>JAPJYX010000014.1:8900000-9292500 GCA_030503985.1 Himalopsyche tibetana
CGTAAAATATTCAATTTTTGGAATAAAGTTTAAGTTTGCTAACAACCATTTTTCGTAGAAGCAGAAATTTTGTAAATTATTGAATTTTTGGAATAATGTTTAAGTTTGCTAACAACCATTTTTCGTAGTAGCATAAATTTCGTAAATTATTTAATATTTGGAATAATGTTTAAGTTTGCTAACAACCATTTTTCGTAGTAGCAGAAATTTCGTAAATTATTTAATATTTGGAATAATGTTCAAGTTTGCTGACAACCATTTTTCGTAGGAGCAGAAATTTCGTAAATTATGTAATATTTGGAATAATGTTCAAGTTTGCTAACAACCATTTTTCGTAGTAGCATAAATTTCGTAAAATATTTAATTTTTGGAATAATTTTCAAGTTTGCTAACAACCATTTTTCGTAGGAGCAGAAATTTCGTGAATTATTGAATTTTTGGAATAAAAAAAAAGTTTGCTAACAACCATTTTTCGTAGTAGCAGAAATTTCGTAAATTATTTAATTTTTGGAATAATGTTGAAGTTTGCTAACAACCATTTTTCGTAGTAGCAGAAATTTCGTAAATTATTAAATCTTTGGAATAATGTTCAAGTTTGCTAACAACCATTTTTCGTAGGAGCAGAAATTTCGTAAATTATTGAATTTTTGGAATAAAGATTAAGTTTGCTAACAACCATTTTTCGTAGTAGCAGAAATTTCGTAAATTATTTAATTTTTGGAATAATGTTGAAGTTTGCTAACAACCATTTTTCGTAGTAGCAGAAATTTCGTAAATTATTAAATCTTTGGAATAATGTTCAAGTTTGCTAACAACCATTTTTCGTAGGAGCAGAAATTTCGTAAATTATTGAATTTTTGGAATAAAGTTTAAGTTTGCTAACAACCATTTTTCGTAGTAGCAGAAATTTCGTAAATTATTTAATATTTGGAATAATGTTTAAGTTTGCTAACAACCATTTTTCGTAGTAGCAGAAATTTCGTAAATTATTTAATTTTTGGAATAATGTTGAAGTTTGCT
This sequence comes from Himalopsyche tibetana, assembly GCA_030503985.1. Taxonomy (NCBI): domain Eukaryota; kingdom Metazoa; phylum Arthropoda; class Insecta; order Trichoptera; family Rhyacophilidae; genus Himalopsyche; species Himalopsyche tibetana. The sequence goes on from JAPJYX010000014.1 coordinate 8,901,021, forward strand.
AACAACCATTTTTCGTAGTAGCAGAAATTTCGTAAATTATTAAATCTTTGGAATAATGTTCAAGTTTGCTAACAACCATTTTTCGTAGGAGCAGAAATTTCGTAAATTATTGAATTTTTGGAATAAAGATTAAGTTTGCTAACAACCATTTTTCGTAGTAGCAGAAATTTCGTAAATTATTTAATTTTTGGAATAATGTTGAAGTTTGGTAACAACCATTTTTCGTAGTAGCAGAAATTTCGTAAATTATTAAATCTTTGGAATAATGTTCAAGTTTGCTAACAACCATTTTTCGTAGGAGCAGAAATTTCGTAAATTATTGAATTTTTGGAATAATGTTCAAGTTTGCTGACAACCATTTTTCGTAGGAGCAGAAATTTCGTAAATTATGTAATATTTGGAATAATGTTCAAGTTTGCTAACAACCATTTTTCGTAGTAGCATAAATTTCGTAAAATATTTAATTTTTGGAATAATTTTCAAGTTTGCTAACAACCATTTTTCGTAGGAGCAGAAATTTCGTGAATTATTGAATTTTTGGAATAAAAAAAAAGTTTGCTAACAACCATTTTTCGTAGTAGCAGAAATTTCGTAAAATATTTAATTTTTGGAATAATGTTTAAGTTTGCTAACAACCATTTTTCGTAGTAGCATAAATTTCGTAAATTATTTAATATTTGGAATAATGTTTAAGTTTGCTAAAAACCATTTTTCGTAGTAGCAGAAATTTCGTAAAATATTCAATTTTTGGAATAAAGTTTAAGTTTGCTAACAACCATTTTTCGTAGAAGCAGAAATTTTGTAAATTATTGAATTTTTGGAATAATGTTTAAGTTTGCTAACAACCATTTTTCGTAGTAGCATAAATTTCGTAAATTATTTAATATTTGGAATAATGTTTAAGTTTGCTAACAACCATTTTTCGTAGTAGCATAAATTTCGTAAATTATTTAATATTTGGAATAATGTTTAAGTTTGCTAACAACCATTTTTCGTAGTAGCATAAATTTCGTAAAAAATTCAACTTTTGGAATAAAGTTTAAGTTTGCTAACAACCATTTTTCGTAGTAGCATAAATTTCGTAAAATATTCAATTTTTGGAATAAAGTTTGAGTTTGCTAACAACCATTTTTCGTAGTAGCATAAATTTCGTAAATTATTTAATATTTGGAATAATGTTTAAGTTTGCTAACAACCATTTTTCGTAGTAGCATAAATTTCGTAAATTATTGAACTTTTGGAATAAAGTTTAAGTTTGCTAACAACCATTTTTCGTAGTAGCAGAAATTTCGTAAATTATTGAATTTTTGGAATAAAGTTCAAGTTTGCTAACAACCATTTTTCGTAGTAGCATAAATTTCGTAAATTATTTAATATTTGGAATAATGTTTAAGTTTGCTAACAACCATTTTTCGTAGTAGCATAAATTTCGTAAAATATTCAATTTTTGGAATAAAGTTTAAGTTTGCTAACAACCATTTTTCGTAGAAGCAGAAATTTCGTAAATTATTGAATTTTTGGAATAATGTTCAAGTTTGCTAACAACCATTTTTCGTAGTAGCCGAAATTGCGTAAATTATTTAATATTTAGAATAATGTTCAAGTTTGCTAACAACCATTTTTCGTAGGAGCAGAAATTTCGTAAATTATTTAATATTTAGAATAATGTTCAAGTTTGCTAACAATCATTTTTCATAGTACCATAAATCGACCACGGCGCATATATCGACAGCCCTGCAGTTTTTAAATTGCAAATTATTGAATTATATTTTATTTCATTTCATTATCTATTAATTTGAAAATGTACGCAAACAAAATACATTTCGTAGAAGAAGAAGATGTCTCGAGGACATCATCAGTACGCACACATTTGTGAAAAGTGAAAAGCGAGTGATTATTTTATCGACTTTTAATATATAAATTTAGTATGAATAAAAAAGTGGAGACTGGAAGGTGTGAAATGGACGCTCTAACAAACACTCACCCACTCACCCAGACAAACACTCAGACCTTATCGGCTATTAATATATAGATTAGTTACTTGACGTATTTACTTAGCGTTGCAGCTAAGCCGTAACTTTTCTGAAACATCATTAATTCATAGATTACTTAGTTGTTGTGAAACCACAAAATTATTTCTGCTTTGTATGGCTGGTGAAGTTGAGCAAACCATTCCGCATTATCCGCATTGCGAATAGTAGATAGCGATTAGGTCGGGCATCAAATACCAAAGGCCATAAAATTAAAGCAAACGCTTTTCCTTGCATGCAATTATCCGTTCGCTTTGCATTTTATCCTGTCTTCCTTATTTAGTAAGGTTTCTCACGATAAACGTTCATATACCAGCCTGACTTGGCATTCCACTCAATTGCCTTATGATGAAAATAATTTAATTAAACGCCAGGAAATCGTAAAATACAGTAAAACCTCGATTTTTCGTTTTTCAAAGGACCGTTACTAAGGATTCTGTGTCGAGACGTCCCAGGACTTCTATTCTCGGGATAAGTTTTGAAAAAATGCATTATATTCAGGCTAAAGAATTAAAACCCGGAGTTTTAAAAGTAAACAAAAGTAAATGGAGTAAACAAAATTTATTATGCATATATAAAAAGGATCTGATAAAAAACCAGATTTTTGAGATTTATAATTTCATAGAAGTTTTAAATACCATGTGTTTATATTGTTATGTTTATAATTTTTACTGAAACACTTTTATATGTTGGTTCAACTTTACTCTGATAACATAATTTACACTTTATAAATCAATCTTATAATCAAGAAGAAAAATAGTGAGATGAAAGGTTGCAATTGTTTTTTTTTAATCTGAATAGTTTCATACTTCAATTGTTTCATTCTAGAATGAAACATTTGAAAATAGAATGTCATAGAGTATAAACATAGTATACTATGGTGTTGAGTATACATAACAATATAAATATTGTCATATAACTTGTAGCAAAAGTAAATTCCAAAATATTAAAATTAAATGTTCATACCTCATGTTGTTTTATGTACAAATGTTTTTTCACTATTAAACAAAAGTACCAATATCTCAATCGGACAAAAAAGTTCTAAAAGCTGTATTGTAAAGGTACGGTCATGAATTTACTCCTGACGGCGGCCGAATTCTTTGATATTTTTTCATTACGTGTACCGTTATCATCTCTTATTAGTAAAAATTTACGTAAGCATTGCACATATCCATTACATAAGAAAAATAATAGCTATTAAATTTGTATTAAAAAACGCGTATTTTTACTAGTGCGTTCTTTCAAAAGGCGTATAAGCCATGTATGTATGTAATACATACATACATGCAAATATTTAATTTGAATAAAATTATGATTTTATTGAAGGGTAAATAAAAGTCTCGAGTCCCGGGACGTCCCGGGACTTTGAAAACCCCGAGACTTCAGAATACCTAACCGTAACAAGCAAACGAAAAATGCAGGAAATCTATGTTTAATTTTAAAAAATCCGTTTATTTATTTACACTTTTTTGAAATAAAGAATATATAATCTATGTATTATATTCAAATTAATTTTTACTTATGTTGATTATTTGCACTTCACACATATATTTTAACAGAGACCGATCAAACTCTCTTGTTTAGGTTTTTCTACTAGATTTTTCCACCACCTTGAACTATTTTCAGTTTCATAGCTAGAGTTATAGTTTTCTTATAGCTATAAGATGTAATGTTAACAAACATTTAAAAATAAGCCACAGTACGACAGAACAACAACCTTTCTAATAATTAAATTAATCATCTTTTCTAAATATTCCAGATGTTGAGGATACGTTACCTTTTAGATCCTTAAGTGAACCCTATTCACTAAATCATTATTTTTCTTTTTATTCATTCAAAAAATGATGTTAATACATTTAAAACTTCATCATTTGTATAAGTTCCTTGAATGCGGCTTTATTTTTGATTACAAATAAATGAATGCGGTCTTTCGACACGAAACGGATTGCCACACCAAAACTCGCCTGTTCGTCATAAACTAGATATTTAATAATTTCATTATTTTTACTTGTATCAGATACAAATGATTCAATGGAATTCGAACGTGTATGGCAGTTATCAATATAATCATTTTATCATAAAAGCAGTACACGGATGGTATATTCTATATATATATATATATATATATATAGATACTCTATTAATGTAAAAAACGATATATCGACAAATGATTTAACGAATTGATTCGTGTCTAAAATTGAAAACTTTTAAGTTAACAAAACGAATGATGCATGTGGTAAAAGTATAGGTCAAGGTTGTATTTTAGTCATTTTGTTCGATAATAAAGTGATGATAATTGTATTGATGTTTTTATATCAAATTCAATCATGTGGAAAACATTGGCACTCTGAAATGATAAGTCACGCTTTTATATTTAATCGTTAATTAAATGTGATAAATTAGTAGTTATCATTTAAACTTATTCAACTTGTATTTGAAATTGCATCCGATAAGCGACTGGCGTGTTTTTCATTCGTGCTTTCAGTATATTTTTAATAGGTTTTATTACAATTAAATTGGCTGAATTGACTTTTGATGCATAGTGAATAGTATCGGGGGTGAGTCTCGACACCCCAACTCTCCTCCCAACGGCGACCGGTGGGTAAAAAATATGCGAAAATTTGGTTGGACGTACATGTACAATTAACTAGGTATAACGCTGAATCTTTTGGCAGAAGAAAAACACTTCTTAATTTTTCAAGATTGAAATCAAATTACGAACAATTCCTAATAAAAAATCAAGACTTACTGAGAAAGAGAATACTGAAAACCAACGATCATTATTATTGATAATGTCTCAATCATTTTCTCAATCCCATGCCCTTCAGCATCTTGTATACACATGAGAACGATAAATGAAGATATTTATACAAATAAAACACATTTTTTTTTGGATTATTCCACAATTTTATTAAATAATCATGACCATCTTTGTTAATTGCAAGCAATTCAATTGATTATTTCAATTGATAGCTATCGGAGAAGTCGGTCGTGATAAAATAATAAAATTGTACAATACGTTACAATTGTTTAATATGAAAAGAATGTGTTTTATTTTTCGTAAATATAACTTTCAAAAAGAAAAATTTGAGATATTATCGTAAAGACTTCGTCTGTTCTGTACTCATCCTATAAAAAATCACGACAGTGAGGTTTTGCTTCATAGGTGCCGCACTAATTCAGTACGTTGACATAGTTACGAGTGAAAAAATCGTTGTATCAAAGTTTTTTCAAACACAGAATAGTGCGTGGTAGATTCTTAATGAAAATGCTTATTGTACGCCATTTACATCGTAAAATCCCCACATAAGCCGGTAGGAATTAATAAAAGGGTAAATTTCTGCGTTTGTTTGGCTTGGTATTTGTATTGTATTAGGTAGGTACCCAACGCTCGGTTCATTGTTTGAATGAAATTTGAAATTCTCAAATGTAGGCTGAGCTTAAACCAATAATGCACTGCGGTACTATTTGGATGGTATGTCGTCAAATTACTTTATTCCTACTCCCGACTCTGCGGTCACTGAATGCTTGTGTATGTTTGGCATCAACATTAATTTACGATTTCAAATGCTCAATCGTCTATGCTTCAAATATTAATATACAAATAAAAAAATGTTATAACGGTCGATTTACCCAAACAAGTACTTAATTGAATAATGTAATATATTTTCAAAGTACTTATGATACAAAATTTCATCAGAGTATATGAAATCATAATTATGTATTTTTATAGTATTCTAAACGCGGAGGGTAGAAGACTCAGTTATGGTGGACCAGTGTTGTTTGCTTACCATTCTTGAATTGAATAGAGTAATCGAAATTATTCGCAGTGTAAATTTTAAATATTATGTAACAACTCAATACATCCAATAATTTGTTTATTATTTCAAATGAAAAGGACAGTAGATGGCATTACAGCTGACCTCAATTCGCCATGGACTTAATGAATAATTTGATTTTTATGACTTGTAAGAAATCTAGTTTATATACGCTTTTTAAGCGAACATTCATCAATTAATTGTCCCTGTAGATATTTTGCTAATATCAACATATCAGGATATTGCATATTTAAAATCGGTATTGCAAGAAATGTCAAAAATCAGTTTTGCGACCCCCTAGCGCGAGTGCTTTGATATCTAGCGTTTGAAATATATATTTATTGTTAAAGCCGTGTTGAAATATTGAAAAAATCCTTGAAAAAATATTCTAAAATTATCTCCGATAATATTAATACAGAAACGCTTTGTGATGTAATGTGTCGTAAAATGTTAAAAAAGTTGATCATTCACTAACTTATTTACTATATTTTTGTAGCTTTACCCTTCTTTAGCAACCATTAAATACAGCTTTAACTATTCGACGCCCGCATAAAAGTTTGCGTAAAGCTGTGAGAATCGTATCATCGCATCATAATACAAAAACAGGTTTTGTTAAAAAGCTGTGTGGTGATATTTATCATAATAAAATTTAAGATTTTCATGACAGAATGGCGAGTAATTTTTGTGCAAGCTAATATGAAATTCATGAAAGCAACTCAATGAATAAATGTTACAAATATAAAATACAATAATTACTTTTCTGCCTTTCGGGATAAATTAAAATAAAGTAAAAATGAGTCGGAATGGTACTAAATATAAAAAATACTTGTTTTCGGTGTTTGTTATATTGTATTTTTTGATGGTGTTTTATATTATATAAAAAAGCAGATAAAGGAAAAATATTTTTAATACTTATTCGACCTCATAATAAGCTAGTTGTTCTTGTTTTATCATTCAATGGAGATGGACCTCGACATAGTGAAATTTGGATATATTTATTTTTTAGTCAAATGTGAGCACTTTTCAGTGTTTTCTGAGTTATAGATCACCTAATATTTTTAATTCAGCTATGAAATATTCACTGCCTTGTATTATGTAATAATTTTTTTCAACTTTTATTTTATTATGTTTTACTATACGTCTTATACAAGAATATAAATAAAATTATTTTGGTCTAGATATCAAATTTATTTGAGTAAACATTGTAACAGTGGTTTTATATGTTACCGCATTTTATTCAGAGCATCTGTAATTAGATGTCCACAAAGTATTTTTTCTATCTGTGGCTTTAAAATAGTAAAAGTTCAAATGGTTAAGTCTATTGTATTATGTTTTACTGAAAAATAAAGTTTAATCGCTTTCATTATTTAACTAGCCATAGCTATGAATATTATATTTTGTATTTGGCTCGTATCGTTTACCATATCACCGTGGAAATATGTATGTGCCCTTAGATAGAAGATTAATTTATTTTTAGAAAGAAGTTGATATTGTATTTCATTTCTGTATAGCATCTGGTGAGCAGGTATCAGCTTTTCGATATCCCATCGCACGATATAATATAACCGGCCAGGCGTACCACTATTATAATATTGACAAAGAGTGATTGTGTATTTCCCATTTGATCCAGAGGTCTTTGTGAGCCAAGTGAGCTGCGCTGGGTAGGATATATTCTGTCTCATAAGGTTGCGTGTTTTTCCATAAAATGTAGGAGAGCTTTTCGTTTCGTTTGCCGCTTCTTGCAACAAAATCCACTTTATTTGATTGAATCGCCCGAGTAATAAATTGCCGACTCAAATTACGGCTCAGCGTAAAAACTTAAAAGTTTTTTTTTATTTATATTATTATTCGAGTCAAACGCTAATGTTGTAAAATTTGATGAGGGTTTTCGGGTAGAATCGTAAATATGAATATTTACCAAGCTATTTCCCAATAAAATTTCGTTAGAAGGGTACGAATTATATTTTATCGACATTTTCCCTGAATTTGAATAAAGCCACAATTCAATAAATTATTCAAAAAGTTTCAATAAAGTCAAAACATTTAGTGCTTAATATTTAATGCCGTTGTATATTTTACGTTGATATTGGACATGTACTAACCTGTAAAATGGATATTATTTTTTAACATCGCTTATTTATTTATTTGAACATACGAATTGGCTATTGGTAGATTTATTATACGTCATATCCGTACACAAACATGTCATTTCCATGTTTTATTTCACTAATTCACCTGTCGAAAAAATCGGACACAACAAAATTATTACCATCGTCCAGTAAAACAATATTTTGTACACACTTTCGTTGTCTTTTATTATGAATTTGGGCAAAATATGTTGATGTTTTATGAATACACTAATGAAATGTTTTTGTCAAATAAACATGTTTGTATACCTACTATGCGGATAAACATTTGTTTAATATATCTGCAGTGTTTAGAGTGAATTTCACAATGCCACTATTTCATGTCATTTAACGGTTCATGCCGTAATTTTATGGCACGCAAAAGCTGACTACGGCATATGTTAATCAATCGATAGTATAGTATCTTGTTATTAACAACATTTATTTTCTATTTAGGTGTATCATACTATTCAACGGATATAGTTGTAGTATTTTAGTTTCCTGGGTGATTTTTTTATCATCTTTGTTTACTATATCTAAACGATCTTCATATTTAAAAAAAATCGCCGTAAATATACGATTGTTTTAAATATACTCAATTCTCAAGGTACAGGAATTAATAAAATAATGTGAATGTACGTAAGTACAATGTTATTTATTTATCACTCGTTCTTTAAAATATCGTGATATTTTAAGTCGAAATAATTGAATTCAATTATCGGATTTTTTTTTAGAAATAATTATTTTAGTTTTGTCTGACGACAAGTGAATAAAACATTCCGGTAAACCAAGTCAATACCAATATCAATTTCATCCGAGACCTTGGACATGGATGATTGTGATGTATTTTCCCCAATATATACTGACTTTGGTTAAATTTTTTTGGTTAAGTTTGTTTTACGTTTTATCGGGTATTTTTTTGCTTAGACCAAATATTATACATAAGTATTTGATACCCATATCAATTCGGTGGCTTAGAATCACGGCGGTCTATCTACAAAAAAATAGTTTTGTATAACAAGTGATTTACATTGTTATTGTATTTATAAATATTCCCAACCGTATCTTTTAAACGGTTATATGTGAGGCTATCATTTCTAAAATTGGTGAATGATGAACCATGGATGTAATTTAGTAAATAAAACTACATTTGTAAAGTATTTTTTGAAAGCAGTCTCAAAACTGGCTTGAAAACACACAAAATATCATTCCAAATTAATGTAAATCTAAAAATTCTTTTAAAATATATAGTTTTGCAAAATGAAATTCAAGATTCATTTTTTAACCATTTCTAAACGAGCTGGGCTTGCAAATACTAGCCTCATGTATAATATATAGCTTTGTTTCATTAATAAATGACTATGGCATTGCCATAAACGAGTTTAACTCAAAATACGCATTTTTGTGGTTAGACCCTTGTGATTTCAAGCCCTTGATTTTATAGAGATACTCTATTATAACACTTACTTCATTTTTTTCAGTATATATAGGTCAAACTGTCAACTTTTAACTTTAAACAAACTTTTAGAAAAAGCCGTGCATTGTAACATTCCATTTATGTTTTATATATTTATTTTATAGATGTCACAACGATTCTGGCATCTTTGGTGGTGCTGGGTATGGGGTCTTCGGGACAAGTGTTTGCTGCATCAGCTCTGCGAGGTCTCCGATTCTTCCAGATCCTACGAATGGTTCGAATGGACAGAAGAGGCGGTACGTGGAAGCTTCTTGGCTCAGTTGTCTACGCGCACAGACAGGTAAGAAAATTACAATAAAACAATATAAGAGTTCAAGTCCGTTTTCTTATTATTTTAAATATATTTTGATGATTTTTGCATTGGTAACTTTATCACTAAGGTCGCCGACAGCGGGGTTGTTGCTCCTTTATCCCTCTTATATTAAATCCAGATTTATTGCGATTCTTTCTAATGGCTTCCGCATTTCATATGGTGAAGTATCCCAAATCGAGTCTATAAAAACTGTTTCAAACTCCTGGTTATAAATATGCATATACAATAAGAGAAAGAGAATTACGAGATTTAAGAGATCAGAGAGTTACATACACATAGTATTTGTTTGTTAACAAGAAAATGATATTCTAAGTAAACATTTTTTTTTTATACATTCCAAAGAAAGTTTCATTTTTTTACCATGTCCGCTCTCAATGTGTGGCATATGGATTCCAAATGGAGTTTCCTCAACAAAAGTGTTTCTACGAAAACAGCTTGTTACTCAGATGCTCGAACTTTTTTTCCAAAGACAGTAGGAATAGAATGATATGGCTAGGGAAGGGCTAGTGGTTAACCAATAACTTTTGCTTCCCCCTGTTTTTAGGAAAGGATGGATGTAAGGGGGAAAATCAAGACACCACACACATCAGTTTGTTCGAATAGAAATTCATAGATCGATTGAAAAATCAATTGATAAAACTGTCCGTACTGGGATTCAAACTCGTGACCTCCGTAACCGAAGCCAACGACAATGACCACTCGACCACGCAGGCGTTTCAAAAATACACTATAATGCTATACGTAACTTTTACTATTATAGCATAACTTTTTTCAAGATTCCGTTTTTTACTGGGTTTTAAGCATATTTTTGCTCAATATGTAACATTTTATGTTAGCGTTGGAAAATTTTTGACGACAACTTAAATCAAATAGCAAAAACATTCTTTTAAAAAAAGAGTCATGCTGGAATAAAAAAAAATCCAGTGAGAAAAGGCAATTTCAAATTATTATCAGGTGTGTATGACAAGCTTTTTGATTAAGTGTAAAAACTATTGCGGTCTTTTAATACCCTCTGGAGACCGATTATAATAATTTTCAGAAGTATAAAACATATTTTCTATCTGAGCGATTCTATTGCCAGTAGCAAGTTTTATATAGTTCACCGACTACGGTGACAAATTGGCATATTTTTCAATAACATAAACGATCGTATCAATTAAAAAGATTGCCACACATCACGATTACAACTTTAATGTATGTATAGCCTATTGTTTGACTTTCCATATCTAAGTTTCAAACGTTTTCCGCCAATTTCCCGCGCACGAACTTAACTAACAAAAAAAACAAATCATGCACGTGTAGCCTCGGTGTACGGAAGACCATAACTGATGAGAGACGTCAATAGTAAGAATTACTTCTCCAGGTTACTGCAGCTAATACAGCATGGCGTACATACGCCTAATCATTTGAGGCGGTGGTAACGATTTGGGCGTGGAGGTTTGCCATTTGCCACTTGCCGTTCGGTACAATACAAGTAAACGTGAACGCAACACAAGCCTTAGTTTCGCAAACTATCAACAATTATTCATATCGTAATTCCACGAGCACGAACGACACATGGTTCCGGCTAGTGCAGAGTACGGCAGTCAGTTTGTGAGCAGGCTGCCGCTGACACTCCCACATGTCGAAATAAACTATCACGATAGCCAGCCGCAAGGGAGGTCCATACAACCAACCTACATAACTCGTTTCTGGACATTTATCACTTTTGTTACACACTACAACAACTAGTTGGTGGTATCCTGTGGTTTCGTATTTTCATAATATTATGCTTAGTAACAGGTTGAAATTGAAAATTTACATAGTGTGACAGTAAATAATTGCGCAAGGGACACTGCCGCCACGATTTTTATTATCGTCTAATTCGTATGAAACTAGAAAAAAATACATGGTAATCACTTTTGATATGGCTGAGAAGTCATTTAACCTAACTTCCTGTTTCTCATGTTCAATGCAAAAATTTTAGTTGTTTTATTTCCTATATTATTTAATATTATTGACATTCGAAATTTCACTATTAGTTTCAGCAATGATTAGGTATTTTTTTATATTTCTGCACTCACTGTATATTTTATCAAATGGCGAATCAGTATAAAGATTTAGGTGGAAGTAAAAAGTTCATTTTTGTACCCAAACAGGAGTAAAATAATATTTAATTAACTTTAAAAGGAGTCCGCTAGCTTCTTCAGTGAATACTAAAATACCTTAAATCCGACTTCACTACAAACTTTACGGTTCTTATTTAAATAAGCACTTCGGATTCTGTCTTCTTTTCATATTTCAGTTAGTTGAAGGGGCTAAAAAGCTATTAAATTGCTTTACCACCATTTTTTGGACTAATTTCAATTGAAAGTCAATAATTAAAGAACAAAGGAAGCGTTTTGTGTAAATATAAATAAAAAGGTATTTTTTTCATTATCGCTGTTTAGCGTCTTATTAAAGGTGACTGCGGAATACCTTGATAGATTTTCGTGGATCAACAAACATCTGATAATCTACTTACACGACGACAATGTTATTTCGTTACCATACGGTTGTGTTGCTTCCGTATACATGAGTGGATAAAGATTAACTTTTAAACAAACTGATATACTTATTCAAAAGTAAAATTAAAAAAAACATTCATTCTTTAGAACAGTGGGTTGATAGTAAATAAACATAAATTGAGAAATAATAAAACGAGTTTTGACTACCAGGTCTGAAAAAAGGATTTAAATATACGAATCATTTGTTTATCACAACATTTACGTGAGTTATGTGAGATAGTTAGTCATCTAAACATATTTGTATTTTTTTTCAAGTGAAAATTAATTATACATTTTTTTTAAAGTAGCTTTAAAAAACACATTAAATAACGTTGTAGGTCTGTGGAAAATGTATATTGTATAACGTATTAAGGGACTGAAAATAAATAAAAATCATACTTTTTCCTTGCGCTGTAGTAACAATTCGCCTCAAGCGTTTCATCTATAAGTATGCCAACTTAAAAAAGCTAATAAAGGAAAAGGAATTTGATTAATACTTCTAGATTCATTCATTTCAAAGAGTATTCTTTTAAAAAATCTTTTGTTTTGCTAAAGATGAAAGGCGTCAAGACATTTTAATATTGCCATAGAAACCTTCTGCAATTGTATAACATTTAGTCATTTTCTCTAACGTTTTAAACAAAGAAAAACAAAATAAAAATTGCGATACGAAAGATGTGTTTTTATCGTGAACAATACCGAAAGATGGCTATTGTTAATTTTTTGAGCTTTCAAAAAATGTGTCGCCGATTATTCCTTTAGGTATAATTATAGTACACGAAACAATCTTGGTTTGTTTGTATTTATGAGAATTTAATGCTTTGCGCCTTTCTTGACAAGATTTTATATTTCCCATTGGATTACATTGACAGTATTCTCTACTAAATCTCAAGCGCTTGACTTATTTTATTTATATTTATATTTGCCGGGTTCGTGGCGCAGTGGTCAACGTCGTATACTTCCGTGACGGATCTGTCCCAGCGTGGATAGCATTTATAATCGATTTCTGTTTAAAGAAATGAAATCTCTCTCACCTTTCTAATCCTAAACATAACACGGTGTAGATGTTTGTGCGATTAGTCGGCTTATCCTGTCCTCAGCTCTATCTTTTTATCATTACTCTATACAAAAAGAGAGCTTGAAAAACAGATTAATAATCAGTTCTCGTAAAAAAAATGGCCACATGTTCCAAATTGGGAACGTACGTGAATAAATAAAAAGTTTATTAATAAATTGCTTTAACATAAGATAGGTATAACGTGTATGGATAATCTCTAAATAATTATTAAACATATATAAAATTATAATTTCATAGTTTAAATGAGAAATAAACTATAGATTTTTAAAAAATTGGTTCTGAAGAATTAAATAAAATTAAATTTACACATACACAAAAATGATTTATTCTATGTGCATTTTTGTTGTAAAATTATTTCGATATTTTTGTCAGATCTTTTCAATAAATCCTATTCCTAAGTGTATTTTTTAGGTCCACATACAATAAACATAGACGACCCCAGTGAGATATTTTGAATGAGCCATAAATTAATTTTAACAACCAGTGTTTGAATATTAAAATACGAGTAACGATAATAATTGTACTTGACTTTGTTAGCTCAAAATGGAATATTTGAAAAGTTGAACGAGAAACTGTGATAGAAATTGAATGTAATTTTGGTTGTAAAAAAGAATTCGAGACATTGGCATACTTTTCAATTATAAGATGTTAATTCAACCACTTCATTTTGGTTTTATGCGGCACAGTATCGAATAAAGTTAGAGTCTCATTTCAAATTACAATTTGCTATAAAATAAACGCACGATTTAAAATAAAAACTCTGAAATTTAATAGCCTGCTATTTTTTTCTTTTAATCATGTCAACCTCCGTCTCCTAAAGGTCGTAGCCCGCAGCTTACAGATGTAAAAAAAGCACTGCTAAATCTGGTTGTATCAATTTATTACACCATAAAGAATAATAAATGAGTCAGATTAGGATAATTGCTTATTAGCTTATTTATGTACGCTTCAATTTGAAAGAGAGTCAGAAAAAATGACAAGTTCACGTAACTGATTAGTTCAGTTTTGTAACGATGAAGAAGAGGCTCCTAAATAGTGGTGAGTACATATTTAATATATACGCTGACCAAAATACTTATACCTTCATATATGAAAAAAAAAACAATATTCAGCAAATAGACCGAAACTATAAAAAGTGTAAAGTGAATTTATTTATAGAACGAATTTGCCAATTTTCACTGTTAAAATACCCATTACACCTCGCATGCACTTTTTAAATCGTTAACTTTACTATTAAAAAAAGATCATGAGAGTACCTGAGTTGCAACATACCATTCGTTAGGTCGTTAGCATGGCTTAAATTGTACCGTGTTAACAAACTCTTGGCTATTTGTATTCTTTATAGCGAAATTTTAAAATTCTCATTTTACCATCCTAAGCAAATATTTTTATTTCGTTATGCATTTGCCAATTGTACTGAATACAAAAAAAGTTTCAGCATAAAGCTCTGCATTGGTCTGCATTTTACAATTCAGCAGTCAGTAGTAGCCAACGTTTTAAAAACTTCCCTGTAATTTACTAAAAAACAAATAATTTTACCACTTCCTCAAACTTTCTTTATTTTAAAGGGTAAAAGTAGAAGAACGGGAAGTGCTAGAAAATGAAAAGTGTTAATTGACCAAAGAATAAATGTTTAGGAGCGTTTACCACTCGTCTACTGGACTATATACTTATAACTTAAAATTTCATGTTTGAAATTGACTGAAATTTAAATTTAAATTTTTCGCTACTTTAAAGCACAACTTTTTTTTACCAGCGTGAGTTTTATTAAAAATTTTACAGCGTTGATACATAAAAATGATATCATTATGAAATATTCCAGGGTTGTGGAGTCGCGTAAAAAAAAGACTACTCCGACTCCGGGGAAATTTTTCAATAATTTCATTTTAACTTATATATGTATACCATCAGATCACCTTTAATCAGCCAAGCATGAAATATCAACACTTTTGACTATTTTGTTTGAATACATATCATTAAATATATTTTTCAAAAAAATTCGAGCCGCTCATTTTTCACAACTCCGGCTCCGACTCCACAGCCCTGAAATATTCAATAATAACTGTATATTATTTATGGAAATAGTAAATATATTTTTTTTGTAAAGGCAGAATGTCCAACTAAGTGACGGTAATGTTTTTTTTTACAATTTAACTGAAAATTGACACGTTCAATATTTAATTGACTGTAAAACCATTAATGCCTTATATCGTCACCTGAGAATTGTACTAGAATATCAAAAAAAAAAGTGCTTTTTTTGGTAGGAAGATTCCCTTTCCTTCAATAATGTAAGTGGGTGGATAACCTGTCTTTTAGATACAAAATTTCAATACGTCTTAAAATATAGCACAACATTGCATAGTAACATATCTCAATACCCGATTTTAGAGATGTCCCAGTACAGCTCTCATGCGACGATATAAAACAATGTTTTTCCGATGAATTATTTGAGCAATTATGTCGTAAAAACATATTTAAATTGGTTTGGAGAACTTAAAGTTCCAATTGAAAGTTGAGTTCCACTGAGGTGTTTTAGGTAGCAGCATAAGTTTAAAAACCTTACTTGCCTTAATAATGATAATAGTTTTGTTTCGTGCATGCTTAACACAATGGTGCAATGGCATGCTACATGTCAGCTTATTTTGCAGCAAACTTTAAACAATATTTTAAACGGGAACACGAATTTAACTATAGATAAAACGCAGTGCAACATACATATGTATGTAAAACTAAGGCTTATACCAAGCAATTTGCAAGCCTTTGTACCTTTTGAATAAACAAAATGTGCATTTTCTATGCTATTACGCTCAATAAAATCGGTGCAGAACCACAAATGTTGCTATGCTCGAAAAATCAGGGCTCGAAATAGAAAACCAGGTAAATAAAAAGTAAACCTTTTGAATAAAAAAATCTGCAAACTTTTTTACAAGACTGCACCTTACACTCCGCAGATATTAAAAAACATCGCTCTTTGGCGTTGATCTCCGGTATGGCCAGGGCCCTTAATCAACACCTATTTTAAGTTTTAAAAAATAGTTCGAATGAATGAATTTTCTTGTAATCATCCCTCTTATATAATTGGCGGTAAAAATGATTTGAATAAAAATATGTTGATGCCTTTTATATCTCCTATTATAACTACTTGAAACTAAGTAATATTTAGAAACGTTGCTTTCTTAAAATTAGATAACTATGTCTAGAAAATGCAGTATTCATTTAACTATACATTCAACAGTAAAAGTGACGTCTAGATTCAATTTAACAGTTTTACTTTTAACCCTTCAGGCATATATGCCTGAAATAGATTTTGAATAGCGGCTTATTCATATAACCGAAACCGGGATCTCAGTATTCATAGTGTTTTTTTTTCAATATAAAAATACCTCTTTTTAAAATTCAATACAACTGTCAGAATTGAAAATAAACCATATCTTAAATATACAGAAAGCGTCACATATTTTAATAAAATTATTTGCGATGAATTGAAATATTAAAAATCTGTAACGGGTTGTATCAATATTGTCAGGTTCAAGAATTAAGGTTCGTTTTCAACGGTGTATTTAATGTCGTATTTTTTTATTTTATTTAAAATCTTTTTTTTACACCGGTATTGACATATTCAAATTGATATCCGATAGCAGAACGAACGTATTAAATAAGTTTTTTTTACATCATTATTCGGCTTTTGCATTTAAATACACAATATGATATATTAAAAACTTATACTTCAATCTAGTCTTTATAATAACTTTTGGTATTATAAAATAACGTCAAAATAGAGCATTGTTTTCGCCTGCTGTGAACGTCATACGGGCTCAAAGGGTTAAAGAAATTATTCCTTTGTCATGGAACTAGACTTTAATAAAATTCTTATGACTTATGACTCGTTTTGGTTGTAAATATTTAATATCTTAACGTGATAACTGCCCAGACAGTGAGAATCTAACGACAAGAAATATACGACCATAATAATTTCACTGTTGTAAGGGTGGTATTAGTGAGCCTAGCTTTTGTATTCAAGTATTTCAAAACAAGACAAGATGGCTACGTGCAAAACAAAAGTGGCCATCTTCATCATAGATTTGAAACTTAGTGAATAACATTTTTTTATCATCAAGCTAATTCATCCAGTGAGACAATATTGTCCTATATCATAACCATTATTTCCATTTACCGATTCGGTTTAAGCATTGGTTATTTATTAAGCAACAAACAATATAAATTTTGCATTAGGTTTTTCGTTCTTATAAACCACAGTTCTTTAGAACTTGTGAAAACCTATATTCTTCTTTGGTAGACTTCCTTGTGTACTTTATGTGTATATATATGTATGTGTACATGTAATAGTATGGTAGGAGGTATATATAATGTAATTTGCAAATTATTTAATATGGAGTTCCCGTGAACTGGCTTCACTAAGGATTTTTCACCTCTGTAGCGATCACGCCATTCCATCAGCAACGCTTTTAAGGGAAAACAAACTACCAAAACATTAGCGATGAAAAAGACTCGAAGAACTTTGACGCTAAGCTAGTACTTAAAGCTCCATTAATTTGATATCCAAAAAAAATAATGCTCAGAAATAATCTATTTATAATCTTATAAGAAAGGTACGCTAGAATTTGATTAGATTTAGCATATTTGTCAGAATCATTGGAAAAAAAAAGATAATGATCGAGTGTTTAATAAACTAGCGTCAGTTTTTCTCTATGGCATTTTATTTTGCAGATGTCGTTATGTTTTAAATACAATTGTCACACGAATATGACATTTCCATATCATTTATGTCAGTTATAACTATATTTAATTGTTATTTAACCAGCCAAACAAATTGTATTCATTTTATAACATTCGTGATAGAAAATGTCATAAAGGTAATTATTTTTTTAAATGATAAATGAAATATAAAATAAGCAAAACAATTCGCGTGACATATTTTATTATGACGATTGATCATTATCGTAAACTTTTGCAAAAATAATATATGCTCATTAAAATTTTAAAGTGTTGCCAACTTGAATTTTTTCAAATGTTTAATTTCTCACGAAGAAGCAAGTTGTGAAATAACTTTGTTTTGTTAAAAAAATTAAGATAGGCATCTTGATACTATTTTTTTTCAGTTCCTTTATTCAGAATATTTTTTTAGTGTTGAGTGGCATTAATTATCTTATACTTCCTGATAGTACGTATTTTCGTTTTTAATACAAATACATACAGCGTAATTCATTTGCCAACTGTTGGATAAGGGCATTCGTATTATGTCATTTATTAAAACGAGATTTTACTACTGCCTGTATGAAGGCTAAAAATCTTGGATTGGTTGAAAACATATTTCTATTAAATTTAGAATATGCTTTGTTATCTACGGGATTTAGTAAAATATTTTAAGCTCTCCGCCTTCACTGTACAATTTTGTGTTTCTGTTCGTCTTACGTCGTTCTTTTGTTAATAAATTAATTTAATTATTTTATTTGTCTGTAAAGGTTAATTTTAATATTTTTAATGTAGAGTTATTTATAATCTAAAAGTTTTTATACGTCAGTAACAATTTCACTTACTTTTACACACACTCATAAAACAAGGGAAGTTTGACTTATATTTTTTATTACAATTTTTAATTCTAAATGATAAAGCTTAGTAACTGTGATAGGAAAATAGCAAAGTTTCACTGTTATAACCTGTACTTTTTGTTTCTCAATAACTACTACATGTCATTCAAAATATGATTATTTACGTATAAAGATTTTCATTATGTTTTACCTTAAAATCTTAAATAATAAAATGACACAATTGAATAAAAAAGGACTCAAAAATCTCAAACATATCAAACAAATAAAAATCATCTTGTACCTCTTGGTTGTACTTGATTTTGTTAATACGAATGCTTGAGTTGTAACTTTGTTTAAAAGTTTTATTGATTTTACAACTAATTTATAATATAGCTATACAATATTCTACATTGTGGCAATTCCTTTTCTTCAATTAACTTTTTCTAAACGGCACGAGCGTAAAAACCTGTCATGTCACTTAAGTGACATATTGAAATGACTACCATCAAAGAAAATTCAATAGTGACATCACATTAATGTACGTTTTTAAACTGTATGACCAAACCGACATTGGATCGAATGAACTAAATGAACGTCAGATTTTGACGTGAGATGATGACATAAAAAGTCTAAATGTTTCAATATCGGAATTTCAGTACAATGAACGACTAAAAAATAAAATGAAAATGCTACTGGCAATGATGAATTCTCTAACAGATTGGCAGAAAGCCAAAGAAAATAACCGGGGGTACACACGATAGAATTCTCATTCATTTTATTAATGCTTTTTGCTCAGTGAACTATTTAAACTTTGTCGTTTAAACGTAACATATAAATTTGAGTTGTTATACTACTTAACATTGATTTTGTAATACTAAAATGAACGGAGCTTAAAATATGAAAAATTTGCAAGACCTCGAAGTAAAACTGTTTTTATAATCAATCAAGAGTAATTTATGCAATTATAACGATGCCTAAATTGCTCAAAAATTTGACACGTTGAATCCCGAGACCGTGTTTTCACGTGATAAGCTAGCCAAGTGTTGAGCCCCGGAACCCTGTTTTCACGTGATGTGCTATCATTTGTAATCGAACCATAATTGTGTTATTTAGCATCATTTTTTAGAAAATAGTCAATGGCTGATACTTAAAGCATTCTAAAACAGTAATTCAATTATTTGTTTCATCAAAAATAGTTAATGATTTTACCAACCAATATTTAAGGTTATCATGACGCATTCGATGCGATAATTCATTTGTCTTTCTGAAAACCACATAATGGTGCACTCATTGAGTTCATTTTAATGGTTAATTTAGAGATTAAATAAACAGTATATTAACAAAACAACAAACAAAACAAATCGATTGATACTAATAACAACAGCAAAAAATAAATTAACCTATGAGAACCAGCAAAATGTTCTAAGACTCGGTAACATTTTAGTATTATAACACACAAACTGGCAATAATATAATACAACATCGAATAATGATAGTCTTTCAAACACTACAGAAAGCTTTATTTGATTTGACTTAGTGGTTTTACAATTTAAGTACGTTTAGAAAGTCATTAACAAAAATCGATTCTTCAAAATAAGCCGGTCACAGGGGATAGCTTTACCTGATTTGGGTTAGGCAAATTGACGATTTGTATTCACGATGCCTTTAAGTTAACCGAGCACTTAGGACGTGAGCTGTAATTCCATGCAATGTACTTTTCTTTTTCCTAAGCATGTCATTATATAACACGAGAATCTTTACATGAATTTCACATTTTTTAAATATAGTTTTTTTCAATAACTCAACCATAAATTATCATTGTGAGTGCTATTAAAAACTTACTTTTAATTAAATTTATAAGACTTATACTTACTTTAAAGAATATTAAGGCTTTTACATTATCTTCCGACTAAATCAAAGATTTCAATGAATAATATACACATATATCCAAAATTATATTTTTACGTGTTTATTTAATTTTAAAATATTTGACGGAAAGATATCTTAATGCTCTCAGCGGTATGAAACACTCGTGTGTGGTAAGAATTAACTTAAATTTTATTCTCCTATATATTTACGTATACTAAATAGAGGCGATAATATTAATAAGTGTTTTAATATGGCGGCTGAAGAAAGTGTGTGAATTGTTTGACAGCCGCGTTAATGAAATATATTTTTATTGAAAATAATAAGCTAGATTTTAAATTGCTTTGTTGGCCTACATTAAGAGAGTGGAGCGCATAAGTTGTTTTTTTTAAACTCATTAACGAAAATAATAAAAGTTTTTGTTTTTTCTTTCAACAGGAAAATTTTATGAAAAAAAATCGTTTCTAAAGTTTTTATAAGAAATGATGTTTATCTGTAAAACTAGACTGACCCAGATAAAACGTCTCACTGCGAGATAAGACACGTAGACATTGTTTTATGACAAGTTTACAATTTATTCGATTGCTGAGAGTAAAAAATACACTTTAAAAACATACTGAATATCGTTAGTACAAAAAGAAAATCCACAGTTTTTGAGATTTGGTATTACATACTGAAAAATATAACTTTATAACTCATAATAGATTTGAAAAATATGTTAGATTTCATGAAAATAGTTTCAAAGTAGACGCTTAGTGTCTGTCACAAGGATTTAATATTTTATACAACTCAAGAAAAACTATATTGAAGTCTAAAAGTAACTGCCTGTAATATCGATTCTTAAAAGGCATCTTTTGTGACAAACAGGGGTCTCGTTTCTTGCATAAAGGATAAGGATAAGCCTCTAAAAGCTCTAGCTGTGGACCCTTTCGCTACAAACCTTCCGATTCTTTATCTTCTAAAAAGCAGGCACGGATTGTACTGTAATAGAATGATTAAATATTTTTTGACGTTGTTATTGTTATCAGTGTCGTTCATGGCTTCTGCAGCTGATAACATTTTTGATACATTTAATAAATATTTATCAGAAACTCAACTTGACGGACCAAATTTGTGGCTCATTAATACTATAGAATATACTTTCATATAGCAGTAAATTGGTAAAAAATAATGTGTATTGAATATCCCGTTTGGCATCCGCCGGAGTTAACGAAAATAATCGGAAGAATTTGATCAAATGGTGGTAGTTAGTAATTATTCTGTGTATTGAGACACAGTTAAAGTCACTTTAAGTAAAAATAGTGAATCATAAAAGATAAGCCAATAAGAATAATAATAAAAAATCTTCGCAAAGAAATCGTAAATTTAAACCGTGAATCAAATCAAAGACAAAAAGAAATGTGTCGCTTGCTGAATCAAGTATAAAGGCTGAAATCATGGTAGGTTTATAAATATTTCGTTGGCAGGATTATGCACTAAGCATTATTTTAACTGGAATAAAGTATTTTTTCCAATCGCTTCGATTTTTACATATATATTTATTCCAAATACTTATTCAAAGTTTTGTTATAAGATTTAGACCAAGTTAAATTAGCTAGTAATTTTTTTCTCAAAAAGCTGTAAAAACAAGTTTACAATAAATTGAAATACTATTTCAAAAATTACGACAGTGAAAATGATTTTATATCAAACTTACTAAATTTTACTAATTTTTTGGAAGTTCTATGATTATTAGACATTCGTTCTTTTATGTGACATAGTATTTAATTATATTACGTATTAAAATTTGTACCCACCAATAATTTAAAATTAATCTTGTAGTACAAAATACCAACATGGTTTCGAGGTGGCCCTTAGCTTACTTGGTTGAGCTTTTGCAGTTTGATTTATCTCGCACCTTATTCCACTACCAATTGCTGTCTGACTGCATCTGAGGGGAAAGATCCTTATCCTCCCTATACAGTTGACATTAACAGATTGATATAAGTGTGTTTTTCGCAGTCGACTGCGGTTACTGAATTGATAAGACCCGGCCCATGGTGTGTAGAAGCCAACGCATTATTCGTTCTTACACCTCATCGTAAGCTCCGCTCGTATAAGATCCCCGCGCGACACAATAACGCGGCCATATTGTGTTGTGTCTATTTGATGTGTCTTTTCTTATTAGAGAGCTTTTCCGGCAAGGCGTCGGCGTCGTCGCAGGCGTCACTCTCTCCCCCTTTTACTTTTAGAACTACAGTTTTTCACAGTGACGTATTTATTTTGAAATCGTTTTATGAACATGAATGTACCCTATGCAGCACTATATTAATGACATTTATAACCTTGGGCATTATTTTTTACTGCATGGCTATTAAAATAAGACACCCCCTTTTTTAAATCATTAATATAAAAATAGTCTAGCAGAGTATTTTCTACGCCATCGAATGTAATGTATCGCTAATTTAAACACCAAAATAGGAAAAAAACATGCGTCTTATACTATAGAAAAAACCCTATTTTAAACATTATTAGGTATTCAGGCTATGAAACTAGATTAAAAACGCGTTCGACCTATTTATATAAGAAAACGTTTCTTTTAAACTAAATTTCTAGGTTAATTTTCCCAAGTTTGTACGCTGAATCTATCGAAAAAATATCCAACTAATTTTATTAAGCATTTATAATTATTTTTTCTAATAATATAGATATTTATTTTTTGCTCATGGTGATACAACAAGATAATTTCACGCAGTGTTAATTATATAATATACGTATGAACACGCGTAAAAAAAATTTCAATAAAATTAAAAATCAAAAAATCACAGAAGTTGTCAACGAATGAAACTCACTGCAAACCCTTGAGTACGTAGAACTTCTCTTTGTACCAAATGTAATTAAAATAGTTTTATACACAAGAACGTATATAAGTGTTTCTTTCAGGATGTAAAATTAATTTGAAATATTGTTTATTATCACACAATGAAAGGTTATTTTTATTTTCAGGAATACAATAAAAACGTACACATTTCTTAGTTATAAGACCGAATCTGTGTTTTTTCAATGCATAAAGAGTTCCAATACTGCCAACTGATTGCTCATAACATACATTGTTTGAAAACACGTCTGGTTTTTAAATTAACCATCACGGAAAAATAATTATGTTTTCAATTCTTTTTGTTTACAATGTTTTAATCTTTGTTTACATTACAAAATATACATATAAATATATTTTTTTTATTTAAAAAAAATGCCACTACACAAAATTAACTTTTATACATACTTTTTTAAAACTTCGACTGAAGGTGCTTGATGGAAATTTAATTTAAAATTTAAATTATTATATACATATGTATAATGAAAGCTTAATTTTATTTGTACATGTAACCATCACGTTAATTCTTTAAAATTTCAATTATCAAAATAAGGATGTAGGACGTATTGTATATATTTTAATGTAAATGAAGGTATTATTTGCAAATACGGCTTATTCCAAAATGGTTTAATTAGAAACTTGAATTTCAGTTTGAGAGACAATATACATTTTATTTTTTGTTTTAAATTACTTTGTAATAATATTTTGTATGTTATCAAGCCATGTTTGAGACTGATTTCTAAAAATACTTTCAAAATTTATATTTATTTACTATATTACAATCATGGTTCATGTTTCAATAATTTTGGAATATGCCTGATTTGCAAGTAATAGATACAAAATTTGAGAAATGACTTAATAACGGCGTGTATGAATAAACCCAACCGTGAAAAATATAGGCCTTTAGTGTTACAGGTAGAATAAAAAATTAACTCTGTGGTCAAGTTGGTGAGACCTTTTCCCTAACATTTAGGTCAGTCTGAGTTCAACTACCAGTAAGGTCTTAATCAAAGATTTGCTTCTATATTTAAACATCTATTACGTATCTTCTCGATTAGACGATCTTGAGGTGTCCGATAAAATTCTTATCGATTATATCTCGTATGATTTTCAAAGTTAATTTTTTCCGCGCATGAGCATTAGCTGTAATACCAGCTGTTTTATTTTTATTTGATAAAGTATTAAAAAAATGTGTTTATAAAAAAATATAAAATTAAAATCAAAGAACATTGATTATTAAAAACAAACAAACACCGTCGACAAGAATACATGAATGATATTGTTTCGATATATATTTTTTTCATTTCTAGTCTGTTTCTACTGTACATGTATGAAATGAAACCGGAAAATTAATAAAGGGACTAAATTATAAGTTGTATGGTAAATTGTTTTCTAAAATATCATATATTTTCTCATGAATACATGGTTTAGTAGACATTTTATGAGAGCCACTGTCTTTTGTGTCTATACTAATTTATTAACATCATTGAATTTTCATCAAATAATTAACAGCACGTGCTTGAAGATATTTAATCAAGACCTGGTAACATTTCGCTGAGTTTGCATACTCAATTTAACACTCATGTATGCCTATTTGAAATAGATTTAATTTTGAATGTTTGCGTTTCCTTTCTGTTAGACACTGTCTATGGATAATTTACTAAAGTACCGCAGACAGACATTTGCTCGGTATATTACGATGGAAAATTAGCTCAAAAAATGTCTTTATTTTTAAGAGATAGTCGCATTTTTTTTCAAATTTAATATGATAAAGGTATCAATCCAGTAAACAAACGGTCAATGGCTGTTAGAGTTTCTTTTACTAGGTTGCTCGGTATTGATTTCTTGAATTGACACTCTTTTGAATGAAAATCGATTTGACACACACCCTGTCCAAATTCTCTCAAATCGGTCACAGAAAGAGTGATAAGCTAACTGCTAAATTGTTCCAAGTCTCAACATTATGTCTTTACGTTCTCATAAAACTGAGTAAAAATTAGTTTTGTCCACGCTACGAGTAAATATGATGTAAAAAATCAATAATCACAAAAAGTTACAATAAATGGATAAAGATTGTTTTCTTCCAATTGAAATATATTGTGTAATCAAATTACGACTATTTTGAAATATTTATTAATAAAATATAACAAAAGACCGATCCGGTGAGAAAAGACATAGAAAATCAATTGGCTCTTGATCTCAAACATGAGATTGAAGACAAACACACATCGGGTATTGACTTTTCTAATATGTGGGTCCTTTCATCTATAAACGGAGTTATTACTTATAAACCTATTGCATCGTTTTGAACAATTATAAAAGAGAAAAGGAAGCTTAATTTCCCGCTAATGTCAACAAATATTTAGCTCCAAGTAATAAAGTCAGATATCATAAAAATGATCTGTAAGTGATTTTAATTTAATAATATATATTTGGTTCCTTAAGAATTTATCGGTGAATGTCTGTTCAAAGACGTTTTATTTTCAAGAGTTTTAATTAAAAAGTAAATCATTTAAAGAATAAAACAGAAGATAAAGACAGAAGATTAGCTTATTTATTATAAGAATAATTTACTCCTATTGTTTCAAATAATCCGCATGTTATTATAGCGATTTTTAGTGCATTTTTTAGGAATGTATACACATTTTTCAATTTTTTATTTACTGTAAATCAATTCCAAAATATCGCATTATTATGATAGCTACATCCTTCTTTGTGACAGTTTAAATTGTAATTTTATTACACAATTCATACGACAGTAGTCTCATAATAGAAGTGTTACCTTGCTAGACTGATACAGGTAATTAAACTTGAAAGTTTGTTCAAGTAACTTTTGCTATATGTTCTCTTTCTCACTGAGTTGAAAACAGTTAGACTTGTTACAACTTTCAGATAATAGTTAACAACGATTTGAACAAAGCACCGCTAACTGATAATTTTATTCAAACATAAAATTTTACTTTTCAAACATAAGTGTTGGTGACATTAAATAATCCAATATACTTTTAAATTTATAATGTCAATCATGAACCAATTATTTTGAGAAACAAACATGATATAGATTGTCACTTTTAAGGTGTTTACTGTCAATACTTGGAGGAAAGTCATTATATTAAAAAATATATACATAAATTTGTACTAATTCCCACTTTTATTTAATAAGATCAGAACCTGTCTCACTCATGATAAGTTGATAATGCTTGCCATGAGCAAAACTGGCAAAAAACAAAAGTGGAAATTAGTTAAAATGTAAATTTTGTTTTTTGAATTATAGATTGCCAACTTTTATTTTTACTTTCAGTGGTGGTGTTCTCAGTTAATGTTATTATAATCAATTCTAGTATATATATATATATATATATTACCAACTTGATTCTACAACTGGGTAAATTTTTGAGATTTTTCACATTGTTGAGATAGCTATTGAATGTGATCTATTATGTCCTTATACAAAATGCCAATGAACTGTCTTAATGAAGATGTATAGTAATCAAATAATTATTAGTTTCAATTTTATCATCAATGATTCAATTACAGTTTACTAGTTGTAGTTATAAAAGTTTTATATAGTTATATATATATGTATAATTTTACTAGTTTATTTACTAGGTGGCGTCGTTCGAGATAAAGATATATTATATATATCGCTAAGTACCGTAAGATATACTTATATATATATATATATATAAGAATAGATAGGGTTTAATAATAAAAAAATAACATTGTAAAAACATTCATATAGTAAACATTTCATACTCAATTTAACAACTTTTAAGATGTTCACGGTCAATTGATGAAAAGGCATCAAATTAAAAAAAAAACACTTGTAGTAATTCCAAATTATTTATTTTATATCAGGACCGATTTCGCGTTTTATTGCGAGAAATTTCAACTGTTGATAATGCTCGCCATGAGTGAACTCGTACAAAATACGTGATTCAAATCACTAATTGCCTTACGTTTCTCTAAAACGGATTGTTAACATACTGTTCTTGGGACAGTTTCTGTATTATTTAAAGATGTTAACAGACAAAGAAAATGGTATCGTGCTTTAAAAATGATTTTAACTACTTGTAAAATTGATATGAAATATAAAAAGTAAGAAATATATAACGCCACAAAAGCTTTATAATTGAATTTACAAGTTTACTGAAGAATTAGAATCTTAGATTAGAAAATCTATATACAAAATATTTCTGCATTGTCTTTATTGCTTTACTGTTTCCCGTAATCTATTAAAAAATACTCGTTATGTAAATTATTAATATGATAAGTTTGTAACTGTGTATTATATTAAAAATAGGAAAGATATAAGTGCGTTTTTTTTGTTGAGATTTTACACAAAAACAATAAAAGATAATTATTTTGTCTTAATTATTATTTGTGTAAATTATTATTTACTGACGGGGGACGCTATTGGTTTTTAAGAACTCAAATGAAGACTTTACATTGAAAAAGTTTTATTTTTATTATGAACTCATTCGATATTCGAATTTATAAATATGATTAAGTAGTTACTGCTTAAAAAAAATCAAAATAAGGTCGACCTCCACAATTCAAGGATAGCTCATTCACTTTATGGTTTTAATAACTTCAATATATTTCGTAAGAGCTTAAAAAGCTCTGGCAGCTGCCTAAATTTAGCTCGGTTTTGAGAAAAAACACATTGGCTGTATAACATGAATGATTTTCTTGACTTAATGAAAGCTTTTTCTAACCGCTTTCTGAAATTCTTTCCAAAGTATTGCCACGCAAAATTCTCATTTTTTTGTTGTTATAAAAAAACATACATTACACATTACTTGCACCTGTTAAATGTTGGTCAGACGTCTGGCGGGTGACCCTGGCCAGGGACCGTGCCAAAACTTTATTTTTGATATAAACTATGTAAAATTTGATAACTAGTGTAACAGTTGACATATATTACAATGACATGATAATGTGTCAACTTCTATTCACAGTGTTTCATATAATATTTTGTGAGTAACTGAGAGAATATAAAATGATAAATAATAATGGCGCAGCTATCACAAGTTCCTTAAAATAATGGTAAATGAATGGTTTTAATTGATATCAATTATATTTATTTTCTAACAATCACCATGTCTACGTTACTAAGTATAAAAAAACACGCGGCAATTAAAACGCTTAGTTAATGTTTGTATGTTGTTTTTTTGGAAAATTTACATGGAAATATGAAAAATTGAGTATTGAAAACCCTTTATTCTTAGAGTACCAAAACCAATTAAAGATTATATCTATCGCTTAGTTCATGTGATTAAAATCAATTATTTTTTTTGTAAATAAAACACTTTGCTCAACCGTAATTAGGTAAATTAAAATTTTAAATTAACTTTGATTATTCCACGTATTGTGCTACAAACTGTGACACGTGTTTCGCCTCTTTCAGAGTCATCCTCAGAAAATCTTACTTTCACAATGCTTGTTTAAGTACGAATGATTTTAATATTACTATTCTGATATATAATAAAAATAAAAACGGGAAGCAAGAATACGTGAAAAAATATAAATTATTTCAAATTTTATTTAATACGAACTTTCACAAGGTTACCACCGAATCCATCGAAACGTAATTAAGTAAATTTATCTGTTTTTTCTGAGAAAAATAAACATTAAAATAGACTCCTTGAATGTTTTTTGGCAATATTTTTTTAATAATCAGTTAATCGGAATAAAAAAACCCTATGATTTACGTCTAAAAATACATAATTAATAAACGAATAAACTTTTGCTATAACCTAGTTTATATTGTATTTTTTCAATGTTGGTCATTATAAAGTATGTAACGTTTTGTATAAGTTTATAACATGATTGTATAGTTATTTCAATACTATCTTTCTATTGTGTTATTTTTATTATAGTTTTTCAAGCATTTGTTTTACCACTTTAAACAATGATTTATAAGCTCTCGATTGTGTGAAGAAACAGTGTATGTAGCGTGGGAGCTGTAATAGATATAGCACTCTGTTTTTCATATTTTAATGTTTACTAATCGTATCAAGCCGGCTGAAAAAAAACAAAAAACAACTCACTCACAAATACAAAAATATAACACAATGCTACTGAATGCTGGGTTATTGTGATTGACTTGGAACTAAGAATAACATTCACCGACGATGATCTAATAATGTTTCTCCAAATGAATTGTGATCGAATTTATTTAAAATTTTGATTCGTGTCTATTATTTTCGTTTCACATTGAAAGTCGTTGGACTGTAAAGCCTTTTAAGAATCTACAGAAATCGTCAGTATTTTACACTCCGAATGCAAATCCGACGTCAAAAACAGAGATGATCGCTTGCCTAGTTCTATCCATATCAAGTCGATGGTATTATATAAATATCCATGTTTTCAATCTGACATCGATTCAAAGACGTATTTATACATTGCATTTTTCATAAAGTATAATAGAAAACTTGACACATTTAGAATAAGATATTTTATATGTATTGGATAAACTTTTTTGACTTATTTTTGAACGTCACAAACAAAATTATAAGGGGGTATTTTCAAAGTAAACTTATTTCACTAATTGACAAAAATGAATTATGAATGCCAATTTTTTTAAAAAAGTTATATGAGAGCCTTAAAAGATTTTTTTAAACCATGACCGCTCCCAACGTGGAGCATATGGACTCCTAATGGAGTTTATCTCAACAGTAGTGTTTTCTACTAGAACTGCTTGTTACTCAGTTGCTCAACCTCTCTTTTTCCAAAGAGAGAAGGGATATAAGGATAGGGCTAAGACAGGATTAGTGGTCAGCTAATTGCTCTCGATACGCTCCGTTCATAGGAAAGGATGGGTGAGAGGGTGGAATTCAAGACATCACATACATCCATGCCTTTGAACAGAAATTCATAAATCGATTGAAAAATCAATTTATAAAACTGTCCGTACCGGGATTTGAACCCGGGCGCTCCGTAGCCGAAGCCAACAACGTTGACGACTCGACCATACAGGCGGCAACTAATACAGTAGAAAAAATAATTTCAACGTCGGTGTGAGTAAATTTTTTTTTTTATTACAAATCGAACAATGGAAAAAATATAAGCAAGTTAAACAATTTATGGAGTTCAAAGTTGGTTTATGTACAATCCGCAAAATAAATAACAATTTTTATCCACAACTTAAACAGTTTTTTTGTGTCACAGTGGAATAAATTCACTACTCATTTATATTTCCATTTTACTAATAATATGCTAAAAAATACGAAATAACTGTACGATATATAAAATTAACTTTCACATAGTTACTGCAGAGTCCATCTAAAAAAACTGCATGAAAGTTTGTTCACAAAATTTTATTGGCTGATTTGATTTAATATATTTAAAAATATTTTAATATGGTTGGAATCGCAGTTTTTTTATATAACTCAGAATAAACTATATATCATGTACTGTTGTTGAATTTATTACGACAGTATAGAATTCGAAGAAAGAGCTTTTTCTGTTATGTATAACAAAACAATGATTTGGAAAGTTTGATGTCACACGGTTGGAGTAACAAACGGCTGCACCACTAAAATAAGTGTTGCGGAGAGTGTCTAAAAGAAAAGCATCGAAAACGTGACGTCGGGACGCCGACGCCTCCCAACGCCTCTACACCGCGACGGTCCCGCACCGCATCGCATCCCAAACTGCCGCAAAGTGACGCTGGGAGGCTGCTTTCCACGATGCTTTGTTTGTTTATCTACGTCATTATTCTATTATTTGAAAATGCAAGAGTAAACGTTTTAAATACACTGAAAATATTTGCGTATTTGCTATTGTTCAACGTAGAATTTAATGAACACTATGACGTACGATGTTGTTCTATCTAGATTTGTACAAATAAAAAGTTTTACAGCCGACGTGTGAATTTAATAAAAACACATGTTTTGTTGCTTATGCCATTATTAATTATTTAAGTTGGGATTGAAATATTTGTAATCGATGAATACTTTTAAAGAGATACTGCGCTGATAATCATTAATACAATATTGAATATTAAATTTTAATTTGCTGCCAAAAAAATCACAAAAAAAACACCCAGTATCTCAATTACGATAGGTTTCATTTAATTCGATCAAAAATATGTTATCAAGCAAACATTTACCGTAAGATCATCATTCGAAAAATTAAAAAAAAACACTTCTTTGCAATGTTTACACGTTGTTTGAGAAAGATTTAGACTGGCTTCGCTCTCCATGTGCGTTATAAACTGATGGTCTTCAATTAATAATGTAGAATAAGCACAAACAAAGATTTTTTTAATACAATACTTTAAATCAAGAATTAACATTGAACACGTTAAAATTGTTTTAACAATCTATATCAGACGTGGGCAAAAAGTTTAGTGCGGCTCCCAAAATCTCTTGATAAACATATTTTTTAATACTTTATATGGCAATTTGATAGCGTTGTGGAAGGCGGCCATTAAACTGGTTGACTGCGTATACACAACGGGTGGTGGTGGGGAACCAAATTTATTAAGATTTGTGTAGAAATGTAATTAATTTTGAATGTGTGTATTTAATAATACGTGAGAACGTGGCGATCATGTAGATTTTTAAATATACGAACATTCAGAATGTGGCTCTCATTGACTTAATGCGTGCCCACCCCTGACCTAAATATTATAATAATTCACAACGATAGTCTGGTGCATAGCTTAACAACATTTTTTTCTGCCGCGACACAACAGTAGTAAAAACAATATTATATATTAAAAAAAAACACAATATTCCTTTGTACTTATTCCAATTGCATTTAAAAAGATCATGAATTGTTTCGCTCATGACAAAAATTATCAACTGAATATTATATATTTTATTAAAAAACAAATGAAATACGTGGGCAGAGTTTTTAATTTAAGAGACAAAATTTGATTTGTAGTAGCATCGCCTTATGGCACACTAGTGTGTCATGGCATAACGGTTGCGAAGCACTGGTCTAGAGCAGTGTTCCCCAACCTGTTTACACCTGCGGACCGGAAAAAAAGGAAAAAAAAGTCGCGGACCACTAATGCAGATCCGCATTATTGACGTCCACTTTTCACTAGAAAGATTTCATACGAATCATAAATATTACTAATATTGGTGTTTTAGTGCGTTTTTAAAATTAGCATGCGTATTTAATTTACACTTTTACCCACAATTGGTTGGGTATATAATTTATAGATATTGAAAAATGGACATAATTGGATAAAAGATATAATTTGAAATGACGTTTTCTTGACACGTGTTTAAATTCATACCATATTATACCACACTCAAGATCGGTTGCCAGCTTCACCACATTTGTTGAGTATTTCACTTCCCATTATTTTTAAATTAATTGGTGTCGCACCATCCTACCTATTATTACTATTTAACAATAAGTAATTTACAAGAAAACGTGCAGACGAAAAAATATCCAATATCTATTATTTTTGCATGGCGATTTTCTTAAAATTTGGCATATTGTTTACGGCCTGGCGGAAAGTCTAAATATGTTGTCATTATAATACAGTAATTGTTTATGTTTTTCAAAGAGAAACCACTGTTTTATCGCGGTTTTCAACAAGCGTTGAATTAGGTTCGCCATTTAATAAATTTTAGAGTTACTCGAATTATGTATTTCTTTTAAATGGTCATTGATCCACTTCAACCTGTGATCACTTCATTTCTTTAAAAAATATGATAATACCCCGTAATATTTAAAGTGTAATTTTAAGAAATAAACCGGAATCAAATGAAATCATATTTTAATACTGCTCACACCTGCAATGGTATTACTGTTCAAGAATTTTTTTAAAATTCGTTTTAATAATATAGAAAAAAAACTTGATCAATCATTTTTAATGGTTTTCATTCAAAGTTCATATTATTATCTTTTATACAAATATAATAATGATATTCGATTCTCATTCTAGACGTTTGCGTTATTGAGTGCTCAGATCTCTGTATCGACTCTTTCATGCGTTAAGGGGTGTGGTAGAAAAAATGGATAAACCGTAAAAGTCTGCTAAGGAGATAATCAGCATCAAACTGTGATACAACCAACGTTCTCTCTAAGCTGCGCGCGTGTGTGGCCGCACAGAAATATGAAAACTCCCGCGCACTCATTCCGGGCTGGCGCGCACTCCAATATAGTTGTCCACTTTTTTAAAAATATGAATAACCCTAATTAACCGAAATAAATTAGGAATTGAACATTTACATAATTTTACTATAATTACGTTCTTATATATTATCATAACAAGAATTTAATCTAAATATAGTTCTTGGTTTTAAGTTATGTGCAAAAAAATAATGAGTTCTTTTGTTTTATTTAATACACTTATTAGTTAAAACTTATTTATAAAAAATCAAACGACAATAGTTTTTATTAAGCAAATTAAAATATTTTTTATATATCAAATTATGCCACGCATTTGTTGGATTGTCCCACGCAGTCTACAACGCCCATACAAAATTTCAGATGAAAGAACTCCTAATTAATCAGATTTTCATTCTTTTGGGACATTTTTTCATGTTGAATAGAAATTTTAACATACGTTTGAGGGTCCCGAGATGTATTTTTTTTCGCTTAAATCAACTATGTTATGTGACTTTAGGGCAAAAGTTCTTAAGGCATATTTTGTTGAACATGAGATATTAACGTCATTTTAGCGTATACTTGGTATCTGATAAAAACCGACTAATATAGAGTCAGTGATTGCAAAACACCACACTTAAATTAAATATGCCACACTTTAGAAGTTACATATATTTAAAAAACCAAAAGAAATAAAAACTAAGCAGTAGAAAAAAGTACGTTTGTATCTAGCACACCGGTTATAATTTGCAATTATAAATTTAATTAGTTTTTTGACGAAGTAACTTGTCTCTGGCGTGTTGAGCACGAAAAATTTGACGAGATATCTAGTCTGTGGCAGCCACCCAGTTAAAAGTACGCCCATAGCCGAGTCGTAAAAGTAAAGTACCGGGTTAGTAGTTGAGTAAACGACGTTGTTTACAGGCTTGAGTCCCAGTACGACCAGTTTTATGAATCGATTTATAGATTCATATATTGTGGCATCCCTATTATGAACTGCTTAATATCTTTATGGAATTCGTGACCATGAAAAGTTAGTCATGAAAATCTTGCCTAACATTTGCCTCAGCCGGCCGACGCTATCTCACAGACGGTGATGCACACTCGGTCCCATTAATATTGTGTTGGCTCGGAGCCAGGCTATCTGACGTGTGACGTCAGAATTAACTCGGAACACCTTTAGCGAGCCCGCGCTGCGGTCAGTGAAAGCCGATAAAAAAAAATCGTGGCCTAAAACAACACACACTTACCAATTATTGCTATTGTACGAGGTCTCATCGATGACCATCCCGCGAATCAAAGACAAATAGAATTGTCATTTCATTTATTATAGTTTGACAAAGTATTATATACATATTTTTTATCCATGTTCGCTCCTAATGTGCTCCCAATCTCAACAGAAGTTTTTTTTTCTACGAGAACTGTTTGTTACTCAGTCGCTCAACCTCACTTTTTTCAAAGTGAGTAGTAGGGAAAGAATGATAAGGGTAAAACAGGATTAGTTGTTGGCTAATCGTTATTTCCACACCCAGTTATTAAAGGATCAGAAGGATGGGAAGAGAGAAAATGATGTGAATTGACATCACAAACACCCAGTCTTCGATCACAACTTTGAAATGGAATAATTTTAAAATTTACTGTCAACTGACCAGGAATCGAACCCAGACCTGCGTGATCGGTAGAGCAAGCTCTAACCAACTGGGCCACAGCAGGCGACAATATATACTTATATATAGCTGGAATAATATTCAGAAACCCTTAGAATTTAATTTGAACGGAATTAAACGAAATCTGTGAATTTATATTTTTGCCATTTTTTGGAAAATTTGGAGTATAGCTTTTTTCAAAAAAAAAAATATTTTCTTAGAAAAATAATAGTTTAAAAATAATACTTCCAGTTTGACAGCTTCGATGTTCGCTGTGATGATTCGATAGAGCAGGGTTTTCCAAACTATGTTCTGGTTATGGAGAGACGTTGGAACTAGCTAGGTCACGTACTGCGGATGCCTGTGGTAAGCCTTAATCCTGCCTGCTTCTTCTTTCGACCGGTGGAAATCCTGTGTCACGGACAGCCGTCGGGTACTATCCATAAGATGTACTCGGTGAAACTGAGAGATGGTGGCATTTCATGGGAGGAAGCAAAGAAATTGCCAAACATGGAAGTGTCGGCCAAAGAAGAAGAATATCAAAACCATTATAATTTATAACGTAAAATTGAACGATTAAATTTCTTTAAACATTTTATTCAATTTGTTTTTTACGTACGTTGCTTAACAACCTCTATTTATTAAAATGGCTACTGTTTGGTTCATGTAAGTAAAATAAATTTTCTTTGACGCTTAATGCTTCGGTTAACGGTTGCCGATCGTGTTCCAGTCACCCCTGGGCGCAGTGTTTTACACAGTAAACATATACATTTTATGAAATTAAAAAATGTTTTTACAATAAGGTTATAATTACCACCAGCTTTGGTTGTGAAGGCAAAGCTAGCTCCGTTTGTTAATCGTATTGAATAATTTAACTGAACACGTTTGATATTATAATATAACTAGATGTTTGACATGATTATGGACATTCCATTTCAATCCATCATATTTTAGATACAAAAAGGAATGTTTGGATCCATCTGGATATTCCTGATGATGTGATATTTTTTTATTAAAATATTTTTAAAATAAATCTTTCCATATAATCTACAAAAAGTATTGAAGCTCAGAGCAATAAAGCCACAAAATAATTAATGTGATACCAGTACAATAGTTATTTGTTCCCATGTTTTTTGAATTTAGATTGTAAAATCTTGCGGTGCAGTATTTCATTTGGAACCCTGTAGAATTGTTAGATTCATAACTTATTGTGACAGAAATCTTCGAAAAGTAAATCACTAGGCCTTTCAAAAACTAAAACTTAGACTAAGCAACATATATCATAAAATTTGCGAAAATAAAATACCGCTGACAGCAGCGAAAGAATTTTCCCGAAGTTGCTCGTTTTTGGTATCACAGATATAAATCTCAAATATGTTTTGATCTTTTTCTTTTCTATATATATATTCTAGTATTTTAATGAAAAGAATAGTTTTCAGCGATATATATAATATATCTTTATCTCGAACGACGCCACCTAGTAAATAAACTAGTAAAATTATGTATATATATATATATATAACTATATAAAACTTTTATAACAATAACTAGTAAACTGCAATTGAATCATTGATGATAAAATTGAAACTGATAATTATTTGATTACTATACATCTTCATTAAGACAGTTCAATGGCATTTTGTATAAGGACATAATTGATCACATTCAATAGCTATCTCAACAATATGAAAAATCTCAAAAATTTACCCAGTTGTAGAATCAAGTTGGTAATATATATATTATAATATTATTGAATCTTATTTATACGAAAAAAAAAAACAGTAGCCGATCCTAATGCGAGAATATAAATTCGTGATTAAGTATGTAAAAAGAAATCGGAAGCATTTTAGTTTTTGAATAGATTTAATTTAATACAAGTCGAGTATTGAACGTCGCTGGCTTTGGTTACAGAGGTCACGGGTTCGTATCACAGTCCGGACAGATTTTCAATTGATTTATAGATTTCTGTGCAAAGGCGTAGATTTATGTGATGTCTTAAATTTATTCCCACCCATCCTATCCTGAAAACGGGCGTAGCGAGAGCGATTAGCTAACCACTAGTCTTTTTCTTAATCCATACTCTCTTTTTGAAAATAAAAAAGTTGAGTAACTTAGTAACAGTTCTTGTAGAAACACTTCAGTTGAGATAAACTTCATTAGGACTCCAGATGCTCCACATTGAGAGGACATGGATAAAAAAATACTTTCTAACCTTCCAAGACTATTTATTTAATGAAACTATGAAAAATTAATTATATGATATTAAAAATCGACAGAAATCTGAATATATAAAAATGTTCATCATGGGAATAATAATAATCTAGAATCTAGATTGTAGAGAAAGCGGTTAATTAACAATATTTTTTTTTTACTTCACCATGATGTTCTTTCATTTATGTTAATTTTGCAATTCATACGTGAAGTGTGGACATTAGAAGTAGAGATACATAATATAATATTGTTATTGTATGATATATTCACAATTAAAATCAAATTAACTGATGTGATTATGATTTATATATGATTTAAGTAAAAAGCAGGACATGTTTTATAACAATCATAATATGCACGTAAAGCATTGCAAAGCAATCTTATTTCTATCTGCTATGATAATATAAGGAGCCTGGGCATAAATATTCTCCTGAAGAGCGACGTGTGAGTGAAAATTTATTTCTTATTCCTCTAGAAAACAGAAGAGTAAAGAAAATATAAAAACTTTCATAAAATCATAAGATGCAGATAGAAGCATACCGTGTTCGAGAAGGAGCTTGGCAATCTAAAGTGACAGGTGGCAGGCTCATCTTTGTTTACAAACTTATTTGACATTAGGAGATATTGAATTATTATTTATCCAATGATGTTAACAGAAATAAGACAATGTATTTTGCGTTTCTTTTTTCTGTACTATGAATAATCGAAAATACAATTATTAAAACATATGCTCTAGATTGGCGAAGAAGAAGTTTAGATTTAGAAGTATATCGATAATTTCGTAACGATTCAAGTTCAATAAGACAAGAAAAATATCAAAGTATTAAGTCAATGATTATGGGATATAGTCAAGCTATTTTGGTTTTGCGTTATAGTTGACACAATATCTATACAATCAACTTGTATAATGTTACATCTTATTTTTTCTAAGACAAAGTCTACAGAATATCATCAATTTACTTAAAAGGTATAATTTAATTACATCGCTTAGGTTTTGTTAGTTTTGCTGATATAATAAAATAGTTATCCAATATTTACATATAATAATTTATTTTGTTTATGCCAATACAATCAAA
The DNA here is from genome assembly GCA_030503985.1 of Himalopsyche tibetana. NCBI lineage: Eukaryota > Metazoa > Arthropoda > Insecta > Trichoptera > Rhyacophilidae > Himalopsyche > Himalopsyche tibetana. The sequence goes on from JAPJYX010000014.1 coordinate 8,939,667, forward strand.
ATATTCGAATTCAAGTTATATTATACTAAAAATGCTACATACCTATGTATGTTTGTTTAGATTAGAACATGGGTTGAGCTTTGTATCCGGTATCCCCTTATCTTTTTTATGTAATTACACAAGACGATCTAATCTTGACTTCTGTAGAGCTTTCTGACAATCTTATGGGCAGCGTTTCCCACCCTATTATACGACAGGGTTTTATGTTTTCAATCCTTATAGATTAACAACATTTTCGTGTAAATATTTCTCTTAACACAACTTGCCAAAAATTAATGATAAACCAAAATATTATTAATATAATACACTTAAACTACTCGTCTAGTTCGTGTTGAGCAGTGTACTTCAGATAAATGCCATTTTGAATAATTAATTATCCAAACGGTACGAAGGTATATTATGGTATATAGATGTTCCATCGGGGCTGTTCTGAAATTCATTTGAATCTAGACGCTAATTAAGTGGTGTTTCTAATATTCAACAATTTTTGTGTTTAGTTTTCACGATTGGTATAAATTAAATGTAACAATTGCGGCTATGTTTACTGTTATTATAGTCAATGTGTCAAGCGCCAGCGATGAACAGCATTTTTTATTCTTTCTAGTTTTTATGTTTGGTTAATCATGTCCACTCGCTATACGTATTAGAGTGATAAATATGCTTTGGAACATGCTACTTGGCGAGATTGTAGTATTTTTGATTTTTTTTTTAAAATAACCATTTTCTAGAACATTATTTCGATTTTACAAATCAATCATAAAATATCGACTATGACAACAGTGAATATAGCCTCAATTATTACAATTAAGTTATACTAATCGTAAAACCAAATACAAAAATCATGTGTTGTATAAACAACCTATAATTGGTGTTTAGATCCAAAAAAAATGACTTAATATACTAGAGAATATTAATTGTAATTTTGTGTACTAGTGAAATAATTGCAAATCGTGGAGATTATGTATCGCGCCATTCGGTATTGGATGTAAAGATGCTTCTTATTTTAATATATTGCAGGTTATCAAACGTGAAACTACTTATAAGTGAGATAAGATTACTTAGTGCAAACTATCATCACCCGACATAGTCTAGGTCTCGTATAAAACTACTCATGATATAGGATCGAGAATGATATCCCATTAACTGAACGATAATAATTGTCCACACTTGATGATCTAGAACGATTTTGAAACTCAGTGTTTGGTAAATCATCCTGATACATTTGCAGATACATTGTGAATAATTAGTATTCAAAGCAGTTCGTTGGAAAAATTAAAAATAAATCATTTAATGGTAGTAGTGTATTTACTAATGAAACTTCTTTTAATATTACGATATTTTCACGTAAAAGTTCTTGAAACAAACTGAACTGACTTTCGCGTCAGTTTGTATGACTCGGCGAAATTATTACTTGACTGGAAATAAAATAATTTCTTGCAAAATGTTTCAACGTCTACATCTGTAAAATCACCAAAAACTCTAAATAATAATTTTCTTCGCAAGTTCTTACGACAGATACAAAATTATCTCGTATCTTTCAGACTACAACTTTCTCAAGTTGTATTTGTGCTTGTAAAATATTGACTCAAAAATGTTTCACTAAAATTAATAATGGGACGGTATAAATATAATCCTGAAGGGTAAAGCAAAAAGGTGAGCTTTATGGACATTTGTGAAAGCTTCATCAATAGAAATATATTATTTGAAATGCGTATACCTATTATTAATATTGTATGTAAAAGAAACGCAATATGTTGATAAAACGAGAAAGAGTAAATCGTTTCTCAAAGCTATTTAAATATTATTTTAAACAACACTCAACACTGATAATCAAATTTAACCATGGTAGGTGATCTGGTGAAAAATAACTCAAAACATTGATGGCTAGCTGATCTTATAAAATACATATCGCAATGAAAAGATATTTATCATTTTCAAGACTTCAAAATATTATATATTTACAAACTTATTCAATTGAAAGATAAAATCGTATGAAATGTATTTATAGAACACAAGTTTTCAAGATTTGTATCTTTATCGAGCTACGGTTACAGAAGAGCAGCAAATCAATACAATCCTTTTAATTATTCAATTATTCTAATATACTTGGAGCGAAATGTTTTAATCCTGTAAGGTTTTTAGCCCTTACAAGTCGCTAATGTAACTAATTATAAATAATCACTTAAGTTTAAACTAATTAGGTTTTAAAAATCACATATTTGCTATCTTTTCAAAAACACTTCAGTCAATTTATAAAATATAAAACCATAATTTGCAATATAAATTCGGATGAAAAAATGGATGAGAGGATATATTGTGTGTTTTTTCTAAGCCAATATATATGTAAAGCTAAGTAAATCGAAGATTAAGCATGGTTCTGATGAAGGTTTAAGTAGAAATGGCTATCTATTTATACATATTTTGTAGAATTAAAATACTTTGAAATGTTTTCTTAATATTAAACTTAATTTAGATTTACTGGCGTTTAATATAATGCGCAGATGATAAAGATATCAGATATCAGATACAATATATAATATTATCTTTAAACCACTGTTAACAGTTATGTCAAGGTGTGCTGGAATAAAATTATTCTCTATGATATCTGTGTAGCGTAACCTGAACAAAGGTGGAAGCTATAAACTTAGTTTGAGATATTGACGTCATTGCATTGTGGATTGCGGATTTCTCGTATCGCATTGTATTTTGTATTGTGTGGCGGTTGATTCAATTACCCAAGCATTAGCATCTTAGCGGGTGTTGTTTGCCGGAAAGGAAAGCATTATTCCACAGAGAGAAAGAAATGTTAAGCAAATAACGTTAATGTTAAGTCACTTCCGGATGAGAACGATCGTAGCAGTCTAACTGATTTAAGTTAAGTAACCGAGCTTCATTTTAAATCATTCCAATTCTTTTCATTAAAAAAGAAATAATATTATTGTACTATGCGGATTGTATGAAAATATCAACGAATGAATATACATTTCTATCGAAAACGATATTTATTTTGGTACTACTTGTCTGAGAATAGCTTGCGAGAACTGTTTTCGTAAATACAAAACTTTATCGATTGAGACATTACATATGTAATATATTAAAAATATTGTTTTAAATTATTTGGTGTTGTTAGGGAAGGTAATATTTTTTTTATTGCTTAACTTATACTCGGAAAGCAAAACTAATGATTCATACTTGAACAATATTAAGTTACTTTAGACCTACTCATATTAATTATAGAATGCGGTATGTATTGTAAATAGATTAAGCACATCCTTTTTTTTTATATAAATAAACAATTTATAATAACACTAAACAACGTTATTTCAGTTGATCTTTCTTTTTCATGTAATTCTTGTATGAAATAATCGAATAATGTGGTAAGTATTTAAAAATACAATAATTTTCGTCACGAAATAAATGATCTCTTTATTTTAAACGCATACAAAATATATTTCACATCGTGTCAAGTAAAATTGAAGACAATCCCTAACAAAGCATTTTTATAGAAAGTGTTTGATGAGAACTGTTAAGATGGTTGTCACTAAGAATTTAAATACCGGACGAATATATCGATTCCGGGATTTCATGATGCATACCTGTATTACAAAAAAAGTTGAAATAAAGCAAAATGAACGCCAATTGGATTGAAGTATATCAATATCATTATATTGATATTTCATATACAATACTGTCATTAAAAATTATTGTACATCGTAATCTTAACACAGCATTAAAAGGCTCTTAAATTATAGAATCTGTCAATATTGGTACAACTCTTAAATAAATATTTCAATTCATCGCGAAAATTTTAAATAATATATTGTGTGATGATTTCTACACAGTAAACATTGTAATTGATATTGTGACTGTAATTAAATTTGAATACAGAAATACTAGTATTTTTGCATTAAAAGCACTATAATTTCCGGGATCCCGGCTTCATTAACACCGGTATTGCAATATCTAGATGTAACAAACTATATTCAGAGGCGGGAACGATTGGAGAGCTAGCTGTTAAGAGTAGGGCATCCAATCCCGGGATGCCGGGATTTCGGGATTGAGAAATTTTGAGCGAGTCCCGAAAATTTCCACGAAATTGGCAAATTCATTTCAAATTCTTCGGTGAGCAAAAAAAAACGAGTTTCCGTGAGATTCTGGGAAAAAAGTATTCCAAATCGAGGATTTCAAATTCCTCGGTAAGCTAAAAAAAAACGAGGTTCTGTGAGAATCCAAGGAAAAAGTATACCGAATCGGGGATTTCAAATTCCTCGGTGAGCTAAAAAAAAACGAGTTTCTGTGAGAATACAAGGAAAAAGTATAGCGAATTGAGAATTTCAAAAACCGGATCCCGGGATTCAAAATTAATCAATCCCGAAATCCCGGGATTGGAAAAAGGCTCCGGGATTGGATACCCTAGTTGAGAGTGATAGTTGACAGTTAATCTCTTCACTATACACCTCGATTTCAGAATTGGATATGGTGTATGTAAAAGAATGAAAACGTATCAATATAAATTAAATTTGATAACTTTGTTATTTCACTTTTTGTACAACAAATTGTGACACGTGTTTCGCATCTTTGAGAACCATCATCAGACAAAATATCGCAACGTTTAGAAATAAACTAAATATTTGTATATCAGATAGATCTGTAATGTTGTCGATACTTTTGTGTAAAAATTAAAAAAAATATATTTCAAAGTTCTGACCAACTCATATTTTTATTCAGTAAATTCATTTTAAATTAGGGACTACATCACTCATTCATTTTCATTCTTTGTCATTAATTTTAAATTAGTTTAATTTTCTACTGACTCATTTTGGTGTCACATTGTACGCATCATTTATATTCATTTATAAACAAGTTTTTTTATTACGAGTTTTTAATCCTGTTGACGTAATATTTCATAATGCACAACCTATTACGTTTATTAAAAAATATATATATACATTTTTTAAACTATGTCCGCTCCCAATGTGGAGCATATGGACTCCTAATGGAGTTTATCTCAATAGAAGTGTTTCTACGAGAACTGCTTGTTACTCAGTTGCTCAACCTTTCTTTTTCCAAAGAGAGTAGGGATAGAAGGATAGAGCTAGGTCAGAACTAGTGGTAAGCTAATCGCTCTTGATACGTCCCGTTAATAGGATAGGATAGGTGGGAGAGGGGAATTCAAGACATCACATACATGAATGCCTTCGAACAGAAGTTCATAAATCGATTGAAAAATCAATTTATAAAACATTCCGTACCGGGAATTGAACTCGTGCCCTCCGTAACCGAAGCCAACAACGTTGACCACTCGGTCACACAGGCGGCAAAAAATATTGCATAGGAATAATTTGATATTTTCAATTGAACTTTTTCTGTAAATAATTAATTTATGTTAGAGATACCTCGGCATCGAATTTTGAATATCGGTTTCCACATCATATTATTTCGGTGCATGTTTATCAATAGATTTTTAAAAATACCTTACTGATGCACGTGTTTATCTACAAAATATGTTATGTATGCTAGAGAAATCGCTTTGTATGTTAATTTCAAGTTGCACCAAAGAATGTTTTATAATATTTTTTTAACTTTCAATACCTGCACAAAAAATATGTATCTAACTGAATTATATCAAAAGTTTATGTAGATTGCTCTTTTTCGTTTTAATATCAGAGATCTAAAATAAAATATTACCATTGGCAAGATATTATACTCAAGAGAGTTATGCTTAAGTCGAAGTATTATTCTGAATTAGCTAACCTACATGCTAAAACCTCTTCTTAGTGATCACGCAAAACGGTGGCCTGCCAATACGCTAACAAGTGCTCGCTTTAACTCAAAACTGTTCGTGGTGTTCCGGGAAAGAGTTGAATTTTTTAAGCAATCTTATACAGTTTTGTACAATAATTATTAAAGATATCGACGGTTACTTATATATACTGCGTTATTCAATTAACATAAATATCTCAAATGTAAATGTATTAACCATTTACTAACACAAAATTATAAGATTGATAAGATTGACACTGATATACATAGATTCTATTATTATTTTTGCTAAAATTGATATTTCAAATGTATGAAACCGTTGTAGATATTATATACAGTAGAACCTCGATTATCCAGACTAATTGGGGATGAAGGTAGTCCGGATAAAGAAAAATCCGGATAATCGAAAAAAATCATTATTTGTCTAGATGAGTACGATGAGATACGGCTTCAGTATTAAATTATTTTTTATTAAGAAATTCAATTATTGATTGTTGCTTAAAGCGGATAGTTCTTTTTTAAGCTCCCAAAACGCAAATGCTTTTAAAACATATAAACTGTCCTGAGTTACACTCTTCTTTGCTTTTAAACCACTTCATGAAGAAATCTAATGACTAAAAAGCTTCAAAATGTGTATGACCGTGTATCTATGTCTTCCCTTGCAAATCTCTTCTTCGTCTTTTCGATCTTATTCTTCTGAGGCATATATTTCTTTAAATTATTTCCGCATCATTCAAAATTTTGTTCCATAATAATCTCAAAGTTGACTCATCTAAACTCTAAAGAGTTCCAAGTCTCTACTGCCATACAGCAACATTAATTTAAATTTATTTTCTTGAAGAAGTTGATAGCTTATAAGCGTTTGAATGTTTCTATTACACCCTGATACATTGGTTGTATTACCGATGCGGCATTTGGTGGAATAATTTTTACCATCAACATTTTTTTGATTCGGCTTAAAAATTCTATAGATGGGGTGGGACGATTTTTTCACTTCTGAAATGAACTGTTTTCCATACCATCGTTTAAAAAATTCACTCTTCATCTATGCTTTTTCCGATGATCATATTCAACCGGAAAATGTGTGATATTGTTAAAGCATCTGAGGTTCTTTGATTTCATAATGACAAATAGTGGGAGTGTCTACCAACACAAAAAACAAAATCGTATGCATTTCATCACTACGTGAACAACGGTGGACTCAATTCGCGGGACATGCAAATCAGTAATTCGTAATTGTCATTTATTAAAAATTCAAGCACTTGCTATCAATAAATATTAATTCAAAGGCTTAAAATCAATCAACTCGTTAATAATAGGTCGGACAAAACCCTACATTTATTTTAAATATTCCTATGTTATTATCTGGTCATTAATATTTTCAAAAATCCCCATAATTATAACAAACCCACTTAATTCATTGAAACTTGTATACATTCAATTTTCGCTAATTTACATTTTAATAGCCTTTTAACATAGTGATCTACTTATATTTTTTGTATATAAACGATACAAACTGTTTACTACGCGTCAGTTCAAGTACATCCGTGCACTTGGAATGCCTGAAGATGCCGAAAGGCGAAACCCGGGTCGTTAGCGACAAAACTCATGGAAAAGTACAAAATTCAAACAGTTCAAATTCGTAATTTTTTGTTAACATATTTCAATCCGGATAATCAAGGTCCGGATAATCGAGGTTCTACTGTATGTCAGAAAAACTAAAAGTATATCACTGCGTTCTTAAATTTGATTATAATGCATACTATTAAAACATCACAGAACGCATAGATATAAGAATATTGTTTTTCTCAATTTAACAAGAGGCCTGAGTCAAATTTAACAATGATCTCGGTTGAGCCACTTCCAGCTCACCTCACAATAAATAATTTGGTTTTATATTGTATTTCGACAGGAAAACAACAATCCGTATTAATCAGGAACGAAACATTTTACATTCTGAAGAATCGCAGAATCCTCATTCTGACCTCATATAAGTCGAAAAAATATGTCGCCGTGTGGCGTATACATTTCTCTTTGGGGGAAAGCGTGGGCATGCCAAATAGAAAGTCAGTTGGATAAAGCCCCGGATAATATACATATACTACCAAATAGAAAATTCTTAAATTTATTCCGAATCCTCTTCACTAAGAGGGTATACTTTAAGTATTAACCTTAATAATACTTACATTTGAAGATGGTTAGAAATGATGCATAGTTTTTTATAATTATATACTGGACTCTTTTTTTTACACTGTGGATACGTAATACTGTTTAAATTATGTACGAAAAAAAATAAATAATGGCGGATAAGTATCTTTCTATAAAAATCAATTCAGGATTTTTAAAAAACCATTATTGTCTATTGTATCTTAATACAATTTTAAGCAATCGTAACAAAGAATCACTGTTACTAAAAGACGAACCCGTTTACACAAAATTGGTACAACACCCCTTCCATCACTTGATATATCCGGAGCCTGTGTAATATTTCTTTTCAAATTTCCGGGCTTACTGTGTTTAAACCAAAATTCTGTTATCGATCGCTGTAACTGTTTTTATGCGAGTTCCTTGTAACTCTTGGTTACATATAAGCCATACTTGAGGTTAAGTCGCGTTGAAATTGTAGCACCGTTTTAGTTTTAAATAGTGTTAAAAAATCCCGTGTAAAAATAGACTTTAGTTTAAACCTAACCCCATATACTCGAAAACATATCTACAACATTGTACCGCGAATTACGCAAAATACCCCAACAGCGCGGTCGCATTCCATTGTCGTTGCTGCTGTACACACAGCCGGGCGGCTGTATGTGTGGTTCATACAGTCAAACGTTAGCGAGTGCTATGCAATTTACCACCTAGTAACTAAATATTTCGTCCGTATATTTGTTTCCATTTATTCTTAGTTTTGGCAATTTTGCATATTTCGGGAATCCCGGGATCGTGGCTGTGTCAATCCCAAAATTTCGGGATCAGAAAATTGAACAAGATACCGGGATTGGATGCCCTAGTCACAACGTCCGCGTAAATGGGGGTTTTACTGTACCCTTATTTCAGTCCTTTTTGTTGTACGTTGGAATCGATAATAAGTTGATTTTATGAGCCAATTAATTAGTAGCGAATATTAGCGATTGATACTCAGCAAAAATGTGCAACTCAATTAAAACTACGAACAATACATAAAGCGCGGTTAAATTTTATCCGGGAATCCCAGGCAGGCAAAAGCTGACCGCAGCATTACTAAGTGTAAGCCAATATAATAATTCGCACCATAACCCACGAAGCAGTTTGTGTAAAATAAATACACTTGAAACTGAATTGTGTCAAGGCTCACACTATTGTTGCCAGAATTGTGTCGAGATAATTTGGTATGAAAATTTTTATCCGCGTTCAAAAATTATATTATATGAAATGACGTGGAATATTTGTTGTGCCTTTGAGTATTGCGGTTTAAAGCTACTAATGGCTTTTTCTATTTTTTAACATCATTAGGTCTGTTCTTATGTGAGGAGCAAACATTCAAAAAGTGTTTTGTCACACAAATACAAAGCTTGGAAAATGATGATTTAAGTGCTGCAAAAGTGACGGTTTGTATGAAGGTGTCAACTTTATGATTTAATTTTAATATGAAAAAAAACCGTTTTGAACACTAATTTTGATTTCCATTCATAGGTTTTATTACGGGCTATCATAATTGATATAAAACGCCATTTTTAAAATTTGTGACAAAACACTTTTTGAATGTTTGCTCCTCATGTGCAAACGTCAAAACCAACATTAGAACTGAATTCCTCCAAAATCAGTTTGCAAGTGGCACAGACGAACAGTCAAATGTTTGTTGTGCTGCCAGTACAATAAATAATTATATATTGTTTTTTTTTCAGAGTAGCAATTTCTACGTCTGTAGCCAGATTTCCATTTAAACTTACAAGCGGCAAAATCTAAATAATATACTATCGACATTCAGTTATTCTTAGTTCAACGAATACGCCTTGATAAGACTATGGAAAATGCTTGATTGTTCATAAATTATTTATTATTTTATTTTTTTCGTTCTATCAAAACCTTATTCGCCATTTCGAACAATATCGCATGTGATTAAAAACGTCAATGGGAAATACAAACATAATTTTCACTTAATTGGTGTGAAAATTATATTTGTGTGAACCATTTTAGGTTAAACTGTACGACAAATACGAACTACAGTTTTAAAGGTATCTTGTTATATTAAAACAGCGTTATATTGTTGGCAAACAAATTAATAATTATAAAAATAACCTTATTTAAATATTATCCGATTTTCTTTCGCTTCCATTTTATCTTATTTCAGTGAATACAAACTCAAAGATAACACAATGTTTTTTATTGTCAATAACAAATCGATTCTAATCTATACTCTAAATTTTAAAGTATAAATTAAGAGTATAAAACTTTGTCATTCATTGTTGCTGACAGATACAAAAATGAAATTTTCGCTCGAATGTCAGTTTTGTGCGATGTCATGTACAAATGTTTCCTATAATTTCGTTTTGAAATGCTCCATGCTTTTCAAGTCAAACAAAACAATGTTTTTAAGCCAAATATTTGGACGATTTACCATCATGTTAAATATTCGACTTATAAAACTTGTATATAATATACATCAGTGACGTATAACTGCCAGTTTGACATTTGGTATTTAGTCAGTTAAGTTGTCGTTTTTAACAAAATTCGCCATTCTGAGGTCGGAGGTTGGTAAGCCAAAACAGTCAGCGATTTAGAGCATGAACCGTTTCTGACGGTTTGCAAACGGTTGGAATGTGGTTTTGACGCAAAATAACAGAATCAACTGTCAAAATCACAATCTTAACCATGTGATCAAAGCTAAGAATTATATTATAATTCGAAAACAGTTTGCAAACCGTCAGCAAACCATCAGAAGAACAGAGCTATTGTATGAAATCGTATTAATCTATGTATTTCTCTCTTTTTTAGGAGCTGATTACTACACTATACATCGGATTTCTAGGCCTAATCTTCGCGTCATTCCTTGTCTATTTAGCAGAAAAAGATGTCAAGGATAGCAAGTTTTCTAATTTTGCTCAAGCATTGTGGTGGGGGGTGGTAAGTTATCATTAAAAAGTAATTAAATGGATACTTAGTCTATGTAATTTTTGGTGTTGAAATAACTTTCACCACTTGTTTATGAATACAAAATCACTGAAAATCGCCATCGGTTCTAGTGCAAGGTGTGTCGTTTGTTATCTATCGGCGATGTTACCCAATTATACTTTTTTTTAAAACCTTCGTAACATTAGAAACTTTACAATGAAATTGGTTTAGTTCTTTTGATTTTATATTGTGTACCATGCCCACTTTTTGGAAGCAATTATGGCCTAAAATCTCGTTTTGTAGGATAAAGGATAAAATGACAGTTTTAGGAAATCATTTTAAATATCATAGAGATATATATATTTTTTTATTGAAAATATTTTTTTTAATTTAGTAACTCAAGTCGGTGGATTGGCAAAAAAATAAGACGAACGCCTAAAAGCGTTCAACATTAGGTTACAGGACCAGTTGAGCTTTTGGAACAACAAAAGCCTTTGCTATAACTACCCATTTTTCGAAAAGGAGGCCTAAAGATAAATAGTAGAAATAACCAACGACATGTAAAGAATAGCAAATATACTTTTTTCTGATAATTATAAATTAATGTTAAGTTTTAAACAAAACTAACAAATAAATAACATTATGCAAAGTTTTTATTTATTAATTAAAAGACGCGATAATTTTCATTGATTTCCTTTTTCAAATAACTAAGTTTTTGTTACTTCGATTCTTTAAGCTTAATAGAGCTTTTGAACTAAATTCAGCCGTACAGTTAATAATATTAAATTACAAAACAAACGGCGCCTAAAAACTTTCTCTCTAGAAAGAGTTTTATTTCAATGGCTGCCGAGGGTCTATTGAACTCCCTCCGGGAAACACCGTTTTAGGACCTTCTCCCTACCCAAGATGACGCACGTAGCCAGGTGTCACGTGGCAGCGGTCACGTGGACATTCACAGACACTTTGCAGTACGGACGGCTGTAACCCTGTACTGGCATTATCCTTAAATGGCATGCGGTGGGAACGAATGGCTCTATAATTATTATACCATTGTTTTCATCCCGTTCCTGCGTTTAAAAGGGAGATTAAACAGAGACATTTTACACCATATTTTTTTTGAAAAGTCTTAACTCGTAAATTTTATTAAAACTGATAAATGTCACAACGTTAGATAGAGGTAATATTATTATTTACAATATTTATTTATTTATTTTTAAATTGTGTAAAACAGAATTTATTGCATTATCTTTTGATTTAGCTGAAAATATACATTTTTTATAAATTTTATTATAATAAACATTTACCAATATTTTTTTTTTGTTGAGTCAACGACAAGGAAGGATTTTCATGTCTTAAGTCTGCACGCCTTTATTTTAAGCCATCAATTCATGCTCGTTCGTTCAGGGCTTAAAAACACTTAAATCATCAAATTTCTGTAACAGAATCTTATATATCGAATAAACATACAATTATTGTTTAAATTAATTAAAACAACATTGAGATTTTTGATTAAATAAAACCGCAGTTCTTTCCCACCTCTAGCTTACACCATAATTTAAAGTTCTCTCTTTGTTATCTTACAGTAGCGTTTAACATCCCCGATTAGTGCAGATGTCATATTTTTGATAGTGTTGCTTGAAATTCATATTTATTTAATTTGACAGAACACTTCACTGCGTAACTTTCCATACACAAATACAAAATAGTTTAATAGTAATTTCATGTAAACGTTTTCCTCCAAATTACATATTGTTTAATATTATTGATTTAAATAATCGTGAAGCGCTCATCCGTGAACATGATACGATACATGGCAAATGACAATATAAACATCATGAATATTAATGCGTATATTAAAACAATGTTATCTTAAAATCTATTAACATTTTCATTTACATAATACGGATATCGTCAGCCAAGAGAGCAAAGCGTTACAATACGGTACATTATAACTTTATCGGATATCATTAAACATTATTAATTTTCAAATAAAAGTTTCTAAATCTGAATCTTTTTTTTGCTTTATGTTTTGATTACAGGGTATATTTGTAGCACAATAATATTTTTAATATTAAACCGATAAATATAAATATCTTTTTTATGAAAATGTTGTAATAGTTTGTAGTTTTACTGTAGTAGTTTTTAGTGAAAATCGCAAGCCTGTTTATTTATAATTTATCACTCTCTATCGTCTGATTGGTAGGAGCTTTTCTCTTGTGCTCAGGCCAGTCTGGGTTCAAGTCCCAGTAATTCCATTACATAATTTAGTTTTGTTTTCTATTTGAATTTAAGATATCAGACACAGGTGTTGTGATGTCTCTTTCTTCTTCTCGAATTGACCTTAAGTGACTTATAAGTAATTTCAAAATATTTTCTATATAAGCAATAGCTATAGTGCCATATGTATGTTTCTAAAAAAAAATGTAATTTTAATACTCGTATACTGCTATTCCGTGGTGAAATAAATTTGAAATATTACACTATGTAAAATACGTTTTTCACATTGGATTTCATCGGGATAGCGAAATTCTAAATTGGTCGGGATCCCAGGGATAGATACCCTAGTTAAGACCGGTCTTACTAAACGATTAAGCGTAAAAAGCAATAAATACCTGTATAATAAATTTAGTACGAGAATTTTTCAATTTTACTTGCCTTGTATATTATATTCAATATTTTCTATAGTCGTGAGGAATTGAAAAGTGGCTCTGTTGAATCTGAACTGATGGTAATGGATCAAAACATTAAAAACTATCATAAATGAATCGTATAGCATAAACCTATCTGTTTCCATCTCTATAGTAGAGACATTTAGCTGAATGCACTATAACAGCTAAAAATTATTAAGACATTTTCAAGATAATGACATTTTTCATGAACAAACAAATATCAATCAATCACAGTTGCTATGACCATGACAAAATGATTATGTTTTTAACTTTAAATAATCTTTTAAATTAAAATTAAATTGCTTTGAAGAATCCTATATTTATTATCATACCAAGATACAGGTAAATTTATGAAATATAACAATTTATTTTGTAATATAAATTAGAATGTTTGAGTGGACAAGAGGATGTTTTATATACATACATAAAATCATAAGTTTCAACGTAGTTCCGATGAGGAAATAATCCAAAATAGCCATCAACCATGTTTAAAATAATATTTGTTAAGCTAAAATACTTTGATATTTTCCACCTTATTAAAAAACTAGTTCATAGCATTTTATAGATGTAAACTTTATGGTTACAAAATGTGAAAACTATAAAATCTTAATGTTCTCAGATAACTCTATGCACGGTGGGATATGGCGATATGGTGCCAGAAACTTGGCAGGGCAAAGTCATAGCTTCGTTCTGTGCTCTCTTGGGCATATCGTTCTTTGCACTACCAGCGGTAAGTCATTTTATTACATTGTTATTCTGCTCCAATAGGAATACTATGTTTGAATAAATCGCCTCATCCCCTAGTTTACACGCTGCCAAATTAGCAGACAGTACACAATTATTGTGAAAATAAAACGACGTCCTGATAAATATTGTTGGCGTTAATAACAGCAATAATTATCGCTGTTATTATAATATTAAAAATGTTGGTTAAAGATATAAATAAAGAGTATCTATCATTATAAAAATCATAAAATCTGTGAATAAAATATAATGAGGTCATCGGTGAATGAAAACAATTTACAGCAAAATTTTAATAATATGGTGTAGTTTACTATTTTGTTTCAGACAATTTTAAATAAAAAGTCCTCTCAAATCTCAAATAATGAATCTTGTATAAAAATGCCCCCATAATTAAAATGGTTACGAAATATTTTTGCAATAGTGGTAACATATATTTTTTTTTTTGTAAAATTTAAAACGGGTCTTGTCGATTATTAAAATTAAAATATATTGTTTGATGTTTTAAATTAGCCTCAGTTCTAAAACGATCGAAGTAAAATGTGATAGTAGATATACCGAGTTTTTATTAAATTTGGGATTTTCTTGGAAATATTCCAACTGAAAAAATCGAAAATATTGTTTCTGATATTTTAAAATACAGTTAACATTCGATTCTCAGGGCTATTGGTGTGGAGGGGTCGCTCAAATTACACGATTTTTTTATTTTTGCTTCGTTTTAACATTGTATTTTACATTTCTACAGCAGGGTTTAAATTCAACCATACTTAATACATATTGTTTGGTTTGTTTAGCCATTGGTCGAAAAACTTTTAATGACTTTATTTTGTTCAAAGACTGCGTTACTAAGTGGATCACATTGTTTTTAAATTGCTTGGGAAAATTACCTTGTTCAATTCTTTCAAATAACTTTAGGTTTTATTTTATAGTACTTAATGTAAGACAATATCTTTCTTGCAAATATTAGGCACTTTAAATATAATAGCTTACAATATCATACTCTAAAAACAATAAAATATTTATACCGACATCTGTTGAGGTATAAAATAATTAATCTTAAATTAATTTTGTTATATATTTATTGAATTCATGCACTGATAATCGGAAGTATAATTAGTATAATATATATCGACTCTGGAAAGGAAAAAGGACGTAGCCCACAGTTTTTTTCGATAGTCGAATACTAATATATAAAACTTGATACACGTTCTATCAAAAGGACGCAAGCTGCAAATGCCAAATTAGTATCTAAATTTAGTTTTTATGTTTGAAAAAAGATTAGCTTGTGAAAATTGAAATCAAGAATAATGATTGAAAAAAGGTTTTTCCTAGACAATTTCTTTAATTAATATTAAATTATGTCAATTAAACACCAGCTTAGAAGTCTCTAAGTATATTTCATAATTTGCATATGGCCCAAAATCATCAAAACACGTTTTTTTATTCCTCCTGTAGAATTTTCTATCTGTGGGTTACGTCCTTTTTCCTTTCCACAGTCGATATGAATTAGGGAAAATAGTCGGAAATTCCACAATAAAACACTACAGTTAATACTATTTTGATATGTATAGCAAACTGTTAGTTTTCAAAATTATTCTGATGGTATTTTATGTCTAGGGTATCCTCGGCTCCGGATTCGCGTTGAAAGTCCAGCAGCAGCAGCGCCAGAAACATATGATCAGGCGACGACAGCCTGCCGCGACCCTCATCCAGTCGCTGTGGCGGTGCTACGCGGCTGACGAACACTCCATGAGCGTTGCTACGTGGAAGATGCACGAGGTTCCTCTTCGTAGTCCGCCATCTTCGTGAGAAATTTTATATCTTTAAAAATCACAAGCTTAACCTCTATTCAAGAAGAGAACGAAAACTTATACATGATAAATAACATATTTACTTTACTCTCAAAGGATGCTGTGTGGTTTTCATAATTCATTATTTTTTCGTCTGATTCTTTTTAAGGCTCAAAATATTTAAAATTCCTTCATATAAATCATTATTTTGATGTTGCTAATTATAAAACAATACATTATACACGAAACTAATTTTACAGGAGATGAAAAAACTCTATAATCAATATTATTGTGTAAATTTCATATTTTTTGTAATTTCGTGTCATTAACCAAACGGAGTTTTAATTCAACTATCAAATATGCTCCGTTTATGTGTAAAAAATAGATATTGAATTTATAAAAGTATAAATTAATCGTATTGCTTCAGTTTGGAAAACAAATGGTTAAAATTCTTTTTGTGTTGTGTACGACATTTTGGTAGATTGTGTGTTTTTTCATTATGAAGCTGAATATATCCAAAAATCGATATTGTAAAAATTATAATATGCGAGATATTGTTTCATCATAAGCGATATATCAATTAAATAGATGTTCAGTACATAACAAAATTGTACAGTAAGTAAACTGTTTAATGTTTGTGTTTTGTAAATGCAAATGTAAATGCTTAGTAAAATGAGCCATTTTAAATTTTTATTTATATTTCTAAGACTTTAAAATATAAATACGCTCTGACAAAAAATATTTTCATATTCAAAATGTTCAGTTTTAAATCAATATTTTCTACGCATTTAGCAGTAACTTTGTGGAAGCTAATTTTTAATACAAAACTAAATTTGATCATTTTGTTATTCCACTTTTTCTTAAATTAATCTTTTGATTGACAAATTGATAATTAAGCGCATTGCTACCGAAATAATTTGCGTTCTGAGATATATGGAAATTTTCGGATAATGTCAAGGTCAAAACGATTATGCATATACCATCAATCGATTCACATATTTGATATGCCGATGAGTTTCACGGAAGGTCTAATTTGTTTACTTGACCAGCTAATTACTATTGCAAACGTGGAACTGAGCCAATATAATCAAACTGTAGTGTATATTCTGAAGCATCTTCGAATTTTATTAAACGTATTTTTTTTGTCACACATCGTTTGATATAATGATACGTATCGATTTTTTTTTAAATAAAATCATTTTAAATAGGTCCATTTAAAACTGTTTTCATTTGAATGCAAATCAATCGAGGTATTGTGGCAAAAGAGAATGATAGACATTTTTTTTCGCGGTGATAAGCAGACCGCTAAATTTATTTTTAATTCTTTACAGTGCTGTGTCGCAAGCAGAAATTGTCAAACTCAGCAGTAATAACTGTACAACAATGTACAGAGAAGTAATTTTATTATCGAAAATCGAGATTTTTTCATGTTTTTACATAATTTCTTACAATTTAAGTTGTTTTCTTGAAATCGTGGCGCCGGTTATTCTCGCAAGAAAGTTATTTGTGTTTTATCTTCGTCTGAAATATCTATTTTTCTTCGAATCTATTCTTTTATTGAATTTTTATTTTCATAATAAATATAACTTTTATCTATTAAAAAATGCATTTAGAACTGGAAACTTTCATGAAACTTAAGATAGTATTTCAAGCTTCATGAACGACGTACACGAATTTATCCAAGATTCATGAAATTCAAAAATAAAAATGTACAGTAAAGAATTCGGTTTTATTTTATGCTGTTGTAATTCTTTGGTATAGTTTTTAATCAATTCAAAATAAAAAAAATCAAAAGGAAAATGTATTTTCCAGTGAAACTTTGTTCACAAGATAATGGGTTCCCGAACAAAGTTTTGTAATAAAGTTAATCCTTCCATGCTTTTGATACTATTGATTAAAATCAGCTAATTTCATTTTAAACTTTCTTTAATACGGATGATTGATTATTTATTTGAAAAAAATATTATGAATGATTGATTTCCATAAGCATGTCAATTTTTTATTTGTTTATCGTTACATGAAAATAGAGCAGTATTACAATTGTGTGACTTATTGAAATGCGTAATATATTTATAATATATACATATAAATTTGATGTGCTGTACGTGTACTTGTTGTACACATGAAGTGTAGATTATTTAAACAAATATTTTACCAATTGTGTCATTGCAACGTGATCAGCCGAGCGCCGCTGTCTTCCAGTTTCAAGCACAACGCGTCCTTCGTTTCGAGGCTGCCCACCATCCGGCGGCACAAGAGCACCTCGCTGCACTCGCCGGCGCTGCACGCGGGCGGAAAGGGCGCCGCGCCACCCCTCCGAGGGCCCAGGCCGTTCCATGATATGAACGCCAGTGCGGAGAACCTAGGTGGGTACTGACATTCTATCACGTCGCATACCATACAATCAAATTATGACCGAACTGTTTGCCCCTTCGATGATAATACTTAACCAATCGTAACATCACATACGTTAACTCAATACAGTCATGTCTTATCATTCGCTACTATTTTTATTTGGTTTGGAGTGATCATTGTCGTTAATATGAGTTTTGTGTGTAAAATGAGTGGTGTGCGGAACTTTTATTTGTTGACATTGCTGAGAATAGAGGTTAGCTATGAAATACAATGTCTCTGCTGACAATGCACCAAAATATACTATGACCTTTATTATTACAGTTTATAAGAGATAAATACATATTTTTATACTCAAATTAAATATCGTATTTTTTATATTAGAAATAGTCCAAATATTGTATAATAAAATAAGTATAATTGCGGATTTAATAATTTTCACTTAGGGTATATTCATTAATTTACTAATAATTAATTGTAATGCTAATAAACAACAATTTATGTTGAAATATTAGTCAATTTAGTAATCACATTTTCTTTTATATTTACTTGATGCTTTAAAACATCTTGACTATTAAATATGTAAATATAAATTGTTTAAATTTAGTAACCAAATATAATGCGAAGTGGTATCTTAAAAAAATACAATATTAGTCGGGTATCTCAAAGTTTTAGTTTTTCAATATAACTACGCTAGAATCCATTATTTTTTACATAAAGCTTGTATGATTTTTTTGTACTCACGTGTTGGTTGTTATATGTTCAATTTAAACATTTGTGTTTACGCAGAAATATAAATTCGAATACTAAGAACTCGCACTGTATGTGCATTTTCACAATTCATGATATGTAGAACGACCGCAAAGAAGGAAACCCTTACCGATGAAAGTGTGTGTGGAAAACAATGCGAGAGTAAGGTCGGCCGTATATTAAATATTGTTTTTCTTATTTTTAATACACTTGGAAAACTCATAACTGTGTTGTAATTGTATATTATGTGAGATAATAAATTTAGGAAAGAAAGTCTTTGTCGCTTGGCATTTGAGTGAAGCGAAACGCGTTTAGTTAGCGACGAAAAGCATAGAATTATTTATTGCCTCGAGGCCTGTTACTTCCTCTCATTAAGGATTGTATTACATTCGTCAAGAGCTGCGGCTTGT
Organism: Himalopsyche tibetana; assembly: GCA_030503985.1. NCBI lineage: Eukaryota > Metazoa > Arthropoda > Insecta > Trichoptera > Rhyacophilidae > Himalopsyche > Himalopsyche tibetana. The sequence goes on from JAPJYX010000014.1 coordinate 8,959,230, forward strand.
CAAATAATTTTCATCCCCTCCAACATCAAATTTGACAAATTTAACAACTGTAAATATCCTTTTACACGACTCAACGATGTCTTTACAGAGTAGGTATAACTTTTCATTTAATTCCACATCATTTTGACACTGTTTACGGATAGTTACCGTATATTTTTTGCTATTATAGCTATGCTTTATTAGAATTGCAGCCTCTTGAATGAAGAATGAAATATCAACAATATCTACTATCTAAGCTTTCCTACCTGTTCTGTTCAACGACTGAGTTATACTTTAAGTATCTTTTTTTTCATAAAATGGTATGCCTTTCATAAATAATTACAACTACTTAAGTAAACAAGAATGTTTCCGTAGTGAATTTTCAAAATTTTGTATATTTTTTGTACCCGTAGGTAATCCATCTATTTTTTTCAGAAACAAATATTTTAAGGTCTTTTTAAGTTGTTATTTTCGAAATTACTAGACAGCATATCAATTTTTAAATATGATATACTTAAAATATTTTTTATAATAAATATTCACTTTTAAGTGTAAAATACAATGTATACTTGTCGGTCTCTGATTCAAAGTAAGTACTATCGTAATTTAATTTCTGTTATTAAACTCTATCGAATATATTTTTAGTTATGTGTCACGTGTTGATTCACAATAATGTTGAAAAACAATGAAAAAAAACCAACAAAATGCCGAGGATAAAATATGTGTACATACATGTAACAGTGCCTCTTCACGGTGTGTGATAAATTCAAATTTGGCTTCAGTTTTAGTAGAAATTTGTCTATCACAAGCTTTCTTAAATAATATTTTATGAACACCAAAGGAATGTTACTGATCCTTGATTATAATATAAAAATATCGGTAATGTAGTTAGATTTATTATTGATGCACTTGATTGAAATTTGCTTTTGAAGACACAATATTTAAAATAATCTAAAAATCAGCCAAGTTTTTATATGAATTTAAAGAAAATCAAAAACATTTATCGCACAATTTTTGCCATTAATGTTCACGAGTTATATTTAAAATTTAAACTTAATTTTTGATAATTAAAATAATTTAACATCATATTTATTACACAGTTTGAAATATCTAACTGAATATTTTAATCATCATTATAAAATATTTATTGAAGTCAATAGGTTAATTTGAGTCAAAAATAGTAATATAAATGATATTTTAAGCACTTGGAATAATATTTTTTTCTAGTAGTGAGTCATTTATCGTTTAAAAGAACTAATTTGCGAACTTTTATGTGCCTTGTGTGATAAATGATTATTTTGTTTTGTACGCTTTTACACGCCTAATCGAGAAACTCAACGTTTAAAATGGGGTCGATCGACTTAAAAATACTCTTTTAAATTTATCATCTGAATAGCGTCTAGGGAAAGAGGTGGTCTTAGAGGCATACCCATGCCTCTTATCATTTCATTATTACTAGAATTTTGTTTTTTCGATCGAATCTTGGGCGTTGGCTTGTCGGCTTGTTTGGCTCGCGTGCGATTTGTGCGCGGTGCCCGCCGATGATGCTAAACACGCGTTGCACGCGCAGTGACTTCGGGAGGCGGTGGGTCCGGAGGGTCGGGTGGCCGCGTCCAGCTCAACGCCAGCCACAGCGAAGACTCGGTGGCGGAGACCGCCCTCTGTAAGAAAAACTCAGACGGTAAGGACCTGCCGACACTTCTACTTGGCTCGATGTTACTTTACCTTACAGCACGCATCTATTGTAATCTTTTTAGTTACTATCAATTTTAATTTCTTTAATGCAATTTTTATACTTTTGGTATTTTTTATTTAACTGTCAATGCTTTTCAGTAGAGCTTATCGTAAGAATGCGTGTCGTCAATCGGCGTTATTAAGTGTTGTGAAAATATTATAGATGCCTTAACCTTAACCGGATGCACACGTTATACATAATTAATTTCATGGCAGTAAACGTCGCATGTATGTTGTATGTGCTATAAATAAATATATAAAAAATCGACCAAAAATGCTACTAAATAAACACTTCAACCCTTTAGTTGTAATCAATGTTTTATAATATTCCTTTGCACTGGGGAAAGTGGTTCGATAGATAAGGATGAGAAATTACTTCTAATGATTGAGTGTTGCAAGATATTTGATAAATTATCGCTTGCAAGTAAAATACTGATAATATACTTTCGAATCCCAATTATTTTCTTTCTCGAAGAAAAGAGAATTTCTGTTTTATTTTGTAATAAAACCTGATTCTAGTCCAGCCCATAACTAAGTGTTCTATTAAATATCGATCGTCCATTTTATTATTCAGGCTGTTCCATATTGCATATTTTGAGATAATAAGAAAAGCAATATTCAAATAATCACCATAAATGAAGTATTATTAATAATATGTGACTTAGATTAATGAGCAGCTATTTACAAAATAGATACTTTGGTTACATTCAATGGTAGGAAATATTCGTGTAATAGCCGCAATAATATAATACCAACATTTTGTTTGATTCTTAAGATGTTATTTTTTAATTATTTGATTACTGAAACCGATGGAGCGTAAAATTGTACACATAACTACATATTTAACTCTTATTTTGATTTTTTGGAGTTGTCTGACTAATAAAATAGACGATCGATATATACATTATATATGAGAGTCCTTAATTCTCATTATCTTTATATATAATAATTTAGTCTTACCTCATTTTTAAACTATTGTATTTAATATGTGCAGATAACGATAGAAAAGTATTCTTGTCATAAGATTTAAAAATAAAAATATTTTAATATTAGGTAGGTTATCAAAAAATGATCTGGTTATTTTCTTTTGTTATACATAGAAGAATATGACGTCTATATATTGGCGATATGTTTAGTCTGTTAGTTAAGTTTTTGAAACGTCGAATAGAATAATATACTAGCTGCTTGCCAAAGTGTTGGAAACCTGTAAGGTGGCCATAAATACGGCGACACCGATCCGTCTTTGGTAGTTTTCTCTGACAAATCTATCCGAGTCCTCTGAATCGAAGATTTATAGTCAGGAGAGTCCCTCGTTCAATTTTGCCGATCTCCACAATCTGGAGAATGTGCTACACACACACCCGAATCTATAAAGGTCAAACGTCGACTGCTAGGCAGTGTAACTCTTACCTCTTCTCCTACTTACCAAAGTTAACCTTTCTAAAAACACTTTGTATTTGTAAGAAACTTACAAAACTTAGAATGATCCACGGAATATATTATTATCCAGGTGGAAAGGTTTTTTTAGATTTATAGCAGTCATATTTACACTTGAACAAAGTATGTTTCAATTACAATCATATTCACACATCAGAATATTCACATCGGCGGGGAATATAAAATTGCAATCTAGATGAATTGCAATCTAGAATTATTTATCAAAATTTTAAACTAAAAAAATAATTTTACGGGTATTAGAAGGGTTTATAATATAAATTATATATGAAAAAATAGTTAGCAACGAATGATCTCGAATTGGTTTAGTAATGCTTCTAACACAATTATAATAAATATAATATTATACTTACGAGACATGTCACCAAATTTTGTTTATATTTAAAAATTCATTAGTCTAAAATTGATTCAAGTTATCTTGCTGTCGGGTGTTTTTGAAATAATTAAAATTTGTAAGACAGGCATGGAAAGTGATTGGTACATTTATTATCACTTCTGATTGAAAATTAAGCCCACTTTTACAAATACACTAACAGTTAAAATTGTGTTTCATTATACAAATATTTTTTTTGGATAAATTCGTGTTTTCATTGATAATAATAGAACAGCGTTCCGAAACCGTTGCAAGGGTCATTTTAAACGATTTCATTGTGTTAAATGAAGTGAAAAACAGTTTTGAAGCGCCAGGTGAGTACTATTAATCAAAGCGCAGTCTCATTCCAAAATAATACTCATATGTGTACATAACAAATAAAGTCTAACAAATTACATATCGGAATAATATTTAGCTGAAAATAAAATGTTATACATCGTTATCATGCGCTTATCAAATTTGTTAATTAAACTCAAAAAAGAGGCCAATTTTATTTCGTCTTATGTAATATATAGCTCTGCTGAACTAATCTTCGGCTTAATTCTACAATAACGTAAGTCAGTTTACCCTAAGTGTTCAGGAGACAGTTAAAACTTAATACTTCAACTTACAGAAACAAATTCTTATACTTCTATATATACTTAATGTAGAGAAAGGCTAAAGAATGATATAAGAATAGATAAATATAAGAAGAGATACATTATATTGTATTGTTTGCTTTTTGACCCCCCTTCCACTTGCAAGTTTGGATATTGAACAAATAAAATAGATGCGTTGATACCAACTGTAGAAAGGAAAAAGGACGTAACCCACAGTTTTTTCAAAGCAGCTTTTTTTCGATAATCACAATGTATCAAACTTGATTCACGTTCTATCAAAAGGATGCAATCTGAAAATACCGAATTAGTATCTAAATTTAGCTTTTAAGTTTGAAAAAGATGACATTGTAAAAAATTAAAACCAAGAAAAAAGACTGATATAAAAGTTTTTCTTAGACAATGTCTTTAGTTAATATTAGATTCTGTCAATTGAACACCAGTTAAGAAGTCTCCGTGCACTTCAAGGTTGTGTATAATTCTTAATTTGCATATGGCCTGATATACTTTTTATCCAAAATCACCATAACATGAAATTATAAAAAATGACTTACGTGATGTTAGAATTAAGCCAACGTAATCTTCTTTTCTTTCGCCAAATATTTTTTAATTTATATCAATTCGTTCATTTTTCTATAACGTAATTTCAAAATTTTACGGTTAAAACGCACGGTAAAGTTTCACAAAAGTCCTGAATGTATATAATATTCTTACAAACGTGTTGCAAATGGGCAGATTAGAATAATAGCAACACTTTATAGTATTGCATTGTAATGTGTTTGATTCAAAAGACATTGGATGTTTGTTAGTTCTGTAGATGCATCGTGTGGTAGCTATTCTTGGCAACGCTTTTTTGTATCTTATGAATGTATAATACCTCCTAATCTATGTTATTTAGATTTTCATCTTGTCGCTTGATATGGTGTCAATTCGATGTTAATTAGAAATATGATTGTTCACATAATATTATTGTGTTTATATAGTTATCACACATTTTCTTATAAATATGTAATAAATAAAAAATCTACTGAAAAATTAAACAAAATTCATAAAAAAGAACATTTTCAATGGGATTATATTATGCAATATCATATCTTTTATCTGATGATATTAAAAAAATGTACAATAAAATAGTTAAAATCACCAGTCACATCAATAAATAAATTCTATCATTTTTTTTACTTAATACAATTTTTTAATCGGTCAAAAATATATTTCAATAGGTTAATGTTTAATTATTATAGGGAAAACGTCGTTTTTTATTTAACCAGGAATTTCGATAAGTCGTCGTCAATAATTGATTTCTTTCAGGTATACCTTATAATTTGGTATACTCTTGGTCTTTTTTATCACTTGTCACTATCTGTTATATAATTTCCTATACAATATATCACAGTCAAAAATGTATGTTTTTATAGAAGTGTTCAGATACCGTATTCAGAATATTGATTTATTACATGAAAATGTTTGTATTAGTAACGATTTGTGGTTAGTTATTATTTACACTCCAATCTGATAATTTAAAGCAACGATAATGAATATTCACCATAGAATATAGATTTTCAATTATAAACGTTTTAATGTCAAAGGGAAAATTTGTACATTCAAAACGACAAAATTTATTTCGAATTTTCAAATCAATTAACCACGTAACGTAACGCAGGGACTTAAAAATAAATGAATTCTCTTTTCAATTTTCCAACTGATTTAAATGACATTAAATGAAGCAATTTATGCGCTGTAAAATAAATAATTAAGGTGATGGTTAATACATTACACATCAATATCAATTAAATAATTGATTACGAAATAAAGCTTGCGCATTCAAGACATTCATTCAATTCACTGCTTCCATTTTAGTTACCGTTCACAAAATATAAACAAAAATACAGACTGAATTAGCCATTAACTAATTAAAGTATGCTTAACAAACTGTTTAGTTTCATAATAACTATAGCACTCAGTTTATATTTCGTTTATGTATGACATATCATATAAAATAATTTATATTCCATATAAAACTAATGATACTAGATTTACCAAGATGATATAAATATAATGTCCACACCTTTAAATATGTGTGGTATACGTATCTTAGGTGAAATAAAATCCGTAAAATATAGTGGTGTCAATATAATTGAATACTAGCTATTCTTCTGAAGACTTTGCGATAATCCCCTAAAATTAAAACATATTGATTAGTTAACTGAGAGTTAAGTATAAGTTGCTGATCCTTCTTCTTTCGTCGCTGTCATCTTGTGATGCTGCAGTACGTCTCACTGTTTTAAGCCAGTCGTATCAGAACACCAATGCTTTGGATATATAGCTGTTAACGTTGGTTTTGTACCCAAGACAATAGCCTCACATCCACGTCTGTGCTGTCATATCTGTCCAATTGTTTTTTATTGCTGAAAATGAGGCCAAAATATATAGCTTTTATGCGTTTGCTGGTATTTTTCCTCCTAATTTACAGTCCACAAAGCACTTCCAAATGTATCCAAATATGGATGAAGGTCCTGATAATATATTTTTTAGTTAACTAATTTGCACGCTGAAGGATGTAATGTATGAATGCCATTAATAGCACAATCAATATAACAATCAATTAGACTATTTTTTACGGCTCTGGAATTAATAACCCAAAGTATCAACATTGTCATTTAATACATATTTGGGCAGGAGCCAGATAAAAGATCAACTAATCATCATAATAAAATTGATTTTATATTACGCAACGTAGACAAATAGCTGGTCGCGATATTTTAGGTTTTTGCTTAAATATTTGTGTACTTTTATTATTGTTCGTATTTATTTCATGTACAGTTTCGAAACACAATATATGTATTGGGTATTTCATGTATCAACCTTCTCGGACAAAGCATTCTGCGTCATATTTCAACGTATTTAGGTGTAGGTAGTTGGCTAAATACAGTTTTACACACACGGTTGGACGAAGAAAAGAGCTAAAAACGCTACTTATAAATTCATAGCAATTTTTCTAATTAATTAAACAATACGAGAGGGCTGTGGACACAGATAAACACTCAGTAATAGTATTTGCTATCTAGCTGAAATGTTATATCAAAGAAAACCTTTGGTTCATTTTCTCCATAGGTTTCAACTCTGAAATTACGCTTTCGAGGAACCAAAACAACGAAATACTTAGAACGGAAATTCGAATTGGGTTTGCTGAAAAATATTGTGAAATTATAATTTAATTTACACAGTAAAAACACTTTTTTGTAAATGTATTTTATTGATATTTAATATTTTACGGTTGATCTATGATAGATAGAAAAAACATAATACGTTATATTTAAAAATCTTTATTAGGCAAATATCTGGTTTCAATAAACTAGTTCACATTTTAAATTGGTCTAGATCCACCTCATCAGTGATACTTGTAAAAGAAACGTTTAGTTTTAATATAAGTAGACATCTTTACAATATAAATCATTATTCAAAGAGTTCATGTTGTTGTTTGGCATATTGTAATTTTGTATACAGAGATAAAAACACAATCTATAGTAAAATAATCTACGATTTAAATATGTTGCTAAAGAGAAGAATAATATAAATATGGTCTTCCCTGTTCAAATAACTTGAACTTCGCCTGTACAATTCTCGGAGGGAAATTGAGATGTATTCCAAAGCGATTTATTGATAACTCATCGGTTAGAAATAGGAAACTTCACTTTGTATTCAGTATGATAAATCACCTCATTCAGTAATCAGGCACTTTACATCATACATCATACATAGTGCTCCGAGAGGACATATTACTCTCAGACTTTCCGCTACAATATCTGTATCAATTTGTGAGGAAAATAAACTGTCGTTTCATCAAACGGCCTGTGCAATTAATTTATTGGTAGAAATAAAGCGTTTGGATTCAAGCTGCACAACACAATCGGAAAACCTTACGAGTAATTTGACATCGTAGATATTATAATTCTCGGGTGGTTTTGATGGAGGATTTATTTAAAATTCCAAAGTCGTCTAGATGACAATCTAGACAGCCTTGGTAGTAGTGAGGGTGCAATAGTGATGGCTCTGGCCTACAGCTGGACTTCAAATGGGGAGCGCTTCGGAGTTGGCTGGCGCTCACGGCATGTGGTGCAGTTCTGGGCACGGCGTCGGCGCTGGCACTGCGAGGAAGCTGGGCGGTGCGACTGCCGTACCTCTGGCGCTCGTCGGCTTGCTGCAGCCAGACCCTCACGGATCGGTGTTCTTCTTCCCAGAAAGTACGCCGCAATGCTACGCCAAGTGAGCCCTTCACGCACGTTGCCGGCCACACCGCAGCAGCGGGTAGAAACGCCTCCACGATCGGGTCCTTTATCACCCCCCACTCAGGCTTCAAAAAAATCACTTAGGATCTCTTCCGTTTCCGATTTAGCCACAATGCGTTTTATTTTGTTATTTAAAATTTTAGTTACAATGTTACAAATAAATCCAAAACATTTCCGATGTAATTTAGTTGGATATGTATTTCAACACTTAATATTTTTTACCTGTGTATGTAAATATAAATACGCAAAGAATATTTGAAAAAGCAATTACTCGGCAACATCAGGACTCTCGGTCTCGAATGTACGCATTTAGCGTGGTCAGTAAAATGAAGCTTGTGGCTTGAATGAAACGATTGTGACATTTAATCGGAAACCGAAGTAGGATGAGATAGCACGGAGCCTGAATAGCCATCCCGATTGTGAAATTGTCTGTTTCCTATAGGGTTGAAGTATTACCTCGAACTGGAAGTATCTTGTCTATCTGAGAGACCCTGTCACGAAAGATTTAATAACAGAAATACTACAAAACAATTATTTGAAACTGATGAATAAATCAGGTAATCTCCGTGTACTGCAAAAACAACATCTTTATCAGAATGTATTTAGACTTTATTTCACAAATATTTGAATTTTTATAATTTAAAATGAAATAACCCAAGCCCAAACGCAAAGAATATTATATAATATCACCGTTAAAACTGTTTGAAAATCAATCATTATTGACATGAAGAAGAATCACATTATCAAACGTATTTTGACAAATCTGAATTCTCAGTCCGAGTAAAAATACTTCACTCCGATCATTCGAAACTTATCTTGGCTGGTACATCAATCAAAAAGTAGATAAAGAATCTTTGTGGCTGTCCCCGCCGACCAGTTTGACAAATTCATCGAACCCTGTATTCAACAGTTCGATGAAATGGAAAAAAATAAGTCGGTACGCTTTTAAGCAGATTATCTTTTAAAGAATTTGTGTATTGAATCCTTCAACTAAAAATTGTATTAGAAAGTATATGTAACTATTTATAATTGAAAATTAGCTAAGGTTTATTGGAGTATTTTTTTATTTCTTTCACATAAAAATATGTTTATACTTCTTGTATCCAGCAAGCAATTATGTAAGAACCAAGACCCATTACGCTAAAAACACGATAGAATGTGAGTCATGATTGCGCGCATTGTTCGTTTTCATTTAAAAGCAGTGTACTCGCCGAAATGACACATTCTGTTGTATCTGTTCGGCGTTTTTTGTCTTGGCCCTTAGTACAGTATTTTTTTTATGTAATTATTTCTAACTCTTTTATACTCTAGCTTAATTCCTTTTACCGCAAGATAAGATACTACATCCTTTAGGCAAAAAGTGTAAATGTTTATTTGTCTGGTTTATTAATAATATAATACACAGTTAACGAAGCACTTGTCACAGACGCAGCAGTGCTGGTAGTGTTGCCATTTATTTTCACAATATCAAATGATTTTATTGCACGGAACAACTCTCATAAATATTCAAGTGTCGGGACTGGGTAAGCGTAGAGCTATCAATTAAAATGAGATTGAATCGCTCACACTTGGAAATAATATCTATATAGGTATCATTAATAAATGTTCGCGATCAGTCATTAGAAATTTGTTTTCCCTGCTTAATATATCATCAAACGACAGTAAGTATACACGTTATTACAAAAAAAAAAATGGATATTTTTTTATTAATATCAACATCACAGTATTTTATATTAAAAGCAATTCGATTTGTATTGGAAGCCATAACTTAACATAATAATAGTTTAAACTTATATAACAATGAGAAAGTTAACGATTGGTTGAGACTTGAGACACGTATTTTTAGAATTTTGTTATAGATGCCAGAATTCTAAATAGATTGTCAATAAATGCGAATTCGTAAAACATGCGAATATATGCTAAAACCACAAATAAATCAAAAATTATTTATTTTTTAAGATAAAAGTTACCATGATATAAATATGAAACGACAGCTTTTGTCGGTTTTGCTTTTCAAAAATTAACTCTTTTATAACGCTCAATGTTTGAAATAAAAAGTGGATCCACCTCAAATATATTGAACAAAAAAATGATATGAGGAGTTTAGTTGTGCTGCTCCAAGATCAATTTGGTGTCCAATCAAAAGTGTGGAAGCTGAAAGAAATTTCAGTAAAAATAATTTATTTATAGCTGATCGTCACATTAATCTTAACGAACCGTCTATGGAAACGTGATCCATGCTTGGTTTTAATACATATTAATTTGATATTGAATTATTATATTCATTTCTTCATATTTTATTAACAAAACATTTTTGTGATTTTAAATTGTATTGATGCGTATATAAATTTTGTTCAATCGAAATTGTTTATTATTTAAATAAAGCTCTTTGTTTGATAAGATTGTTTAATGAAAGAATTTTATCATGATTTTTCGAACTTAAAAAAAGGTAAGATATCGGACAGTTATTCAAAAGAAAGATTTCATTTTAAGATAGTTTAAACGTGTATACTTACAGTTACTGTAGAGATATGTTGGGGAAACGTATTTTAAATGGAAATACCGAATTCGTTTCAGTATTACACAGTTCATTGTCAAAATATTTGAATGATAAATTACTTCGTCCCGACCTTCATGCTCATATTAACACGTTTTAAAGCTTACGTATGACAAAAAACCTTTGCCATTAAACCATTTTATCAATTATTATTGATAAAATCTTTTTTTGGTAAATCACATTATATAAATTATACGCTTCACATTTTTTAAATAGTGGTAGAACAACTGACACTGGCATTCCTTTCATTTGTGTACTTTTAAGCGTCCCTACAAGAATTGTATCATTTTGTTTCTGTTCCTGTGTATAAGCATTTCAGTTAATACCATGATGAAAATCTCAGAAAATTACCAAAAGGTGGATGAATAACTATTGTTTACGTGACAGACATTATTTTTTTACGTATAATGTTCATTATTAATAACCCAGTTAGTCATGGATTAATTCTGTGTCGATGTTTTCTTAAATGTAATTTGTACGGTTATTCGTAAAATTAAAACATATTGGTAGGCTTCAAAAACTCGTCAATTTGACACTGTTAGGGCTCCATTGTTTTAATGAGAGTTTTTATCTTCATCTATGTTTTATATTTAATTCCTTTCACCATAAAATTCGTAACGTCACGAGAAGATAAAAAAAAGCACAGTTATAATGTTAATGGCTATCCGATGAATAATTTTCTGGCTTTGAAGGATAACTAATTGCTTAGCAAGACTGAGAAAAATCAACGCTGAGACAAGTTAAGTAGTAATGTTTATACACGATAAATACAAAAAATGTAATTTAAGCATTGTATTTTTTATAATTGTAGAATTATTGCCAGCTTGACAATATGATGTACGCGACTACGTATTAAAACAGGCTTTAATTCAAAATAAAAAAACTACTTTTGTGCATTTGTTTTTTGACCATCAAAATAAACTAAAATAAGATATAACATACTGTCGAATGAAGTTCTTAAAAATTGGAAATGATGTTTAGGGTATAATATTGGTGCACTGGTAGGTATGTATTTAGCGTTATTTATATCAACCATTTCAACATTTAATTAGTGATTGATGCACTTATAGTGGTTCAATTCAGTAGATGTGTGGTCAAACGAGGAGAATGAGAGGTGTATGAATGCCCATTCGTCACGAGTTACCTCTTTGTGCGCTCTAACTTGCATAATAATTTTTTAAAGAATAAATGAAAATTATTCTGAATGCCTTTGATAATAAGAAAAAAAATAGTAAATTGCGTTAAAACGAATAGTCAGATTATAATATGATTAAACAAACAATACAATACTTTTTTTATTTACACAACATACTATTAAGGTTACATAACATTGAAATGTTTTAAAGATTGAAAAATTCAAATCGAGAATAATAATAATTAAGCTTGAATTTTTTTTTTATTTTACGCAAGTTTACAAACGTATATAATATCAAGTGACATTACATATTATACATGTTGGTGTGAATGCACATGATCTGAAGTCAAACATCATCGTAGTCATCATTGTACGTGATATATTCATTATTTAATTTTAGGATAAATGTATACTGCAATAAGACCTGTACTCTTTAGGTGAGATAAACAACAGAGTGTGAAAATACGTCACATTCATTATATCCCTAGAGTTGAAGTCTCGATCCTCCATTTCAGACAACAGAAACATTTTCTCGAGAATAATTCTTTCCTCTCTCCACTTAAGCTATCTTGTGTAACTTCGAGACTTATAAACAACACAAAAAAACTACACTGAGAGACAAACAAAATGACGCATCATAAGTTTACTTGTCATAAAAATGGAAAATATTTTATTTTCACCGGTTGAAACAGTCATAGAAAGTGTATATTGACCTAATTTCAATGTCAAAACTTTTCGAAACTGTAATGAATTTAATGGTAATATTTGTAATACAAAGATTGGTAAACAAAGCGAGCACTCTAGTTATTTTGGTAATATTCCCCTTTTTAAGCCAATGTATATTCTCCCCGCGGTTTTTACATAATAAACAAGTTTTTTTACAGGAAATATATTTGAGATAAGTATGTGCAGTGATAAAATGATTTTGTTCATTGGTTCTACATTTCATTTTCATAAGGGAGTTATATTAATTGTTTATTGTAATTAAATATCTAAAAAATTTAAAACAAAATAAATACCAATAAATTAAAACGTATTGCACTTGGTAAAAGCTTGTCTTTAATATTACACATGATTTCACCCAGATTTCATAGAAATATTCGTCTCACAATTTGTCATACAATTCACATTAAAAATCGTGTAGATAAAATTTCATACCATTAATCAATACATGCACTAACAAACAAACTACGCTTGTTTTGTATATTACTTTAAAAATGCATGAATGTTGTGTAAAAGGTGTCCAAAGCTTTTGAAATCATTGTGAATTTTTTATGAGATAATATTAAAACTTATTCGCATTTTCTAACAATCAACTCTAATATAAACAAGGGCAAGAATTAATTGAATGCACTTTTCGACAAGTTTTAAAAAAGAGCTTAATTTAAAAAATGGGCAAAAAAAAACTTGCTTTAAATAGTTACTTTTACATTTAAAAAAACAGATGTTAAGTAAGAAGTTAAATAAAAAGATTAAATGTCCGTAAGAAACTTTTGTAATTGAATTAACGTCAGGTTATGATTTAAATCAGCGTTTCTCAACCGGGAGCCATGTGGCCCCCTGGGGGGCCACAGCATGCCCCAAGGGAGCCACAGAAGAAAATTTCAGTTTTGGGGAGCCACAGCAGACTTTAGGGGGGCCACGGCTACCCAAAATATAATAAACTAAAATTTATATTAAAATCAAATAGAATAAAGTAGGACAATTATACATTGCAGCAGAAATGATGTATGTATTATACATACTTTTTCTATTATTTTCCAATGATATTTAGGGATACATACCATAATAACTGCATCTAAAAGTAAGTGTCGACTATATTGTATTGACTATCTTGTCCACGGATTTCTTTTATCACCCCGTGATAATATGAAACTCACGTGCTTAATATGTTTTGCTTCACTAATGCTTATATCCATTTTATACAAAACAAATGGAAATGGAAGAAAAACTATATGAATAATTTAAAAAGCTTTAAGAAGTTTCCACAGCAAAGAAAATAGGACATACAGTATCCAGGCATTTCTTATATAAACACGAAACATTCATTTACTAAGCGTCAGTTCAAGTTCATCCGTGCACTTGAACGCCAGAAGATGCCGAAAGGCGAAACCCGGGTCGTTAGTGACAAAATCTGTGTGAATGTACATAATTTTAACGATTCAAATTTATTGAAATTCCACCAAGCACCTTCTGTCGAAATCTTAAATTATACATAATTTATTTTTTAACAAATAATTTGTGTAAATTTTTTTATTGTGTTGTATCTTTTAAAAATAAATGTATATTTTTTCAATTTTCCCGAGTCCTGAGAATTTTATTACTATGGATAGGGGGGCCACGGAAAAAATTGAGACTCGAAAGGGGGCCACAAGCTTAAAAAGGTTGAGAAACTATGATTTAAATGAACAAGATATATATAAATATTGATCATAGAATACTTCACAATCATTACTAGTGTATTGATAGACTGTTATAATTTTGTTTGTCTTTGACTGTCAATGTTGTTTGTGAATTAAATGTAGATTTCTGAAGAATGTGGTAAACTTTATTAAAATAACCTTTTCCGTAAAAATAGAATGCTTCCAAGCCAGTTTTGATAATATATGATACATTCAACATAATACATCTTATCAAAAAACATTCATATTATATTTAAATTAATTTAATTCAATTTTAATCATGATGATTATTTTTATTTTTTTCTTTCAATTGTATTTTCTAGAGCATTTTTTTTTTGAGCCGTCGAAAATAGTTTTGCAGCATTTAAATTATAACTCTTAACAAATATATTGCGATGTGTCGTTGTAAAATAATGTTCTGCAATTTTAAAAATATATTTAAATGCGTATGACTCAACACGATTTTGAGCATATGAATGTTACGAGTGTAAAATCAATACCATAAATGTTTTCGTTTTTGTGAACGGGAGCTTCTTTAATTCCCTAGTGGGATTTTGAATTAAATTTATACACACATCCGTCAGGGAAAATGTTCAAAATGAGCAATTGATTCCGTGTTACAACATTTTTGGTTTGTAAATTTATTCTCTCTGTGACTTAACCATTATATTTATTAACAAATGAAACAAATCCCAAATGAATTAAAAGCGAATTTTTATCCGATGACATGAAAAATTAAATTTTATGAAAGTAATTTTTGAAAAAATATTTTTGCATTTTGCTTCAAAATACTTATTTCACATTCATATGAGATCAGCTATATATTAGTTATTGCAATACAGTTTTTCGATATTTCATATAAAATACTGTAATTTTAAAATAAATCATAAACGGATGATTTCAATAATTAATATTGTATAGTTTTTTTAAAATAATAATACTTCGTTGAAAAGGTTATCAATCCCGAAACCTGTTAATATTGACAAAGCTCTTTTTTATTAAAACTTCTCTATTTACAATACATCAAATTTTGAGAGCAAGCGGACAATTTTACTAAAATTTGTCATGTAAATTTAATATTCGATTTTTATAAATTTTAAATACTAGTATATTTACATTTTTAAAACAGTTATTTTGGTATTGAAAAAAAATCTTGAATACCGGGATCCCGGTTTCAGTAATACCGGTATTGCAATCCTTTAGTACAATGGTATGTTGAAATCCAACATCCTTACAACATACATATATATAATTTGTTTCAATATAAAAATGAAAAACTTTTAACTCTACAGTTTATTTATCTATATTTAGAAAATCAGAATATTATGACGGCATATAAAGTCACTTTTCTTTTTAAATATTTTGTAATTGGACGAGTTTTTATAACGTTTACTTTTTTTAAATAAATGCTTTTGTGTTTTGATATACTAATTCGTATTTTTAATTTTTACACTGATTCAGATGAAGAGGACGAGCCGCGATGCGTGACTCTTACTAACCAGCATAAAGGAGCAATCCGATTCATCAGAAAGGTGAGTCTTCTTCCGGCATGACAACGAACATCTCACATCCCAAAAACATACTTCGTAACTTCATTAATTAAAATTAATTGTCACACCTAATTGAAATTTATTTTATCTATGTTTCTAACATTTACTTGATTACAGCAAAAAGCATGGCGTCGGATATCTATAAATCCAAAATGGTCGTATGTTTCAATGTATTTGTCAAAATTTTCTATTCACACTATTTATTTTTAATGACCTCTATAAATTTTTTATAGAAAACAAGAAGTTCAATGATAATTGTATACGCTATTTACAATAATGATGCCAAACCATTAGTATCCATTTAACTATTGAAAGATTCCCGAGAGAAGACAAACAACAATTGGATATTTGATTATATCAATATTTCAACTTAAGTTACAAATGTGAAAGAATTCATGTAACCACAATTAATTTCATAACTGATAATACAAAAAATCATTCTATACATTTCGGGAGAATTTTACATCATTGATATAAGCATTTTTGAAATTAAGGAAACCCTTATCATAAAATAGAAGAAGATAGTCAATAAGATTGTTAATAAAAAAATTCAAAAGTATATTAAATTATAACGTACGCGTATTTTGTTATTTTCAGTTTTCTTATTCCAGTGTATAGGGGTAAACTATGTAAAAAATAATAATTACTGTTTTAAAGGCTCTGCTTATTTTTAAATTGCGAGCGTTTGAAAAAGCTTTAAGTGTGTATTTAATTTAAATATTGGATTTTAAAATATTAATATTTAAAAAAAATATGTGGAAAATAAAATAATTTAAGATTTAAAAATTAAAAATTAAAACAACTATTTTTATGAATACACAAAGTATCGTATAGATCGTCACTTTAATTTGTATTAAACTTTTAATGATAATAAACTGTAATCCTGCCGTAATATTAAGCAATGTAAAATATTTTGTATTATTTATTTGTTACATAAAAGAAACAATACAATTTAAATCGGTAAAAATCGTAAGTTTATTTGAAAACTATTATTTTCAGTAGTATGTTGTAATATTAAAATAGAATGAAATATTGATACGTTTTTCTGGTTTTATTGGTTTAGTATAAATAATGAAAATCACGTATTTATGATTGCTTAACCTACTTCAATAAATAATCATCGAAATCAATTTAGAGAAAATTTGCTACAGTAACGCTGTTATTTATTTCGAGTTTGAATCAATAACGATTCGCGCAAATATGTCACGTTTAATTAATGTTTGATGAGAATATTTTCAGGTGAGAGACACAAAGGCACGTTCAATAGTCTACCAACGGCTTAATGACACGGGTCACATTTGCTTTATTTCATTATTCAAAATTATACTACGACATCCAATTTAACGATTTTTGAACACATTAAAACTTATGTATTTATTTCGATGAGCACTGAACGTTTTCTACTAAACTTACAGTAAAATTTACATCGACGCTTATTTCAATAAGATTATAATTTTCATTTAATTAATGAGTCGAATTGTCATGGCTTAAAATATAATAATAGTTTGTATAGCATCGCAGTTCAAAACAGGAAAAGTGGCATTCTAAAGTAAATTAACGTTTATTCGCATTCTGAAACCGGAATAAAAACTTTAAAATATCCAGTATAAAATAGTCAAAACATTCATCATTATTGTATTATTTGATTAAATAAGTTACTCCTTATAATTCCTGGCTAGTAAAAAAAATGTTTTGAACCACTAATCTACGATGAATACTTGTCATATTATGACGTAATTAAAACATTAAGTTAATTCAAACGACAAGTCTATTGTTGTTGTATTTTTTTTTTAAATGTTATTATTGAGTTCGGATAAATTGTATTTGGTACGTAAAAAAGTTGGGTGGCGAAAGCTTTCGTATTGAGCTTTCACATTATTCAATTGCTCTGTGTTGATCCACGTACAGTCAACATTGTTATAGAGCGATACGTGTCATTTGGTATATTTTGATAGCATCAGTAATAAAACATTTCACTCGCTTATCATAACAATTAATCCCACAAGATCGTATAAATTTCAAATATTTCATATGCATTTTCACTTTGTTATTTATTAAAAGTAAAATATTAAAACTCATATGTATGTATTTTTTTTAATGAGAAATATTAACTTCAGTCGTATGAATTTATAATTTTATTATTTCATAATTGGTTTTCGTAGTATATTTTTTAATTATGTACACATTGAAAACAATTTATTTCATTTAAACTACAAAAATATGGTACAATAATTATTAGTCGTGAGCCCATTTGAATTTATTTTGTTGTTTATTTTTATCTGTTTCCCGACAGATGAAGTATTTTGTAGCGAGGCGCAAATTTAAGGAAGCCTTAAAGCCTTACGACGTTAAGGATGTGATCGAACAATACTCAGCCGGTCATGTAGACCTCCTGGCCAGGGTGAAAAATGTTCAAACTAGGTACAGGAACCGATCTGTCATACCAATGTAGTGTGTCCACTGAACATTATTACCTCTCCTATGTGCTCTTAACATTCAACCTATGTATCTATTATATAATATCACCTGGGATCGAAATCGACGCTCTGCCTGACAACGTTTTTAAACACTACTTGTACTATACTTAACTTGTGGACACGAATTACGCAGGTTGTTGCACATAAAAATACACGGATTTTCTGTTCGTTTTTATGATTTTTAATTATAATTGGTTTGTTTTGTATCGATGCAGTTGTCAGAGAAGCGATGAGCTTCTTTCGATCTCATAAGATCTGTCATGCCGACTATTATAATAATATTATTGAGGCTGTGTTGCTCGCAATTATAATTTTTAAAATTCTGGCTGCGCGCCCTTAACTCTCTCAGCATTTTTTTTGTGAGCATGAGCCGTTTTGGTTTTCTCCAGTAATATGCCTTAGTGTCTTTAATAAAACTTGTAACTAAACCGCCATTCTGTTATACCATCATATATCTCCTACCTCTTGTATTATTTAAAAGAAGTGTGATAGTAAAGTTATAATGTCTTAATTTATTTAAAATACAATAATAGAATGACATAGATAAAACATAAATATTTCTGCGGTGTATGATTTCTTCCGTGAGCATCTTCAAGTTGCATGCCATGCAAAGTAGATGCAAGTTTGAGGATGCTAAAATATTCTATTTAATATTTTTTTATTCTTCTGATAGCGATTATATTTTATCGGTTATTGTTGTGATGTGTTGCATTAATTTATATATACTTTTATTTTATTTTGCATGAAATTTATGCATTTAACGTATATCAACACTATGAACAATGACCTGCAATATGTATATTCAAATACACTCTCAAATGAATTAATTGTAATTGATTCATAAAACAACACAAGTTTTGACGAATGTGTGTGCAAAATTTTACAATACAAAGTTGTTTATTTATTGTTCAGGTTGAATTTAAAACCAAAAATAAAATATATTCTTATAAAACATCTTACTATTTACACACATTGAAAGTAATATTAAAAATATAATCATATTTAATAAATGTGTTCAAATAATAAAACTAATATTAACTTATGGTTATGTGATACAAATCGTTAAATAATTCAATATTTTATAGCCTCATAATTATTATATATAGCTTTAATAATCTGCGCTATCAAAAACTTAAATAAACTTCTTACTTATATTAAGAAAAACACAATATTCCTTTGTATTTATTTCCACTTTTATTTACCAAGATCAGCACCAGTTTCGCTCATGGCGAGCATTATCAACTGATAAGAAATATAATTTAACAGTGTTATTTATACAAAAACATATTAAAATAAAATTTCATAAATCAATTGTTTTTTGTATAAATATCACTGTTAAATTATAAATTGAATTATTTGTCCTAACCTTGGTAATTAAAAATGAAAATATGTACAAAAAAATATTGTGTTTTTCTTAATATAATACCTTTACAACTTCTTACTTCTGAGGTATTTGCATTAAACAGCAATTAGAACAGTGCGTCTATTTAAATAAAAATAAAGTAAAAGTCGTTGGCAAATGGTGACACTTTTTGTTATATATTAAGTATTTTTCAAAGATGTTATAAGAATGTGCAATTGATGTCTTGAAATAAAGCACAGTCAGTTGATAAAATATTTTTCAAAGTAACCTAATACATCCATGAGCAACTTTGTATTCATATACAAATAAATTATATATAGCTGTTTTTATATAAAGATGGGGTAATTTCGTCTCCCCCGTCAAACGGGCGAGGTTCGACTGTAATTATTTTCTTCCTCGTAGAAAAGTTTGTTTGATAATGACCGTCCCTAGTTAACGATTCGCCATTAACTCACTTCATCCTCGTTCGTCCATGAAAAGGGTATAAACCGACATAAAAGTTCCTTCAGTATGTTTCTCTCGGCCGCTTTCCTGACATGTTTTGTGTGTTGTTTTTGTATGTTCCGTGTAGCTCAAGTATTTTCTCGCGCGCAAGAGATTTAGGGAAGCGCTGAAGCCTTACGATGTTAAAGATGTGATCGAGCAATACTCTTCGGGGCACGCTGACCTCCTCAATCGAACGAGAAACCTTCAGTTTAGGTAAGTGCTTAACCCAGGTGTCATTGACGTGCAGAGCTAAAAGTTATGAGTTCAATTGATTTGTTCTAAGAGGTGAAATATATTATAAACATTAAGATTTTTACCACAGCCCGTGTGGTCGAGTGGTCAGCGTCGTTGACTTCGGCAACGGAGGTCACGGGTTCGAATCCCAGTACATCAATTAATGAATTTCTGTCCGAAGGCATGGATGTATGTGATGTCTTGAATTCTCCCCTCCCACCCATCCTATCCTATGAACGGGTTGTATAAAGAGCGATTAGCCAAACTACTAGTCCTGTCCTAGCCCTATCCTTATATTCCTACTCTCTTGAGAGGTTGAGCAACTGAGTAAAAAGCAGTTCCCGTAGAAATACTTTTGTTGAGATAAACTCCATTAAGAGTCCATATGTTCCACATTGGGAGCAGACATAGTAAAAAATAAATTTAAAAAAACAAAATATTGATATATTGTTAATGTCTAAACATGTAAGTTGAAAATGAAACTGATTATCGAAAATCCAAATAAAAATACACTTTGATATTCAACAAATTAGTACCTATAATTTTGAAAATCATTGCCAAGGAAGCGTAATTCCGTTTCGTCGTCGTAGACATCATTCTAAAACAAAAAAATGTTCAGTGAAAATTCATCGTGTTTCTCTTAACGTTTGGAGTAGTAATACTTATGATATTCATAAAATAATATTTAAATCACCATAGTTGTTTTTTTATAACATGATATGTGGCTTATAAGCTTTTTAATCTAAACATTACCATTAATAGTGTAGTATAAATACATAATATACTTTCCGGAAAATATTTTGATATCAAAGTGAAATTTGTATTGAAGACAATTCATTTAAAATTGGAAAATGTAGCCTGCACGTCACTGCACCGTGTCCATTTATCACAAGTTATTTCATCACGATGGACTCATAAAAGCTCTACTGGTCGGTCACATTTTACAGCCAAGCTGCCCCACACGAGTTTAATAAGCTTTCAATTCGATCATATCGCTGAGTGCATTAAGGCAAAATATATTTTTCAACAAAACTCCGCCAAAGACCATCTTCTCCACAACATAAAAATATATATTAAAATAAGACGAATAATAAGTGTTGTATTGAAATTGCTTTTGCCAATAATTGAGTAGATTTTTTGATAGCTTTTAAACGAATATACATTGTTTAGTCAAAACTTTTACAATTGAGGAAGAAAAATTAGGCGTATTACTCTAAAATAGTTGATATTTTTTGTAGAAATTTTGTTACAGTTTTTTTTCGCTTTTACCAACTAAAATCTTTTTATTTTTATAACAAGCTTTATAGAAATAGAAAATCTTTATTGTGGACAAAATGGCAATAAAGCACTCTTCCACTAAAAATAAATCTTTCAAAATCTACGTTGAAAGTTTTATTAAATCTACTTATTCGGAGATATCCAGCACTAGTAGCTTTTAATTTCACTTATATTCAATTTATTTCATCGAAATAAACCATTATATATAGATGACATATTAAATATCAACCAATGCACCTTAGCTCTATTATTTATTTCTTTAAAAAAATCACCAATCAAACCCAGCTTTTAAGTTTTGCAGTCACAAGATATTAAAAAAAAATCAAGTTCAAATGTAAATAGTAAATCTTCTATTTTTTTTTTTAATCTTTTGGGCTTATCTTCAAAAGTAAAACTTTTCCAAATTCACAATTTTTATTGAATATACAGTAGTTTTTTTTATGAATAAGTAAGTTAAGTTTTTCAAACGATGACCGCAGTACCGTAAGACAAAGTGGTAACAATTTTGATTTCTCGTCACTATAATGAAATAAAAATTGTTGTTTAAAAAATCAAATTGAAAAATTGTTTTTCAAAACTAATCATTTCATTTAAATCGTCATTTTCCTTTGGGATTAATATTTCAGAAGTAATCCATAAAATTGAAGCGTGTAATTACAAAAAGGGATATATTAGTCAACATTTCATTATTTGCAGCAAACAATGTTTTCATATTTCAAACAAAAATATTTTTTAATAAATTAAAAATATTGTTTCTATTGTAATATATCTTTGAATCAAAACAAAAAACATCGTTTATAAGCTCATAAAACGTACAATTAAAAAAATATAAGTAAAATAAAATATTATACGCACACTTTTTGTAAATCTTTGCGTAAGATTCATACGTATTTTTTTTCAATATTAGACAAAATGTGATTTTATCTCTTTTTGTAAATGTAAGCCTAAAATGGCGACACACAATTATGGGTGTTTTTTAATCCACCCTTTCCTTATTTGCCATGTTGTCGTAATATCTTTAGCCTCTCGATAAATTAACAATTATGAATAATGTTCTCTTAAAATATTGTGAACTCGGAATAGTAATTTTATATTTTGTTGGCTTTGTAAGGACAATTTTTTCATTATCTCCCTTTTTTGACTTTTCAAAAATTATCTAATTTTAGTCGTCACATACGGGCAGCCATTAAGGTCACACAGGAAATAGTTTAGTTTGAAAACAATGCTTTCAATTGACTAAATTGCAGAGATTTTTATACAAATAACTGTATTAAACACAAAATAAATTTATTTAAAGATATTCACTAATGGTAAAGGTTTGACAAGTGATTTTGATTTTTAGTTCATTATTGAATTCATATTTCGTTTACAGTGGAACATGGACGCTATCATTTTTTTTACCGAGCAGTATTTTATAATTGAAACGCAATTAGATTTTTACTGCTAAATGCTTCTGGAAATTTGATAGTACATCTGTGTAATCTACAAGGAGTGCTTGCCAAGATTTTAATGAGCCATATATTTAAATTACTCCGAAATAGCTTACTTAAAAGTAAGTTTATAATTAATTTAACCCCGCAGCATTACGAGAGACTACTATATTATAAGAATCATGTTTTATATTTACTTTCTATAAAAAAAATCAGACATTTTGCACGATTTAAAAAATCGGTGCTTGTATCATGATTGTTTTTATACATTTTCTATACTTATTTTTTTATAATAAAAATGAACTAAATTTAGCTTAGTTTTTCTTCAGCTTTTTAGGTGTAGTAAAATTAGTGTAGTAGCATTGTAATATATCTCACAAACAAGAAAATATATATTTAACACTATACAAATGAACCAAAACATTATTTCACATTATACAAACATAAAGTATGTTTTATGACAAACCCTTAAACACAGAACGTTCTGTGTGCGTGTGATTTGTTGATGTTTGTTGATTATTATGTATGTTTATAATGAAAAAAAAACACTAATTTTGAAGAGTAGTTTATTTTTATTAACATGAAAAGTAGTGGTGGCATGACTATCTACATGTAACATTTAAAAAATCTTTATGACTATATTTTAAATAGTCTGAAAATCTTCTAAAATAAAGCTTTGCAAAAACTCAATTTAAAAATATTAATTTGTATCCTTCTAATTACTAAAGAATAAATTTGAAATATGTTGAGATTTTTAGAAGGAATTATGTTATGATATTGATTTGACAAAAAAAATGTTTCATATGCATAATATAATATTTATGAATATGCCTGTACAACTTTCTAAATTATTTTAGGTTAGATCAGATTCTTGGTAAGCAAGGATCAAAAGCGAAAGATGTGTATGCATCGAAAATTAGCCTCGCCAGTAGAGTCGTCAAAGTTGAAAGACAGGTGAGGATTTTATAATTCATATTTTTACTACTGCATGAAGTTGTACACAACTCTAAATATCACAGAACGCCTATTTACATCTTTGATAGACTTAAATATTCATATTTGGAAAACTGTCGATGTAAATAAAACAGTTGATACATCATTTTGAAATTCGAAAATTCGAAATGATTTGTCACTTTATTCTACCATAATGAAACAATGCTGCTATAAATTTTAATTTCTATTTAATATATCATGCAATTTACGCTAAAGATAAGTTAGTATATTTCTTGAGAAATTTTAGTTTGCTAATATTAATGGAGATAGGGTTATTCAGAAATAACGCTTTATTACTAATACTACTCACTAATCAAAGATATTATAATTACTAATGATTTATCGTATCTGATCATAAAAATTGCAATAAGCTAACTACTAGTCATTATTTTATTATATTCTTTAACACTTACTCCATCTTAAGAGAGAAGTTGAAATAACTAACTACCTACAATTTACAATTGATTGTAACAGGCTGTTTGTTAAAATGTTCCATTTTTAGTCTATGTGTTTTATGTGCCTATACATTGAAAGCAGCCATGACTGAAAAGATGTTATGAGCAGATAAAATATGTTATATTATGATTTTTTTCAATCTCAAAAGATAAAATAAATGGAATATATCGTCGATATACTGTCGAAGGATTTATGTAAAAAATAATCTTTTTTTAATTATGAATGCAGACAGCCAGATAAAACACGCGCTGTCTTCTGAAAATCTAATATTTGGATTGAATTCGTTAAGATTATCAAATATCATGTAAATATCAATGATAAGTTAAAGTTGTAGTTTATTAATAAAGATGTTTAAATTTCATGATCATTCAATATGACAATTATCTCAAAACAAGACTTTTGACTATAATATAATATAATCTAGAGCAGTGCTTCCCAACCTGGGATCCGCAGATTTTTCGCGGGAATCCGCGAAAATTTTCATTCTTTCAACATTCTTTGTGATAAAGTATGAACAAAAAATTTGGGGGTCCGCAGATTGTTTTTTTTTAAATTAAGGTGTCCGTGACATCAATAAGGTTGGAAAGCACTGATCTAGTGGGCTTTCTGGGATCGTTTTCGTCAAACAGGTGCAACTGTGCTAAAAATGGCATTTTTACACTTTATTTAATATAATCAAAGTGTCGTTTTGAATAGGTGGACGATATAGAATCCAAGTTAGATCAACTTCTGGAGCTGTACTTAGAAGATAGGAAACGATTCCCAATGATGTCCATAGAACATGTAGCTACGTCTAACGGTGGGCCGGGGAGCCACGGCGGCCCAGGAGGCGACGGAGGCCCTCCGGCATCAGGTGGGCCACTGAGACCGCGGCCTATCCTCGTCGACAAGCAGTTCTCTGAGCCGAGTTCTCCCATTCAGAGATCTTTTGAAGAGCAATGCCGTACGGCCCAAGCACCACCCCCACCCTCGAGACCGATGCACAGAGGATATTCTGATCTAGGAAATAGGATAAGGAAACGCGTTACGTTAAGGTATTTGATATTTTCGAAAAAAAAATGTATTTTTATAAATATGTATATGAAGTTGGAAAATGGAAGATCTATTTCAGGACATTCTCTGTGAAAACTGGAAACACTAACAATACTAACAAGTAACGGTTTTTATTTTGTAATTTTTCTATGTTTGTAATTGATAAAAAGTAAGCAGCTTACCTCCACCAAACGCTTCGCGAACCCCTGGGCGTACGCGTAATACACTTTGGGAAACAGTGCCCTACGGTGCCACCAATACTACTCTGACAGATTAAAAATATTTCAATTAATCGCAAACATTTTTATTAAAATATGTTTCTGTGTATTCAAATTAGATTTTGGCTAATTTTCAATACCGACGTGCCTGTAGATTCGCATTATCAAAACCGGTATTTCGGTATTGAAGAAACGTCATGAATTCCGGGTTCCCGGTTTCGATATTGCAATCCTTGGTTAAGTCTGGTTTACAAGTTTGAAAATTATTTGTTTAATATTTTGCGATTTTTTACGAATATAAAGTGTTAATAAAACTTAAATTTGCTTTTTTAAAGCGCGGTTCCACAATGTGAAATGAATCGACGTGAGCAGCAGCAGGTTGGGATCCCTTCTCTCACCTGCGATACGTCAACCAACTCCAACGACAACGGTGAGCCAAAAATATGTTTCATATTTTACTCTTGATGTCTATTCAAAAAGTATGCATGATTTTCCTTTACTTAAAACAAATTGGCTTAGGAAAAAATATTCGAGTAAGCAACGAGTGTGATTACTAATGTAAATGTGCCTCTGTAAGAATTGATTTGCCAAAAATAAACCTGCATTTTGCATCCTGTCGTTTTTAATAAAAGTGTTTTCGCTTCGTAAAAACAGCTTTTCAATGTGTATAGTCTTAACCCTCATACTGTATTTCTTCGAGCAAAATATTAAACATAAAATATCATATCCGCAGTTAAATTAGATGTACATATATATTACTTACAGAAATTAAAATAACAATAAAACACAATTTGTTTTATTTTATATTTATTACACATTCATCAGGGACGATTTCATTTTGCGAGTGAGAAAATCAACGAATGAAAAAAAAATGTACACTTTTTATGATAAATTTAATCACAAATAGTTTAAAAGAAAAGATCGATCGATTTTTTAATCAATCAGTTGAATACTTTCACTCATCTCGTGAAACGGTACTAAAGACCACATTATGAAATTGGGGAATACGTACTCTAAAGTGTAATTTAATTTTATCACTCATTTTGTCATTCCACCATCAATTCTGTGGCTGTAATGTGAATGTTTTTAAGTAAATTTTATTGAAAATGAGATATCAGCATTTGAAAAATATCACACAATTCAAACTATTGTACCTTTACTATTTAAAAGTATTTATTGTTTTTCTCTTGTTCAATCCCTCAATTTGAAAATATTTGTACAATTGTATTGTATAGATTTTTAAATATAATTAAGTAATTTTACTTTAAATTTAACATCATGTTTTTAACATAAGTTCATTTGTTCACTCGCCATAACATATTTTATAGTTGGCAATGGAGTAAGCACTTCACCCGTATAGTAAATTGTATGCGATACAATGACGTTAATATCTCATTTTCAACAAAATACGACTTTGTAACTTTTAATCTGATGTCACAGAATTGATAGATGTTACAAGTCAGGCAACTTAAAATTGTATCAGGTATGTGTAGATATATAATGAAATAATCGATAATATATTAATATTGTAATTTCAATACTTTTATATATTATATCTGTCTGTTGAAACTGATATTCTTCAATACGAATACAAACATTTATCGATAGAGGTAAGAATGTGAAAAGATTATTTAACTTAAATGAAATCGATTCGTTTTATCGAGAATATGAAATGAATTAGATTATTAGTTACATATAAATCAAAGAGATGATTGATTCAGTATTATTTTCGATACGTCAAACAAACGTGAGATGTCAGATGTTGAATTTAAATCGATACAAAATAATATGAAGTTATTTTTTACATCGTTATTGAATTTCGAACGAGCTTTTTATTTACATACGTAATTTATACGTACATGAAATTCATCTTTTAAATATTTTTCAATTTCGTGTCCTCGTTTATCATTGGAAAATAAATTTGGCATAATTCAATAACATGTGTCTCGATTGGAAAATTGAGCTCTCGGCTGCATGATGTACTGTGTGAATTGCTGGAGAGGGAACATTATATTTTATAGAAAGTAAATATCTGACATATAACTTATCTATATTTAAATTTTATCAAAATAACTAGGTGACTTTCAACATTAATTCAAATAATAGTCTCGATCGACGGCTTGCCGTCAAAAGGCTATCGAATTTACTCTGCTCAAAGTAAACTATGAATGGATAACAATATATTATATTATACTGAAAATCATCGACCACTAAGACAGTATATTTATTACTAACCAGGCATATTAACTGGTTATTATATAATACCATGTTTTTGTAATTAATTATTTCCCACAGGTAGGTTATTGCGTATAATTGTTTGCTCTTTGATAGTAGGATTAGTATAAACACATTTCACGAGTATGAATAATAGCTTGTACAAGTTTCATAGTTGAGAACACAATGCGAAGGAATAAATGAAATGGTTGCGCCACACTTTCAGGAAGCTACGCACCTGTAACGGATATACGATGTTTATGTTTGTGTAAACTTTTCAGACTCGTATGAAGATTTTTCATCGTCGACCTCCCTTTAAGGGTTTGCGGGAGTCATCCGAGGAGGGTTCTCCGTCCCTCCCCGCGTATCACTCTAACATTGTACTAACAGGATAGTGAGTGTTATGTATTTTATGTCTGTGTGCCTACTTGCCTGATCGTTAGTGATTCCGTCCAAATTAATCAATGGAACAAAACTATCTCGCCCCTTTTTGTGTCAGCATGAAACTCTTCAAATCCTCACTCAACTGATTGACAAACTTACAAACACAATCGTATTTTAATTGTTTTCTATGTTTATTTTCGTAAATTACACACATCCTTTAATGAGTAGTGATTGTTGGTACGGTAACGTAGTGGTGTTGGAAAATGATACGGTGTGTAGGCATTCTTTTCAAAAATTATCACAAACCTTTAATGTTTTTGCATGACTTTAAAAATGAAATAAAATGTGTATATATATTATATATAACAAAAAAAACTATAGATTCGGCCCCTTATGTTATTTTGAATCATTCCATCTACGCAAAACTTTAATAGAATAACGTTATATACATTATTGACTGCCATGCAACATTTTATTTAATTTATTTAAATTACGGCTAATGCTTAAATGTACGTCTACCTTAAATTTCTATCACTATCCGATTAACCTATCATGCCAGAAATACAAGCAATAAGTCTCGTAAAATGGTCGGTCTGTTTACACTTCACGAATTCGCATGTTCATTATCTACACAATTACTTTTCAGTCAGCTTACATAGTGAATATTAATATTCATTGTTATTCTGTGTATTATGAGCTGTTTTAAACTTTTGGGTGTGTCACGGCGACCGCAATGAATCAGGTAACATTAAAGGTCTTGTAGGATTTTTATACAAAATACATCATGTTGAATACACCGGAACACATATTCAAAACAATGTCACATTTACATGTAATATAAAATAAATATTTGCCATGGATGCGAGTTTTAAAAATGAAATAAAAAGGGATGAGTACAGATTACTAAAATTTTATATTGTGAAAAGCGTCTGCTTCTATAATAACTAAAACGAGGCAGCGAATAGTCGATTCAACAACAACAAAAAGAAAAATTAAAAAACTGTCCGATGCAAGTCTATATTTACGCGACAGACAAAAGGAAGCTTACGGCAATTTTCTTATTGAAAAACAGTTTGCATGTGCAGGTTTAAATCACAATATTTTCAATTTTGTGTTTTCGATATTATTTTGCATTTTATGGGGGAAATAAATTGAGAAAATACAGAGGTCCTGAACCCTAAACATATAATATACAGGGTTTTCAATGGAAAAATTCGCGAACCGAAACGATACATAATAATATTAATACATGTTTACAATATTTTTGAAAGTATTTCAGTAGAATCTGAAATTTTGTTTTTTACGAGACGGTGTGCTTAGGACCGGTTCGAGGGTTTCGGCACATGTGTGCCTCGCAAAACTAGTACTAAATGAGTGGATAGTATTCAAATCTTAGTGCGGAGTTTGTATGCCTGTGTGCGCCGCACACTTTGCACGCACCGCGAGCCACCGCTGAGTTTACTACTCATTCAAAATTTTCGACAGACCGGCGCGTTGTCCATTTCTAACCGGAACATCGTTAGCAATGCACTGCTAAAAACTATATCATCAACAACTAACATATATTTACATATTCTTAATGTGGTCGGAACTATATAATATGTATGGTAAAAATATGAAAAAATAACGTATTTTATAAGAATAATCTATTTAACCTGTAGGAAAAACAAATTTTGAAGTAGGCATGCGGGTATAAAAATGATATTATGTATAAGGGTAAAAAAATTGTGTGTGTCATTTACATGATGATCACGGTTTGATTTTCAGGGTCGGCGGAGAGCAGCGACGGCGACGGAGACGCAAGGTTGGCCACTGAAGAAGAAGACGAAGATTGTGGCGAAAGCGAAGCGGAGGGATTTAACGAGGACGCTGGAGAGGTGGAAGGCGAGTGCGAAGATTGTGACTCTCTTGCAGCCGAAGATACTGCGCTTTTGAGGGTGGCCGCCAATACAGAGATTATCATCACGCCTATTTCGCCTACACCGGGTAATTTTTTTCGTAAGCTAGATCACATTTTTTAATATCAAATTATTATATTTTATATCGCTTATAAAAAATAAACGAATATCTTGAAAAACAAGTAGTCCTTTTGTACATAGTTATTTCTTGAAACATGGGTAGTTTTTATTAATTTACAAAATATAAATAATTATTACACCCATTTAATTTTATACTAGTTCAAATAGTTTTAACTCTATTTGAACCTGCTATGAGTATGAGTATGAGCCGCCTGTGTGGTCGAGCGGTTAACGCCGTTGGCTACCGCTACGGAGGTCACGCGTTCGAATCCCAGTACGGGCAGTTTTATAAATTATTTTTTTAATCGATTTATGAATTTCTGTTCAAAGGCATGGATGTATGTGATGTCTTGAATTCCCCGCTCCCACCCATCGTATCCTATGAACGGGGAGTATCGAGAGCGATTAGCTAATCACTAGTCCTGTCCTAGCCCTTTCCTTCTATTCCTACTCTCTTTGGAAAAAGAGAGGTTGAGTAACTGAGTAACAAGCAGTTCTCGTAGAAAAATTTCCGTTGAGATAAACTCTATTAGGAGTTCATATGCTCCACATTGGGAGCGGACATGGTAAAAATTAAAAAAAAAATTGAGTACGAGTCCTTTTTTTATTTAGTCTAAAATATAAATAAATATAAGGTTGTCAATGTTGGTATGTTTTTTGGGAAGGTTTATTTTTTGATGCAATGTCACATATTTTATTTTAAACTTAAATTTAACTTATTTTGAATAAAATTGAGATTTAAATCAGTTAACGGTGTTATATATATGAGTGATATAATGTTAAAGTCTTCATAATTTTTCAAGTTTTTAATAAAATAATCGTTGTCTAGACCAGTGTTCCACAACCGTTTTGTTAGCACGGAACCCTGAAAAAAGTTTTTGTTTGAATCACAGTAATAAACAAAGTGATATAAATTGAAAAAAACAACAGACACGATAAAACTTATTAAAACATAAAAAAGTTATGGCCTTGTTATTCTTATATATTCCTTTACTGAGCAATTACTGATAACTCTTATTTCACAAAAAAAATGTTGACAAAAGTAAAATTAATAGTTGCAGAGCTTTTCGATCAGTAAAGGATATTTGAATGAGTTGATTTTTGTCCATTGGTGAAAACTTTTATAAATGGATTCAATATCGGGAATTTAAATTGAATTTCAAAATGAGATTGGTGAAACCAAAATCTGTTTTTTGGTCTAAACTACAAGTAATTAAAAACAACACAAACACTCTTTGCAAATGAATCCCTGCAATTGCTTCTACATTAAAAGGTGCAGAATAACATGACTAGCATTATTTTATCAATAACTCTGCATTGATAATTATGTTGGATAACATTATTCCAATTGTTAAAATTACTGTGAATATTGTATATGTATTGATATTTAAAAAAAAAATCGTATTCGAGTGCGGTAATAATTGTTGCAATACTAAATTAATAAAGCTAAAATAAATGTTTAATTTGACTTAGCAACTCGCGGACCCTCTTGACAGAGCCAATAGACCCCCATTTGTGGAACACTGGTCTAGCCTACGTTACCATATTCTTATATCATTGGATGCTACCGAGACAAATGAAGTTGAACGGTTATAATATTAACGATTGGGATAATAATGAATAACAAAAACAAAATCTAGCCCAACACAATGTATGGACTTATTGTGTATACTAATCGGATAAAGGGTGTAGTATGTACGCAGTTTACTTTTCTTAAAAACTGAATTAAGCTGAAAAAATATATATTTTTAAAATATTAAGGTTTTTATGCATATTTAATTTCAAAAGATGAGTGTTGGAAAATTTAAAAAATAATACTTACAACTTAACACTATGTATTCAAAAGTATTGATGCAGGTTTATATTTTTTGTCACTTTGTTCTGAATCCAGACATACTTCATTATAATAATAATTGTCATGATATAAATCCCAGAACTCATTTTAGTGGAATAATCGCTATGCATAAATAAATACTACGTTTTATCTCAAAGAAGCGTTGACATATTTAATATTACATGTCGTATAAAGATAAAGAGGACATTAAACATTTCCAGGGATGGGTGGATCGAACGGCAGTCGACAAGCGAGAGGACGACGCCCGCGAGACGCACCGGTCCCCCTTGACCTTCACCTGCTGAGGCCGGATCACCCGCAACGGCACCGTCCCACCGCGGAAGAGGTCTGACCCCCGCTCCGCACGCTCGCCGCCTTCGCGTCACTCGCCGCTCTAATCGCCGTTCTCGTCCCACTGAAACCCACCCTGAGGACTGCCGCCTCGTCGCCGCGGCCGCATCGCGTTGTGTTTGACAGTTGCCATAATATTATTATAAACAAAATTATACGAAGCATCATAGTATTAAGTAGCTGAATGACAATAGTGTATAATTAAAGGATGCCTCTATGCTCCGGTCAACGGTTGATCCCACAGAAGTTCTGGCAGCATTGTGGAGTGGATTATGTTCATTTCACATGAACACTGTAATGAATCGTGGGGTCAATAGTTTAATGATTAATTCGAAATTTATTGTTACTATTAAAATACTTCTCAAGACCGTGACCAATCCCTCTCCTTATTAGATTTTTTAAAATCACATGTTCTTAGTAGATTGTGATAAATGTGCTTTAATACATGCTACTCTTTTTCTCACCGAAAATCAACTAAGTCCCGCAGAAACCAAAGCTCATGCCTAACCAATGCTCTAGCCGTGGCGGATCCAGAAATTGTCCCAAGAGGGGGACATTCAATTTGAAAATGAATATGATACATAAATAATACATTAAAAATAGATGATTTAAAAATAATATATATATATAGTTAACCAAAAAATTAAAGAGCCCATTTCACAATAATAAAGTTTTAATAAATTAGAAAAATGGAGAATAAATTCTCATTAAGGGGGGGGGCATGCCCTAGAAAGTGCTTTAGAATGTCCTCTAAAAAGCTTTATTGCGGATACGAAAACATCAAAAGACCCAACATTAAAATCAAGAAAACAGATTTGTGTGAATTAAGAAAATTCATCACCATATTTCAATATCGCTCTATGATTGTTTAAAAAAGTTCCATTTGACAAGTCATGTTGACTTTTTCAAGCTGATATTATATTTGTTATTAAATTTTCTACAGAACTGCATTGTTTTTAGAGGCGTATAGTTAATTTTCAGATAGAATAAAGTGTAGCACGGACTGAAGCATCTGTACCTAGAATTTTAAACAATTTGCATTTTAAGATCTATACAGTTCACATTTAAGTATTTGTGTGAAATATTTATGTTATAGCAACCACTCGGTTTATAGTTTATCAAAAAAGCGAATTAAACAATACATTTTATTTTTGTGATCTTTGAGATTATTTGTTAACATAAATGTGTGCAAATGAAACACTTTCATGAAGCATCCATTAAAAAATTTCCATCATTATCCAGAAAATATAATTTATGATTTTATCTTTCTATTTATTTAACGAAATGCCTATTATTTATAAAATAAAAATTCACATACATATAGGAAATGATAATGAATAAGTTCGTAAAGAAAAATAAATTTCAATCGTATATCTTAGTTAGTATTGATTAGTTTATCGAAATAATTAAATATATTATTGAATGAAATGAAAGCCGTTATGCTTACAAATTAATTTTATGATTTTGAGTTTTTTAAATTTTATTATAGACAATACTAAATATACCATCTGCCTCATTGTCATTGTTTTTGTTTTTGAGAGTGGTTTATGACATTATATTGTGTTTTAATTGATAGTCAAACTTCGAATATGGACTGATATTCTGAATATCAGTTACTTTCTATCATTGAAATTAATTTCATAGTGTTTGTGAGGCGTCCGAGTGACATATAAATCTTTTATTTATTTATTTTTATGTGAGTGGTCATTTCAAGATATTATCTATAACAATATCCTATATTTTAAATTACAAAGCAGCACTTTCAAACCATTATGTTGCAAAGAGTTACCAAGTGTGTCATGAGAAAATTGGTGATCATCAGAAGAACTCAGAAAGACAACATTGCATAATTATAAAACACTTTTCATCAATTGAAATACTCATAATCGTTTTTTAAAAAATGTAATCATTTATTAATATTGTTCTTAAATAAAAAATAAAAAATGCCTCATGTTGTAAAATCGATCAATTTTTGTTAAAACTGATGGAACAAATAATGAAAAAGCTATCAACAAATCGTCAGAAATAAACACCGTTTTCGTACTTAATTAAAAATGAATATTCTAGTAAGGTTGGAATGACTTACTTACTCACTTTGTAAACACGCTATTTTTGCAGTGGCGAATTACACCATAAGCACACAAGGAGCGCCTCAAAATAACATATACTCTATGAAACAGATATAATATTTTAAATTCAGTTCTAGTAGTTCGAAAAATAGTTCCTCCAAATTGGATTGCACTTGAAGACTCCCAAGTGCATAGCCCGCCATTGTATTAGTGCAACGTAGTATTGAAATGAATCATGTTTCTACTATGCTGGGTGCTTAAAAGTGTCGCGTTGATTTAATGTTTGAGAAGTGCTGCTTTAAAGTTAAAGTTTTGAGTGAAAAGGTTTTGTGTCATTAATCACTTTTAAAATAAAAATTCTCATCCTAAAACAATAAACGTTGGTCAAGTTTTAAGTTGGATTTAAAATGAAATTTTTCAACTTTCAGTGTGAACTTTTGATTTTTTACTTGTTTGAACTATATAAAAATATATTTATACTATATTATAAATATTGTGTTAATGAATATCTTAGATAGCTGATTGACATAATTGGCTGTGCTTGTAAATTATTATAATTAAAATAAGTATATTTTAAGTAGGTCCATTGCCTAGCAAATAGACATAGTAAAATTCCTTAGTATTTATTATAGACCAATTGTTTAATGCAAATGACTCTCCTGGACAGTCTTATTTTTATTATTGAGCAAACTTGCCAAAATATCTTGAGCTTATCTTACTATTATATGTCTTTTTTTAATCTGCCATTCTTTTTTGTAGAAATTATTGATACCACGGAGAGCTTCGTCATCTATTAAATCTGTGGCCGGGGTGAATAACTACATATGTAAAGCAATTATGTTTTTTTTTACTACTGATTGTTTTAGTAAACTTAGAGTGGTCAGGCTTAGAAAATACGAATACTGGACATTTTCAGTGGGAAGACATTTTCACATTTTATTATAAAATGGTACATTTTGGAAATCAAATGTATTTGGATGAACACTTTCCATTTTTCATATTTGGTGCTACATAAGTGTGAGGTTTACCTTTACATTTATGGTTTAGCTTGAGGCCTACTAATATTTATTAATACCACCCAGGGCCGGCTCTAGAATTTCTGCGCCTGTGTGCTAGTTGCCTTTGGCGCCCCTCAAAACTAAAACTAAATATGTGGATAGTGCGCCGCCTGTGTGCACTGCACTCTTCGCACACGCTACGAGCCTGCTCTAATACCACCTAACCTAACCTAACCTAGAAATATGAAGGTGTTCACACCTTTATCGCATTTGCTGGAAATTGTAAAAAAAGAAGATGATTTGTTTTTGGCATTTCTGAATGATATATGGCGTGTATATCATAATAATAATTATTTATTTTTACCTTTGTGTATTTTTGTATAACTAAAACAAACTGCTGCTATTCAAAATTTAGAAGTAGAACCTCAATGCTAACGTGGCATCCTTTGTTTTCTTTTATTCAATTATAAAAAATCTACAATTGACATTATCGTAGTTATTTATAATATAATTTTTTCCATTGTGATAATATCAAGTTTATTGCACTCATCTGAATGTTGTGCATTTATTAGATTACTTTATCTTTAATAAAACATTAAAATAATTGTTTTTTTTGATCTTATACATTGACAATGGAGAAAGAATTGGTCCATTTATGCGTTATTTCAGACACATTGTGTGGTCATGTTAAATTTTTTATACAGTTTTTTAACAACAAAAATTTCAGTACGGGTCATTTAACTGTCACAACTGACATGCATGCAAACAAAATATTAGAAAACAAAACATCTCCCGTAACTACAGGACGTCCGCCACTCTAAGTAAGCTAGAATCTTCGCATTTCTGTGCAAGCATATAAGCCAAATGCTGCCTAAAAAGTATTATATAACAGATAAATATAATCAGATAACCTCACAAGAACTTGGTGAAAATACTTGGAAAGACTTGGTGTCCCGAACAAACTTCTCGGGATGCCCAATTGTCCCGGTTTACAACTCACGCTGATTATTAGGGGAAATCGGTAAATCTTGGGATATTGGATTCGAAAGTCTTGGAAGAGCTAAAAAAAAAACAAGTCACGCTGATCGGCAAATCGGATGTCCCGGTTTAACTTGCAAGAAATCTGACAACCCTAGCTTATGCCAGTATTTAAAACTTTAATGTTATAGAAGTGGATAACTTACGGTATCAGTATCTGTTTGAAAGCAAAGTTTTCATAAAACGAAAACTTGTTCTCCGTCTTAGTTGTTCATCCGGCCATTGATGTTATATTTATATTAAGATAAAAAAAAACGTTTTGTTTCTATTGGTATACAGAAAATCTATACTTCATATATCACTAAAATGGTTTTAGTGTTCATTATTGGTGGGTAAATAATATCTTAAAAAGTAAAACGTAATATACTGCACTTATGCCACAATTTTTAATATAACCAGGACTTCTGTCAACCTTTCAACTAAAAATATTCACTCGTTACTACAGATGATTTTCATTATTGTTGAAAAAGTATTATATATATTGTTTTACATTTTATATTTATAATTAATATATTCAACGAATCAATCTTCAAGTAGTCAAATTCAATATTATTAACTGTTTGGATTCATAGTTTATTAAAAAAATAGCAGCAGATAGCATTTGGTGACTCCAACTTAAATCCTTAAATTGTATGTAATGTAATTAAAATACTTATTATTTAGCCAC
This sequence comes from Himalopsyche tibetana, assembly GCA_030503985.1. Taxonomy (NCBI): domain Eukaryota; kingdom Metazoa; phylum Arthropoda; class Insecta; order Trichoptera; family Rhyacophilidae; genus Himalopsyche; species Himalopsyche tibetana. The sequence goes on from JAPJYX010000014.1 coordinate 8,996,840, forward strand.
AATATATTTCCAAGATGACTTTTTCTATGATAGAAATGATATAATAACATTTTTGCATTTGATATATTTCAATTCTTTTATTCAACTGCAAAATTTATAAAGCATTAAATTTATAAAAAAGTTAAACTTTGCTTATTTTTTATTATAGTAATATCACTGTACTCAAGATAAAATATAAGGGGCCATAATCATTTGTATTTGTTTATAGATGACCATTTGTGAATATAAGCGGAAAAAAGTTTACTTCTGTACATATTATACTTAACGGGACAGGCATACAGAACGGTATAAAGATTAAAGATATTTAATCTGCTGAAATTGGGAGCAACTCGACTCGATACATAAAAGTAGTCAGTCCATGCAAGTGTCCCTTATAAACTAGTTAAAACTATGGAATCAATTTTACATAACTTAATTATGTAAAATATAAACGAATTTTTAACTGCATTATAGTATTATTGTAGCGTATGTGAAATTAATAAACGCTTATGGCTTTCGATAAAGTTTTCCTCAGAGTAAGTTAAAAACGGTAAGTCAAAGTAAATAGTAAGTAAATAAGAGAAAATATTAAATTATCTAGGGCACAAAGATGACGCTTACAATAATAAAAATACTTGTGGTATATAGTACAATTGAATTGTATTTAATTACTCATTTCAGATATTACTTACTGTATTTTTTGTAAATAAACAAATGTATTCTTCATCGCATCAAAATAAAACATCAATCAAATTATTTGTAATGTAAAAATGACTTCATATCGAATGTGGATATGGCGCCAATTTTATGTCATAGCGATATAAAAAATATTTTTTATTTTTTTTCATTTATGAAATATTTGGATTCGTAATGGCACTCAAATATTTATTTTTTGTGAAACCTTTTTCTTATCTGTCAATATAATTGTGCCAAAAGAAAATTTATTGTTCATTTTATTCAATAATAATTTATTATTAATTTAATTTACAGCCTATAATATTAATGTTCGATTCGTACCTATCGTTGTATTGTAATAATGTAAATTTATTAAATAATGTTGCGATATGTTTAAGTAACACAATTAAAGAAAGGCTTTTTAAATTAAATAATTTATCATTAGGGACATAAATGGATAATATTGTTATATTGGTCACTCAATTTGTATACTAAATTTATTATAAACTATTTTATCAGTCCTATTTAAATAAAATATACAGGATTTTATCACAAGCCATTGCTGATATTGAATATTCACAATGCACATTTGTGGTGAATAGACATAAATGGCCCTATTTATATATAGGAATATTCAAGAATAATGGTTTAAAATGTAAATATATAGCAGTGATGTTTTACTACATCCACCGAGTTGACAAATAAGACCATTAATTTTAACACCAATATTGAAAACTTATATGTCTATGATGAAAAAGTTGCGTAGGTATCTACTTTAGAATTTACTTTGCGGATAATGAATATCTATATAAAATGTGATCTCACATTAAAAGCGGTAAAAGCTTTAAGAAAGGATTTTCTCAAATGTAGTTTGGATAATTTACATCAAGTATTGACCACAACACTGACCAAATTATTCCATAACACTGCTTTCCATACTTTAAGCACTTCGGTAGACCTTAAGGATATTTCCGAACTTGATTAAATTGTATTCAAATAGATAACAATGCATATTTCTGAAATATATTCTGTCTAATAAACCGATAAATTTTTCATTAGCATTAAATTATAAACAGCATTTAAGACTGTTCTTGGTGATATTTTTTTAAGATAACAACGACCAATAGATCTTCTGCACTTTAATTTTCAAACAGTGACAAATAATTTGTACTCCGTGCTTTTTACAAAAACATAAATATTCTCACAACACAAATAGAAGTAATAATATTTGAAGAAAATCGGTATATCTACGTTTTGAATGACACAATTATCATACGTAGAAGTTATGACAAAAGCATAAAGAAACTGAATACACGTGAGTATATATTAAAAAGATAATTCATATATTATTCATCATGTAATGTTCTAAATAATCATACGAAAGTTTAAAATTTCCTTATAGACAACCGTGCATGTATAAAAGATGCATCTTATTTAAAATATCCTTCTAAGAGTCACAACAAAAATTGTAAATATATATATATACATAATATAGAATATTGAAAATTTAATCATTATAATATCTTTACAAATGAAAATAAAAATTAAGCTAAGCCGGCTTCACTCGACCAGTGCTTTTGCTCAAAGCGACATGAGTTTTTAAATAAATATACAGCCATTGCTAATGATATTATTGTACTAATCCTGCCCTTAGACTATCCACTATCTTTAGTATGTTTAAAAGTCAGACATGTGTAAAGTTATTGGAAAATCAAATTTTAATAGCACTCCTTTATGACACATTCAGAGATTCGGCTTTAGTACTGAACACGTCCCTTGAATAGCAGTCATAGTTAGAATTGTGAAGAGTGTCATTTAAAATTCAATAATAATCTTACTTGGCATGTGCAATAAATTTCAAAATAACATTTTCTATCACACAATTTAAAAATACTTGGAATCTAACAGATTATTTTATTATTCTACATCTATTACAACACAATAATATGTTGATAAAGCTTTATTGATATTAATGAACACTAGTAAAGTAAATGATCATTTACAGATTTTTGAGCTGGTTATTCCATTCCTTAGTTGACTTGCAGAAAAATAAGTAAATATTTATTATAAACTATCCAAGATAGAATAACTTTGTTTACCGAAAACTATTTCGAGTTGGATAGTAATATGAATTGCGCATATTTTAGTTTTAGAGCATCAAGTGAAATATGGGTTGAATGCTATGTTTATATTGCAATATTCAAATTTTTATTAAAATTATTTTTAAAAAAATACTCTTGTTTTTTCTTGCATATGCTAACATTATGTTATAATATTGTATAAAAGTGTCTTTTTCCAACTATGTTGTCTTCATTTTAATGTTCATTATCGTACATGACATGCATATATATAGAGAAATTATCAAATTATTATATAAAATGACCATGATAAAAATTGAAATTGATTTGGGTTTGTACCATACACTAAAAGATACATTGATTCTGAGACAGGCAATGATCTGAGTACTCAGTGGTGTAGGAAGGGGTCCTGCCTCCCGGGGCGGTCCTTAAATTTGCCGCCCCCAATATTTACTCTAATTTTGTTTTTAATTAAATTAATATTTTTTATTTATTAACTAGCAGTGGTTTAATTTTTTTTATATATATAAATATAATTTATCGAAAAATATTGTACTTATTTTTGAAAATGCCGCCCCCAAAAATGTACTCCCCGAAGCGGTTTACCTCTACCGAACTCCTCTTGCTACGCTACTTTGAGTACTCTCTTTATACTAATAACTTTATTAGTAAAAATAGATTTTCATTATGAAATTCAAGTCAATTTCACTACAAATTATTCACCTAGCTAGCATGCTCGAGAGGTTCTTAAGAAAAGTACTCGAGCCAAAACTGAACAGAAAACAGTAAAAACCGTTTTTCTGGAAAAATACCCAGAACCAACCTGATGTATATATTTTTTACTTGAACCGGAACAAAACAGAATTTTAAAAAATAATGGTTTGAAGCTCCTAAAAATACATTACATTAATTATTGAAGGGTATGTGACTGAGCGTCGTTAATCAGATGATTCCTGCTAAGAAACATGAGAGCCTAGTGCAATGCAACACAGATGTAGGTAATATATATGGATGATGCCAGTGCCAGACTTTAGCAATTAGACAGCGACATTCAGTCCAATTCCCAGTTTAGCTGTGGCTGCCAATTAATGTTAGAAAGACAAACATAGAGTTGCACAACACAAAGTGTGGCTTGTGTGGTTACATGCTTGGTGAGCCATAATCTCATTAGTAGTTGCACTAGGGTAGTCAAATTATACATAATAGCACACAGCATTCAAAAGAAATGATTTATTGAACACTAGAAACTAATGTGTAGACAAAAGAAAAGTGCTCAATCAAACTTATTAATTTAGAACTACCAATTTGAACTGCTTATTTAATCACTAGAGTGTGGTAGTGACTGCATAGTTTTTTTTATAAGATTATACTAGTCATTTTTTGAAAAAGATCAAAAATGTAGTAAGTTTTCAATTATAAAGTTTTTTTTTGTTACCAACACAGCTATATAAATCCTAATTACTTTAGGCATATTAAAGCTTCCGTATGCTTTAAAATGGTACTGCATATTTTATAAAGTGGAATTCCAAAATTGAATTGTTACTTAAAATTATGTTTTTAAAATCCCACTTATAAAAACAATGTTGAAAATTTTTGCATTTATTGATTTTTTTTATTTATTATATGGTTCCCCATAACTTTTACCTTGATTGATCGTTTTTCGAATATTTGTAATCCTGCTCAGAAGTATGGGCAATGTATGTTGCTATCTTGTTCAAACAATAACCCATAGAACTGTTTGGTAATTTTACCAGCATGTTTCTACCACTAAATAACTCAACAAAAAATATAGTTTAGCTCGTAACTAAATCGCTTCGCATGAAGAATGTGAAGAATTAGGTGAAAATAATGAACATAATTCAAGGAATTTAATAATTATGGGTTTGTCCCGCATTCATTGCCTTCACGCACTTATCACTATTTTAGGGGTTCCTAAGAGAAAGATAAATCGAGGTCTTACTATAATTGCATTTTTTGAGAATAGAATTCATGAAAAAATGATTTAAAAGAATCATGGGATTGAGTAGGTATAATTTTTTGATTCGATTTTATCACGACATTTTACATATTGTATTGTCTTTGAAAAACAGCCTATGTCTATGGGCCCAAACTATTATTTATCGTCTATGAACACCTTGTCTATGGCGATTGTCATCACAATATAATAAAATATCTCTTACCTGTTTTACCTTGCTTACCTGGTGGTAATGTGATTATAAATAAGTAGACTACCTGGTATTTTGCTGTTGGCTTCAAGGGCCAGGAATCCCGCACAAAAGAAAACGTGGTAATCCCACCATGGACGACGATTTGCGAAATTATAAACTTCAATTACAACAGGTTTTTTTTCTCTACCATAATATTTAGTAGGTAATCATAATAGTCTACCCGCAATAAGGACAAGTAATAATAGGATATTTGTATCACAGGTGGAAGCTGCACTCACAACAGACTCTGATAATAATGAATTGCTAAAATTAAAAGCAGATCTCGAAGAGGTTATAGAGCTCACCCAAGATCTTATAAAAACTCAGCAAGATGATATAGTTAAGTTCTCGGAAGACAGCCGAGGGTCGGCAGGGGCGAACGAAGACGATAACGATGAAGATGACGTTACGGCGTCTCTTCTGGCTGCTGAACGCGGAGATGGAAGCCAAAGTTACAACTCCAAAAAAAGGAAATGGAAAGTGGGGGACAAATGCCTTGCCAAATGGGATCGAGATGGAGAGTAAGTTTAGTACAACATAATTGATAAGTTTTGTTAAATTTAAAATTATTGATGCGTGGAAACTGTTCGCATAAGCACTAGCGCAAACTTGATTATATCCTGATAAACAACGGCGTAGAAAGAGGGGTCACCGTCTGGGGTGGTTCTTGATTTTGTCACTGCAATTTTCTCTCACAAACAGATTGGTAAATATGCTTCACTACCTGCTACTCTTTTTATCACTGAAATTTAACTATATCCTGAACAAATAGAGAGGAGATATCTAATGATAATAATATAATTTATTTTATATTATAGCTAAAAAAACTATACTGTCTTTGGTAAAACTATAGTATAGCGTGTCATGGATTATTACGGCGAAAAAATTATTCGAACAGAGGCGATGTACTGAAAAATATTTCGTATTTCGCTTAATTTATCAGTGTTCTTCGTAATAATGTGTGGTTTTAACGCGATTATCAAGCTCTCAAAAAATATATTTAAATTGTGGCGTTGTTTTTAGTTAGTTTGTGAAGTTTTTCACGGTAATAATCCATGACACACTATACTATAGTTTTACCCTGTCTTTTTTCATTGCATAATTCCAGCTACCAGAATAAAAATCAACATTTATTTTTTATTGACATCTTATAAGTAAAAAATAATAATTAAATCTGCATATTTTGTGTTTGTCATTGAAACGGCTCACACAATACAACAAATATTTAATGCGACTGAGGCAAGAGAAGCAGTGTTTACAATTAGATAATCAAGTTTTTTAATAAAAATTAAACGATGTGTCCATAAAATAGGATAGAAGCATTAATTGTTTTTTTATAGTTATTGTATAGTGAATTTTGAATCAAGTTTAGCTATATAATAAAATATTATGTTCATTGCATTTGATACCAAGTTTCGGTTTGTAGTAAAGTTTCCGCACACGCCATCTTATCGCAGTACGTCAATTTGATATTAATAATAGTGTTGTGAAAAAATACGATTCTTTGTAAATATGTGTTGTTGGAGAAAGACTTGCATAATATGTTCAATCTTCGGTTATTATTTGAGTCTTTGTTTTAGGTATTATGAATGTAATATCGAAGAATTGGGTGATAATAGTGCTAAAGTGATATTTATTCAGTACAATCAGAGAGAAATTTGTGACTTGGACGACCTTAGAGATATTACGACAGGCGTTAAAAGATCTGCTGAAGATTCTGGTGATGACGGTCCCAACAAGTAAGTCAAATTATTTTTGCATCCTTATTTTCATGTATGTCATATGATATTTTCAAGTAGTATGGAAACTCCACCGAATCGAACAGTTCAGCTGAGTACATCCTATGGATAGTACTTGACAGTCGTCCAGGATGCCAAAATCCCACCAGTCGAAAGAAAAGGTAGGCAGGGTTAAGGCTTTTCGGAGACATCCACAGCACATGATCCAACCAGTTCCAACGTCTCTCCATAACCACTGACGTGACAGGCGCTGTCTTTTACATTCCCTAATCTCAGAACTCCCTTACGAAATCAAACCACCTCACCCCCATTATCCAACTCTAGCATCTATTCTCAAAACTTTGTACGCTGTTTACCCAGTGTAAATACTAGTAACTTTGGGAAAAACGGTCATAGAGACACTGTAATCAGACAAAAATATTAATATTTTGTGTTTTCCCTCACGGCATGGTTTTTTTTATGTATGACCTTTTAAGTTATTGGAGTAAAATGAATAGTAAATAATATTTTTTGATGAACTTATATAATCTATTCCAATCCGAGATTGTGAACCAACCTATAGCCGAAAAAAAACAATTAAGGAAACACTAACTGGCTCATGCTAATGTTCTGTTTGACAATGGTCACGACAAAAACAATTGGATAAACAGTGAAACCATGCCAGGCGCGTTTTCAGCACTGAATGTGTTAAAGCAAAAAAATCACTAAAAAATAATTGGTTTTTTTTGAAGTATGGTATTTTGGCACAATGCCAAAAGAGGATTCGGGTGTAAATAAAGTAAATTAAATGTTTATTGATATAATAATGAATGACATTTTATCAACGCAAGCCGTCTGATGCTAAGCTCTAAGTAGGTTTAGATATCTGAGTTATCTTTGCATGACTGTGATGTATTAGATCTTTGTGAAAGTAATCTTCTATGACTCAGTGACGAGGTTACCTTGGCTAAGCAATCGGAAGTTTCCGGTTCAATTTTCAGTTATATGTATCTTCAAATGTCATTTTTTTTTGTATGAAATTTCAACCGAGATCAATAAAATCGGATTTTTTTGTTATGTCAATCTTTTCGAGTTTATCTGAGCGATTTTAAATTTAAAATATTTGATACATTTGTTACATTACAACTTTTTTCTGTTAAAGGGACATTAGAGATGGATGAAATCAATTCAGTCGTAAAAGCTACTGTAAAATATCATGTTCAGTATTTTTTATGTGTTTGATTTAATTATATTATTAGATAAGAAACCCTGCAAATTTGTATATTTGCCATCAGTAAAGGTACCACCTCAGTGACATCAGAATAATAGAAGTGATCTCGTATTTCTTTTTTCAGACAAGGGAAAGTTCACAACAGGGAGTACTTAAAAAAGAAAAAGCAGAAAAAACAGCAAAGATTCAAGCAGATTGAAGAAGATAGAGAGTCAGAAAAAAACAAGTGGTTATCCTTCAATGCGAAGTCTGTTAAAAAGTCTGGTGGAAAAATAAAAAGCATATTCGCTTCTCCTGATAATGCCAACGGAAGAGTAGGTATCGGTACATGTGGCATATCTGGAAAACCAATGACAGGATTCGCACAGGGTGAAAAATGGAAAAAAGGTTCATAATTGGTCAAAATCCCCACTCTAGGGTTTTCGATATCTTCTAAAATTATTTTCGGGTTGAATTTTATATCTATACAAATCAACATGTAAATATTAAAATACATAATCTTGGTCGATTCATATAATTATATTATGATTAATATTCGGTATGTTGTGTTCAATTGTATAAATGCAATAAGCTTACATTTTTTTGTGGATGTGTGATATTTATTTAAAAATAAATTCAACTAAACAATCCAACATTTGGTAATTTTAGAGTGCAAAGTTCATAACTTCACAAATGAAAACATTACACTTGTAATAAATTGTAAATACATTACAGGAAGTATTTCATAGATAATCCACCTCATTTTGTATGCAATAATTAGGCGGTTGCAACATTTTTTTCATGTGAGCGATAATTAGAGAATGTTGAATATTTGAAAAAATCACTATATTATGCACATTGAATTGTTTTTTGTTTTGGAAATATTTTGAATGAATATGTTTTTGTATTCAATATTTTTACAAAATATTACAAAAACGTAAGCTATGAAATATTTGAACTCAATTTTTAGTATTTTGAAAGTTAAAATCTACGCAGTTCAGAACAGTTTTTCCCAATCAAATTTACTAAGGAAAGATTGAATCTTATAAACCATATTTAAATAATTTTAATGCAACTCGGTTTGCTGTTTTTCATGTACCATAAACACAGCCGTCACCCTGTGCTTATCAATGAAAAAAAGGATATCACCTCCTAAATAAATATGTCTGGAATATCATCGGTTTTAATTTCAGTGTATTGGGAGAATCCAGCTTTGCACAATTACACGCTGAGAGTGGCATGACAAACAATATTTATTTTTTCGTTTGAAATATTTTAAGCATCTTATTTTTCACGGAAACCCAAAATACCACTGATCAATATGGAATTATGAGTGATTTTTTGTATGGCAATATTGTCCAACCCTAGAATAGTTTGCTCAGTCATGTGACAGTTTGATATGTTATCAAATACTTAAGTTAATATTTCCTATACATTAATTGAAAAATAATCTGTAAATAAGCTGAAAGATCACGAGATAAAAATTAAACCATCTTTAAATATTTTGACATGCTTGTAGGATTTACTATTATTGTTTCTGTAGATTGTATTTTATTTCATTGAAATAAACATAAAACCACAACATATTTTTGTAAACTAATGTTATTTATATTTATTTTGTTTTCTACTGGACCGAATGACCCTCTTTTTAACAAAACAAGGATAGACTAGCAGAATCTTTTATGAAACATAATAAAGTGTCGACAAATATCAAGCTAGTTCAAATATAATCATAAATTAGAAAAATCTTCAAATTCCAACATAGACCAACAGTAATTTAATGAGCATCGACAGAAATATTGATTATTCAATACTTTCCAGACACCCGCACGTTGCCGAGGAAAATTTACTTCATGTTTATATTCATATAACAATATTAAATACATATAATATTTTCTATTTTCAATAGAAATTAATCCAAAACATGTTTTTCAATGATAAACTATTCAAATTATTGAAATTTTTGCTTATTTCCAACCAGAAAAATGTATGGCACCTTTGATGACATTTGGACATTGAAAATATTTTTTATTAGTATTTAGTGTCAAGAGTTTTTAATTAGGGTACAGAAATTTCTGTGTATGGTGTTTACTTGTAGCGTATTCGTGCATGGAAGGAAATCAGTGGAAAAAAACTGAGCAGGTATAAAATTAAATTCATCAGTAAATTTGTATGAATATATATATTTTCAAAATATTAGTTACATTTATTGCTGTTTGTCATATTAAGCCATATTAAGTAAAGAAAAACAGTTCAATATCTTTGTGCAGTTTATTTGAACATTTTAAACAATTTGCTTTATAATAATTCAGTAAAAAGTGTATTATAGCACTTCAAAATTAGTTTCAGAGATGTTTAATGCGCTTCTGAATAAATTAAAAAACCCACAGCCTGAATTAATTTTATAATTTTCAGTAAAATCATATTTCATTTAAAAAAAACTGAGTATTTCTGATAATTCTAATACTGAATTAAAGAGAGAATTTTTTTTTACATTTCACAAAGCTGCTAATTTGATAGTGTCAGTGCTTTAATGAACATGCAGCATTATTGATTGAAATGTTTAGCTATTACATGTACACATAAATAGCATTTAAAAGTCGTAATATTTTATTCCACATTGATCAACACATCACAGAGCCTTCAGATGCTGCATCAAATTATCAGTTGATTAGTCTGAAAGGCATTTTTGATGTTATGCCACCATGATAATCAATTTAAATTCAGTGGGAAAGAAAACCCTCATTGGCCGGAAAGTCTTGAATTTTGTACGAATCAACAATTTTAATCATACCTCCCCTTTAAATTTAGCATCTGTTGAAAACAGTGATAAGTAAATGATCCAAACATCTCAAGAATAAATATTATAAATTTTACACATTGATATATATATGTCATTGAACTACATATTACCATAGTGTTGGTCCCAATCTGCAGATGTTTCAAACGTTTTACCTATCAATAATATTTTATCTCTTCGAGTACATCTGTGGAACACATGCTGATCACACAGTGCCTCGAAGATTCCCTGTCGACCACCAATTGCTTTAATTTCTTCACTGACTTAGTTTTGCTGAGTTACACCCTATGGATAGTACCCGATGGTCGTCCAGGACTGGAATCCCAATGGTTGAAAGAAAAGTAAAGCAGGATTTAGCTTCTCTGAGGCTTCCATAGTACATGTCCCCCCCAGTATACCCAAAATACACCCTTGTTTTCCCTTTTTTTTACAATAATAAATAACTTTACTTAAACGATATTAAAGTAAAATGTATACAAACAAAATTACTTTTCCTTAATTTCTTTTAGTACATAAAAATTTTGTTATGTGACGAATCAATGTGTTTAATAACCTTGAAAAGGAATACCCAACAATGTTATTCAGACATCCAAAATAGAATATCTGGTAAAGATTTTATTTATTGAAATTGCATTTGTTTTAATATAACTTAAACGCCAGTGGCGGTTCCTGAACTAAAATCTTGGGTGGGCTAGAGGAAAGTTTAGCATTGTATACTATTTACGAAATTGTGTATTTTTCCACTTCACCTTATACATTAATCTACAAGCAAATGAACAAATGCTACGACACTACTGCAAAGCATAAATTACTATATAATAAAATCAATGCTAATGTAAGAAATAATAATACGTGACCTTAAATTCGTCTCTTTCAAAGTGAAATAACAAGTACAAAAAGCAATACAGAGCTGTCAGTGAGATTCAATGCCTGTCACTTTCATACAATACAATGATATTGGGATTTGTGTATGCCATGGGCAGATTCATTTTAGCCCCCAACGAATGACATAAGCTAAACACAGTTGTGTGTGTTTGATGACGTTTCCGTACATACAAATACAAAAAATATATAATCGTGCTTGATAGCGCTCCAGTGTAAAGAAATATTGCAGGATATTATCCAATATTATCTGTGGCTGCGGGCTGGAAAGTTCTAGCCCCAGCGTCGTTAATACGTAGGTGTTGCCAGACTGACGTCACGTTGCCTGTTCTCTATGAAGTATTTTTAGGGTTATTGTTTTTTTTATGCCGGCTCAGTTTAAAATTGTAATACAAAACGAAAACACAATCGAAAATATTATTGTAGGTAGACATGGCATTGTCTTATATTGACAGAGGAAAATTAAAAAAAAGATATTATATTCATTTGCGAAAGGTTAGTTACGCTTATAAATGTATTTATTTTGTTCAGCGGCCGAATTGCTGTTCATTTTTATTCAGCTATCTGAAGTTTTGGGTGAAAAATGCAGGTCGGGCTTAGTCCACCTAGCCCAGTACCTAGAACCGCCACTGTTAAACGCCATGCACAAAAATGAGTTTATTGATTTTAATGATCTATGGAATCATGTTTGATCTCTATTCAATTCATTTAATAAATATTTTATTGTGGTCTATTAAACAAAATAGCCATCCAAAAATGTCGCAATACATTTTCTGTGAAATACTGTAGCGACTGTAAAGTGATAGTACAAATTACTAAACTCTAAAAAAAGTAAATGGAGTTTTGTATGATTATGTGTTTCTGCACTAGCATGTAACACATAGGACACATAAGGACTGTAATGACCTATAAGAACAATAAGGGTTCATAAAATCATATTAGTACACATTGCAATTAGTACTTAATTGTTGCAACTTTAAAGATTTATATAATGTACCAGTGGAAAACTAAAATTCTTATATCTATAAATGCAAAACAATTAAGGTACATTTTTCTCCATGAATTCAATAAAGTAGATCATTTATCTGATGGCAGTGAATATATCTTCATTAATACAATGACAAGAATTTTAATAACTGTGTTATATAGCTTATTGTCTAAGATTAAACTAGTATTAAAAATGTTAACAGCCGCGTGATTTATTTTTAAATTGTGTTCTACAGTTAATATATTGAATTATCAAAATTTCTTAATAAATTACTCACAACATCTCGGTGATAAAACATCAATACAAAAGTTGATTAATCTAAAAATAATTGTAATCTCAGTTCATATTACAAGTAGTTAAATAAATAGTGTTTAATTCTTTCTGTGTGGTCGGTAAAAATTTCAATTCATTTCACCATAAATATTATATTTAAAATGGATATGTTTGGTGTTAAATAAATAAATAATAATGATATTAGTCTTCAACATTGACGTAGTGGCCGTGCACTGTCGCCGACTGATGATATCTTCTTCTGGAAGCAAAGTCTTCATTGTCCTCATTTAATTGTGACGAGCTCACATCGACACCGGGGTGGACGGGCGTCACGACAAACTGCTCGTACGACATAGACTTTTTCCTGTAATTTTTTTTTGTATTTATTCAAACTAGAAATATTAGAATCAATTATGTGAATATAATTTTTAGTGTCGACAGAATCCATGTACAAGTAATGAGATTGTGACTCACCCCACAGCTACGAGACAAACGCTCTTCAGCCACACGAGAAATTTAAATTCAGCAGTTCTGCCCGGTTTTACGGCAGGATTAGCAGTTCCGACGTAAAGCCAAACAAGCCAGACGACAATGAGACAGCCGACCGCGTAGCCCCAGTGCACCAAAAACATTATAACTATTTTAACCACAACCTAAAAAATAATAAGTCAATTTAGTAAAAGACCTGTGATCAATGTGAAAAATAAAACAATTTGTTACTATTCAGGTAACCAAATGAGACTTATTTCGATGAAAAGTATATCACATATGAAGGGAAAATAAATTTAAGTTTTGAAGTATCTCTCCTAATTTAAGGCAAACCGAATTCAATATCACTTTTAGGGTGTTCACTGTCAATACTTGGTGGAAAGGCATTATATTAATAAAAACAATAATCCTTTGTACTTCATTCCACTTTATTTAATATGTCAGGACCGGTTTCGCTCATTGCGAGCATTGTCATCAGTTGACAATGCTCGCAATGAGCGAAACCGGTCCTGACATATTAAATAAAGTGGAATGAAGTACAAAGAATTCAATATCAATTGGGTTATAATGCAAAACGTACTATTTCCAAAAATCTGACTTTTCAGTAGAGGCAAAAAACTATAGCGAACAACACAAGCATAATATGTATTAGAAGTATCGTTATATGCAAACAATACCTACCCCGCCCAGAGAAAACCATCGATTACAAAGACTGGAATACCAGTTTTTAGTTTTTGAATGGATATTTGTAGTACGCGCTCTCTGTGTAATCGGTTCATTTTCTAAAGTAGTGATTTCTTCAGTATTTCCATTTTGTGGGGGGTAACCATCTGGGGGTGAAGACCCTTCCTAATTAAAATATGCAACACATATAAATAGAATTCTATAAAAAGATACAGAGGAAACAATATTAGAGTCAACAAATTATGAAACTTTTGTCAAGGTTTGATATTTAAGATATTTACTTGTTTTAAATTTTGTGTGAAAAATTAAATTAAATGCTATTGTTTAATTTAATTACCGCTAAATTTTTATGCCTGGTTCTTTCAGGAAAAAGGACATCCAAATCATTTGTTGTGGCACCATAGTTATTAGAACTTGTAGAATCATCTTGGGATGACGAGCGTTGGACTTGAGTTTGAAATCTGAAATAATGATAATCAGATGTGATTGAAGCTTTTTTATTATTACGTTCAATCTTATTTTTGTGGTTTGAACTCCATAAATATTGAGAAGCTTGAGCATTGTAAACGTCTGTTATGTAAGCAGAATTGGAGAAAGAGATTCTGCACTAAATTCCAAGAAAGTTTTGATCAAAACCCTGAACCCTGAAGAATAATGAGTCGGATAAATAAAATTCTATACCAATATATCACAAATAATATTCTGTACCTCGCTTCTCTCATGTGTTGTAAATCGAAAGTTTGCGCCAGAGCAAAATATGAATAATCAATGCAGGCGTATGTTATAAGGAATGGCATAGTTACAATAGGTGCCAGTCGGTTAATATCCCCAATCAGAATAAATGTTATCGTCACTATAGCAACGACTGACATAGAGTAAATTGGAACTTTATTAGGTCCTCTCTAAAAGAAAAATTATTGAAGTCAATACATATTTTATAAACAATGTTGAAATATTACGCTCCAGTCAATCAAAACATTAAGAGAAAACACAATATTCCTTTGTACTTTGAACACGCTAAAAGTGATCAATCAAAACATATTTAAAACGATGTATTACTAGTCATCAAATTGACCTTTTTTTTTTCACCACATTTTATTGCATAGTGCAATGAATATTTTACAATACCATTTTTTTGGAGAGAAAATTGTATGCAGCAAAAAACACAGGTCTATGGAGTCATGAAAAAATACCACAAGACTTTGGCATATACATATGGTCCGATTCAAACTCTCCAATTTAAAAAAAAATATAAATTTTATGTAATATATTTTCTTACCCCTTTTCCTAAGATACCGAGTCCAGGTATAACGTTTTCATTGGCAATACTTTGCAAGACTCTCGGCGTGCCATACATGGCTCCTAGGCAAGAGCTCATGGAGCTGACATACAAGCCGGCCAATAACAGTACTCGAACTGCTGATACTTTTGCAGTGAGGAATGAATCTTCGAGTAAAAATTTTCTTTGACAAGTTCCCCCGAGCGTTACAACAAATGCCAAGTACAAAAATGTCCTGCAAAAGATAGTAAACTTCACTTACAATCCAGGCATGTACAACAATTTCCGTACATATTACATACTTGATTTATGATATTTTAGGTTGAATTCGATCAGGAAAGATTTCATTCACCTAGCATGAAATTAAAAATGTATCACAACTCTTTGAAATTTTAGTTAAATAAGAAGTTTTCAGCAAATAAAATACCCTGTTATAATAGCAGCCAGAGATCCATTAGGTATATTAGTTGAAGGGGATTTAAGATCACCGCTCATATTGATCCCGGCGAGGATACCAGTTACGGTGGGGAAGAAGACTCCAAACACTGTGAACCAAGTATACCCTTCACGATAGTCTGACCATGTGTTGTTACCCATATTACCATACAGCCATCCGTCAAAGCCGCTTTCTGAAATAGAATGAATCATAGATTGTGTTACGATATTAAGGCAAAGCAAAGTTTTTTTATAACAAACATTTAACTTAATATAACATATATTGTTGATGTGTCTCATGTTAGAAATTGGATTTTTTTTACTCACCCTCATCGACATGTACAAATGAGCCGACCATAAAGTCTAGAGCTGCCAACAGCAGTACTAAGAGGAGAACAAATTGAAGTTTGACAACCCATTTTACTCCAGCAATATTAATTGTACCGAGTAAAAGTACAGCGCCTCCTGCAAATCCTCGAGCAGCCCAAACGTTATCTCCCACACCCACGAGACCAGCCATAGATTCTCCAAATCCTAGTACATTTAAGGCACATCCGACAGCCTATACATAAAAAAAAACATCAATTAATAATTATATTTTGTGAGGAACTATTTTAAAACAAACAAAAGTCAAAATAACAGTAAGATGAACTGGATTGGGCTTATTAAATTGAATAGAGAAAAACTTAATGATTATGTTAACTTAAAATGTAGGGGCTATTGACGAAGTGTTGGAACAAAGGGTGTTTAATTTAACTTGGTTGTAAGCGAGTAGTTGTACCTTATATTTCATCAAGGGTAATCATTAACTCTAAACCTAATTTTCAGGATCGGGTAGAGCTGTTAGGAAGAGATAAACAATCAGCCATGTTTTTGTCAAAAAATCTATCAATAAGTTAGTTAGTGCAAGAGAGTGTCAATTTGGAGATAAGAATTCTTGTTCACATAGTAAAGTAGGAAAAAAGTTACTGAATCAGTAAAAACAATACAAAATGATCTTGCAAATATTTAACAAATTGTGCAATGTCAAATGATATCTTTTCCATCTTATCCATGATGGAAAGATATCCATGTTTTATCTTTATCTATGATGATAATTACCTGTCCGAAACAATATAGTAGTCCTAAGGATCCTCCGAATCTAGATCCAAGTGTATGAGAAAGGAGGAAATAAACACCTCCACTTTCTATCCGACAGCGTTCACAGATTCCGACAGCTGATAATACTGACACTAAGGCCACAAATACTGCAAAATAAAAAAACTGATATTATTCTGCATGATTATAAAATGGTTTAAATGAAATTTTGGTAGGAAAATAATGTTAATGTGTATTTTCTGTTTCCTAATTACTATTATTTGCAAACACGGCTCGTTCCAAAATGGTTAAAAATGAAATTTGAATTTCATTTTGTATGTTATCAAGTCAGGTTTGAGACTATTTTCTAAAAATACTTTAAAAATATGTTTTTATTTACTAAATTACATCCATGGTTTATGTTTCAACAATTTTGAAACGAGCTGGGTTTGCAAATAATAGCCTCAATCATGAGACACATTTTTACCCATTTGAGTATCTTTGAATTCAGGATACGTCTCATGAATAATGACATATTACAATAGCTGTTAAAAATACAAAAGAAGATATTTCATGGGAAGGGTGGGAAAACACAGTTTAAAACAATGTAATTTGTTGTATTTAAAAATAGTGGTGTGTCATATAATTGTGAAATACGGTATATGTATATAAGATTGTAGTGCTAAAATTAAATTAAGGATATGGAAAAACTAACCTGTGAATAAAACAATTAAAACTGCATTCACAACTCCTGCTTGGGCGACCATCCATCCTGATCTCAAGAAAACTATGACTCCAAAAATATTTATCAAACATGACGTAAAAACTCCATCCCATGTTCCAAAAAGAACAGGCTGTGAAATGAAGAAATTTGATCTCCACCAAGGCACATCTCCCTTTAAAATAATAAAAATCGGTACACAATTAATTAGTCTATTCCACGAATGGGCAATGTTTCTGATTCTCTCGTTTGCTTTAGATTTGTATTATAAACATGAGACGACAATACTAAAGTGTTATACTTATAGATACAGATTTTTTTATAAAGATGTCGTATTAGAAAAGGAGTCACCACGAAATCTCTGCTTCGCATTTTCTCTGGCAAAAAATGTAATGATTCCAATTCGTAGTTTTTTAATATTTTCTTATTTGCAATAAAATTTGGAAAAAATACTGATTTAGTAAATTGACGAAAGTGTAGCATGTTCTAAACATATTTACCAAAAGGAACACAATGAAATTGATAGTTCAGAATTATTTTTTTTACCTGTTCTTCAGCAAATATTTCATTAGCTCCTGAAGCCTGGTGGCCACCGGCCCCGTATTGGTACTCATTTCCTAAATCTACAAATCCACCTGAATTTCTTCGACCTCTTCCTCGGCCAAACACTGAAGGACCTTCATCGCGTAAGCCAAAACTGTCCAAATCTCTTCGCCTAGCATTTGTGCCAGTTGTGGCTCTGCTAAATCTGTCTGAATCCATAATACCTCATACGTACTTCAGGTTCTGAAAATTTTGAAAGATTTTCTTTGCTTATTTTTGAAAACTTTTGTTGAACGTGTCAAAAATATCAACACCAGAAATTATACATTTTTCACAGCCACAGTTTCAAAAAATTGTTTGGTAAAAGTAGAGTATAGCTCGTCATGGATTATTACGGCGAAAAACTTCACAAACTAAGCTAAAAACAACGCCACGATTTACAATTATTTTTTTTAAGCTTGATAATCGCCTTAAAACCACACATTATTACGAAGAACACTGATAAATTATGCGAAATACGAAATATTTTTCAGTACATCGCCTCTGTTTTCCATTATGGCGGCGCCGCGCGGCGCCGCCATAATGGAAAACAGAGGCGATGTACTGAAAAATATTTCGTATTTCGCATAATTTATCAGTGTTCTTCGTAATAATGTGTGGTTTTAAGGCGATTATAAAGCTCTCAAAAAATAACTTTAAATCGTGGCGTTGTTTTTAGCTTAGTTTGTGAAGTTTATCGCCGCAATAATACATGACGAGCTATACTCTATAATTACCAATTGTTTTTAATGATGAGAATAGTAAAAAATAGTTAACATTCCTTAAAAAATATTGAAAGTCTCCGTAAGTTTTGTTAGGATAACCTACGTGTTTTGAAATGAGTGGGATTTGTTGGCATTTTTATTTCCGGCCCATTGAATTATTAAATAAAATTCATTACATATCTTGGAATAATATTAATGCCATTGATATAAACTAACCAGATTTGCTTTCCTAAAAACTGAAAGCCCGGTATCACCATTAATCTTGATGTATGTAGAAAAATCTGTCAATGATTCATCCGTATGACATTTAGCGACGACAGTATGGACTGAACTGACGTTTATGAAAACAATAATTATTAGGCTAAATAGTGATTTCAATATACAGACCTATGTTTTTTTTTTAATACAATGAATACAAGCAAGTTTATACGAAAACCAGTGGTATACATTATCTGATTAATATTCATACATTGCTTAAAACAACAAACGTCAACCTTTCTAACCTCACAGACCACTGTCATGATTTTTTTTCCATAAAATTAATATCTTATATTATTTTGTTTTTGTAATCCAAGTAATTTACAAAAAAATAAAAAATGTAAATTTAAAAAAATATTATAGGTAGCTTAGTAATCATAATTCGCTTATTTTCTACAGCACTGCTTGGAACTTAAGACTGCTACAAACATACGCGTTTGTGTGTTTTTTCTGACAGCGAAAAAGTGAAACCGCGTAATATGGGTACCGAGTAAATCGAAAGATGAGTGTATTTCATATTTCACATTTGTAATAAATAATATTTCAATATTCAACAAAAATTTTTACTAATGTTTTACATTTTGGAATTTGATGTCTTGAAAGGTTTTTTTTTCTCTTGCTAATTTTAACACATCCTATGAATGTATATATTCAACTGGCGTTTAATTAGCTTTTTTCAAAATCTTGATGTTTTGCAGTGCTTGCTGAGTTTCAAAGGTTTTGTAGAATTAATAGATATGTCAGTTTTCAAACTTCATTGTAAAAACGGTTGTTGATTCAGTTTATTTCCGATTTCTCAAATAAATCATATTTATATTTTGAGAGTTTTTTTTTATTTATCAACTCATTGGAATGTGATGCGCAAACAGATTCTTTCTTTCCCCTTGTTCATTGGGTTTCATTTTATTTAATAAAACCAAAAAATCAATAGCATACATAAATAAAGATTTCAATTTCAAAACCTACCTAAAGACCATTTTTGATTTTTTCAAATTTTGATGCCAACTTGTTCTCAATTTCAATATACTTGACAATCAATAAATTTCCGATTTCAAAAACTCTCTAAATACAGAGAAAACGCATTTTAAAATACGTGTTTAGTCTCAAAACCTACTCAAATTCAAAAAACCCACAGAAGTTTTTTGCGCTTTGTCAACAATTTTGGTTTTTGGGGTTAGGTAGGTTTTGAAACTAAGGCGCTCAAATATCAAACTGTATTGATGTTACAAAATATTTTACTGTTGGTACACAATTAAAGTACTGAGTATCATAACCGTACCTATAACGTTAACGATTTTTTTTCTTTGAACAGGTCAAACAAAAAAAAACTTTCGAACTAGAATCGTTATTCGCTGAGCAAATTGACGGTTCAAGGCAAAAAACACTAGTGATAGCGCTGAGCTGCCTCGTTCGTAGATCTTCCTCAGAGCATTAAAATATACAGCGTAGGCAATATGGCGAAAGAAATCACAAGATCTTATCCATTATAATTTTCAGAATCACCCGTAGCAGACCAGTCCGGCTTATATGTTAGCATTTTTATGTCAGTGGACAGTGGGACGAAATGTCTGGACATCTCGTCTCTTGGCTGAAAATCTTCTTTCAGTCCGCGGATTGTGTTCATCCGTCAACATAAACATATTAAAACTTGATCTGTGCCGAGCCCGGGAAGACAATGAGGTAAATACGGTAGTATTTTACTATAAATTAATAGTACACCCAGTCTTTTTTTACGCGATTTCGCTTTTACGCGAGTTTTTTGGACGGCACCGTTTCTTTTTTAACGCTATTTACTCGTTGTTTTGCGATTTTCTCATCACTCAAAATTTTTTTGCAGAAAAAACGGTGTACTTTCGAAAAATCTTGGTTTGATGACTTTGTTCTGAATCTTTTTAAAATAAATACCTTTATTGAATTCGTAAAATAGCAGGATTCGACCATATTTTTTTTCCAAACACAGAGAGCTGAATATGTATTAAATCTACTAAATAAATAAGTCCGTCCGTTATTGTAAAGAGAAATAAATAAATAACCGTCAGATCATTAAAACAAATCCAATGTAATAATAATCGATTCAGATCAATAATCTAGGAAAAACAGCATTATATCAAATAAATCAGAGCTATATAATAAACTAATGGTTAATATGTAAAATAAAGCTTTTTTTGCGACCATTTCAAGAGCAAAATTTTTGTTTTTCATACATTTTTGTTTTTTGTTTACGCGGTATTTTGATTTTTGGAACCAATTTATTAAATTATATGAAAATGAGTTTTTTACGCGCCAGTTTCTGGAACTAATGTATCGCGTAGAAAAAACATTGTGGTACCTATCGAAAGTTTTTATTTTGGATTTTGACCGTTCTACCTATTATAGATAAGTAAGATAAAATATATGTACACTGTTATTTTCAGATGATACAAGCTTATTGATAAAATATACATTTACCTGTATGAAAAATTGGTCCATACCATCACGAAAAATTTCCCTTCCCACCCTTCTTATCTTTCAATAACTGGGCGATTAGTTAACCACTAGTACTGTCTTAGCCTTATCCTTCTATCCCTACTACTCTCTTTGGAACTAGAGAGGCTGAGCGACTGAGTAACAAACAGTTCTCGTAGAAAAAAAATTGTTGAGATACCTCCATTAGGAGGTCATATGCTCCACATTGGGAGCGGACATGGAAAAAATAAATATATTTGAGGAGCAAACATTCAAAAAGTGTTTTGTCACAAATTTTGGAAAATGGCGTTTTATATCAATTCTGATGCCCATAATAAAACCTATGAATGGAAATCAAAATTAGTGTTCAAAAAGGTTTTTTTTCATATTAAAATTAAATCATAAAGTTGACACATTCATACAAACCGTCACTTTTGCAACACTTAAATCATCATTTTTCAAGCTTTGTAGTTGTGTGACAAAACACTTTTTGAATGTTTGCTCCTCATTTATACAATTTATAAATGAGGAAATCTAATAAGTTTGTAGTTTACTACCAATCATGACTCTTTGGAACAACGTATTCCTTATATTGTAGCTATTACGTTTAATTAACTTTGTATTTATTACCGGTTCTTACATTAGTTTGAAAATTGCCCAAAGAATTATAGTGATTAGTGCCCAGTACGAGTTGTACTAATAAGCCTTCTAACATTGTAAGTAGCAAACTAAATTATAAAAGTTTCTCATGTTGGATATAAATTTTGTATCATTACCTGTCTCTCTTTTTACCTTCATTCTTTCTTAATCTCAAAGCCTCCAAGATGAAATCGTTCTCCTTTTACGGCATTTATCTTTTATTCCAATCTTGTTGCTGGTAGGGATTCAACTGTTCGGTGTACGTGTTTCTTGAAAATATCACATTTTTTCTCGAGATAGCTCTGAAAGTCGCGCGTAGTCTTGGTAACGTCCCAAAAAATAATTTCCCCTTAGGTAAGAAATGTGCGATGCCAGATATAACTAACTTTCAAGTCAGAATTTTTTACAATAAGAAATATAAATTCTATAGATTCATTTATAATAAATCCAAGCTTTCCAAAAACACCACTATCCTTTTATATTTTACAACAACAAAATCGTCATCAAGAGGTATCGAAATACAGTTTTTTTGATACAATTAAAATAAGTACAGTACAACAAAACATTGAATGTTAAAAAGCCAGTAATAAATATTTACGATTTTTACAATGCAAGTCACAAAGTATAACTGCTATTAAATCGCTAAAGGTTAGTGTATGCATATTAATAAAAAAACGCACTTGAAAGCATATTAACCATCTGAAGAAAAGCTTTAAAAAATATGAACGTTATCCTTCAGATACATATATATCGTAAAAAGAAAAAAGTAGCTCCATTAAAAAATTGATGAACCTCGTAAAATTATCAGCAATAAATTAAGACAAGAGAACATCAATACGTATATTGGTGGGAACCTTCCTAAAATAATAACAAATACTTTGTAAAGAACTTTTTTTGTTTTTATTATCCTATTGTTAAAATCACTACGAATGCGTGTCACTGATACAAACGCTAATGCGTAATTCAAATTGTCTTCTATTTAATTTGTTGCTTGATAATAACAATGTTAGCAATAATGATAAAGGTTTTGTAATTTAATTTTAAGTACACACGTCTGCTATAATTCTGCAGTACATTTTTTTAGCATCGATGATAATATTTGTATAGGTGCAATGCAGTATCAATGAAAAGTGCGATCAGGTTACTAATTAATTAGTTAATTCCGTTAATTGGCTTTGTCCAGGATTACACAGCAAGTTTTTAATATATTACAAATTAAAAAACAAATATGTGCTTTCTACAATAAATAGCGGTGAAGTCATTTCCATAGTTTCATATAATTATTTCGTACAGTATAATATCGCCACCTCAATACTACAACTAGTTAACTCCGATTTTAAATGAAATGATTTTTTTCACATCTAAGCTTAATTATTGTTAAAAGTAAAAATGAAAAAGGGTGTTTTTTTATAATTAGAACAATTTAAATAATGTTTTATTGAATTTTATTAAAGGAAGGGAGAGTTAATATTTAATAGCTATTTCAAAAACATTTATTGGGTTGGCGATATATTCCTATAATGTTTTAATTTTCCATTACTAAATTAATATACGAAAAAACATCAATATTCCTCATTTTTAATAGCAATAGACTTAAACAATAACATTTTCTAGTACAGATGATTTTCAATTTTAATTGACGACGGACTGTGAAGAACTAAACATGACTTGTACGTCAAAATGATCCATATTAAACAGTAGAGAAATTATTACATATAGGCTTTAAATGTGTTATTCATTTATTTCTCAAAGAGTTATATATTGTCCGTTCGTTACTAAATAAGAGTTTCAGTTTTTTTTAGAAACAAATATTATTAAATTTCCCAAGCTTAATTATCATGAACATCTTAAATTCCTGATAATTTTCAGAAAAATAATAAATATGTAATGCAATTAATATCCCAATGTTTATAATACTCATCAGCAGCTGATTTATATTTACATTATTCACTGTCACGTACATACGACCAATCTAGTGTTTTTTTTTTATTGCGATCGTTTCTTGTTCCTAAATGGTGAATGAAATAAAATAAAAATTAACAAAAAAATGTAGTATTTCACCATTTTTATTAAACAGTTTCGAACTGATTGCGCTCATCTTGAGTATTTTCAACTGAAATTCTGAATTATTAAAGCTGTTATGATCAATATACTAATTTAAGAATCTGCAAAATGCGAATTAAACCGAATGAAACGGAAAAATGTTTCTCATAAAATATAAAACCATTGACTAATTAAATCTGAATGGTCTGATTAATGGCAATCGATTTAGAGAGGAAAATTACATTGTAATTAGCCAGAAGAGCGGGGTTTTAAAAATGACATCTCCATTTATTTAAAGAAATTTCGCTCACTTAATCTTCGTTCCTCAGTTTCAACAGGATAAACGATTGAGTTGTTAATTTTAATAGGGCTCATTCTACCTAATGCTACTTACTCTTAACTTATCGCTTATTTTATCTAGCCTCCAAATTGAAGTTGAAAACTTTTGAAGAATTTAACCAAAAATGTTTTCGCACTTTGTACCCCAGGCTAAGGAAACTCACCTTTTGTAAAACTCTTTGATACTTTAATAGCCGAGTCGTTAATATTTTAGATTTGAATAATGATAGCATAATAGAGTTATTGAATGAGACTTTACAGTTGACTATTAAAATTTAAAATGAATACCTATATCGTTCAGTAATCTCGGGAATGTTTTTTTTCCGTGATTTGCCACACTCTTCTCTTTCCTCTTGTACACGCGTAAGATAAAGTTTTTAATAAGAAGCGTTATGAAAGCGGTTCGTATATTTTCCGGCTCCTCTTTCTTCATATTTCGTTTTTAAGCGCCAGAAGGTGCATTCAAATAAATCATGAGGCGGAATTAAAAAATATAAAAATAGACGGTATGTAACGCAGAGTATTATGAAAGTTGTAATTAAAAAAGGTCGGTCAATCTAAAAAATGTAAGTAATATAATTGGCTTATACTAAACATATTTTAATTAATATCTACAGTTTGAAAAAATGAGCAAAAAAATTTAAATTAAACTCAGAAAATAAGAATATTAGCTTGATCATTTAAACATAACAACTTCTTTAAAAGAACTTCCATCCACTATCTTCTTCACAGTTAAATGTTCCCAATGTTAAGCACATATTAAATTCCTTATGATATTTCTGTTAAACTGAAGTTGAAGTTAGTTTAACGATACGTGCTTGATATTCACTTAACCTTTCTTATTTAGTGACAGCAAGGATGGGTTATGACTAGAAAAGTATTTGTTAAAAAAAGTTAAGTGATCAACGTCTAGTTTATAAAATTGAGTGGGTCAGGAGGAAAAATGTAATGTCATACCTCGCGACCATTCAATCATTCAATATAGCGTTTAATTTCTTGGCATATGTTGCATTTTCGTTAGCGAGACATTTATTTGAGAAATTCCATTCGTAATTTTCAGTAAAGGATCGATAAATTGTATTAAATATTAATTGTAAGAAAGAAAAAACTATTAAAAACAAAATTCATTGATAAAATATTCACGGGGTAGAAAATATCTTAACTAATCAAAAACTTTTATTAAGATAAAAGCGGTTACGACTCCAACCTTTAAGCCTACTGCCAAAATAGAAATAAGTAACAGCCGTAGGTGTCTTAGGTAAAAATGTACCTGCCTTATGACTTTATAACTTGAGGCTTCTTTTACTTTCCAAATTACTTATCTTTAACTTTTCTCATATTTTTTTCCTACATAGGTATTTGAACAGCAAATTTGTTTATGAGAATGCGCAAGATTTTTTTTGAATTTCATGGGCTTTGTTGACTGTCGTTTGGCTAATCCCGATTATTATTTTCCTTATCCCCCCCAAAGATGTCAGCTCACCGCGATCTTTGTATTTTTTTCCCATTTGATACAAATGTGCGACTTTAAAAACACATTAACATCAAATGGGGGAAATCATTTAAAACTCGACGAGCGTTTTAATAAAATAAACCCCGCTGTAATTTAGTGAAAGGAAACGTTGGTAACGCTTATTAAAACTTATAAAGTCATTTTTGTAAAAAAGATTTATAATTTTAACATTTCATGTGGTTTATTTTCATTTGATATATTTTTTTTTAACTTATATCGAAAGACACTGAATAGAAGCTTGAAAGCTTGAAGAAGTGAATTTTAAACAAAAATGATAATATAATAATTATTTGATGTCTTTATAAACATATTAATTACCTGAGATAAATGAGAAATATACTCAAATGTCAAAAACAAAATCAAGAATATAACTGCAATATGAAGATATCGATCGTTCACATTTTGTATATTCCCACATGTTTTGTCACTAACTACCCGGATTTCAACTTTCGGCTTTAAATTTCATCCGTGCACTTGAACTTTTGAAGATGCCGAAAGGCGAAACCCGGCTCGTTATTGATAAAAAATGTAGGAATGTAAAAAATTTGAACGATTCAAATTTAATATTGAAATTCAAATTCAACTATATATTCAACTAATATCTTAAATTAATGCAATATGAAGAGTTTTCAGATTTTTTTAAATGTTCAAACGGTGCTCATTAATATTCTACCATTTTACATTAAGTGATTTTTTCGTGGATGACGACGATGTGATTAGCAAATAAAAATTCACTACTAACTGGCTTAATTTTTTAAATGAAAAAACTTCACATAGAGTGTGTACAATCTAAAAAACAACTAAGTGTATACTATAATATTAGTCTAGTGATAAAAATATTATGTTATAATTATGATTTTATTTATTTCTATTTGTAAATTAACATTAATTTTGGAATCTTAAATATACATATTATCTAAAATCTTTTATATATATATGAAATAATTGGTACAACAATGAAAAGCATTTGTTTGTTTAAATTAATAGTAAATTTATTCAGAGAGATGAATGATTATATGCCCCCTTGTTAATCGAATGTAGTTCTGATCCCTAAATGAAATTTAAGAATACATGATGTCTTTCTCCCAATAATTATCAAAAGCCATGGTATATTACTTACGTTATATCGTTTGTTATTTCCTAATTTAAAAAATATATATAACAAATCAAAAAAGTTTACAGTTAAAAAGACAAACTATTTATTAAATATGTCTAGATATTTAAGCAAAGCATTGATCTGCCAGACCTGCCCTTGCAGCTTCTGTCTCATGAGAAAGACGCAAAAAAGTAAAAAAAATGCGTTTGCGGTATTGGCTACACATTCACAAATCAGGACCACTCTTAAGCTTCAGGATTGTAAGCTCGGCCTACTGGAATCAAAGTAAAAATGGTTTAAACAAAAACATAAATGTGAAAAAATATCATTTCCCATAAAACATTTAGTTTAGTATTAATATTATGATAAACTATCGCAAGGAACATATTTAACTTATTTGAACCATAAACATAAAATAAATTTCTTGTACACTAGTTTTAGTTTCTACTCGTATAAGTTTTATATGATATATATGTATGTACATCTTTAAGCTTGCCAATATCTAAGAAAACACAAAGAGAAGAGAAGACAATCAAGTTCTCAAATGAATATATTTATACCTTCGGTAGATCTTTTAAAAAAATATATGAATTGGAAACCATTCGATAAATAAAATTAATGCATTGGTATCAATGATCGGTTTTTCAAAATATCAAATTTGTTGATTATTGTACTACTATAATACAACGATATTTTTACTAAATTAGTAAATAAAACTAAAACAATCTTTAACAAACGTAGCACGAGACTTTTCACATACTAATGATATTTCATACTTTTAACCATTATTAACTGTTTAAATACCACGCAAATAAATCATCAATATGTCACAGAGATACTGCGTGTTTTTGAGAAAAATAATTTTGCCTAATATACACTCGAATTCGATATTTTAAAAACCTATATTGACTCAGTATAGATGGAACTACACGTATTCATAAAATTATTGCTCATATTCTATTAAAATACCAAGTATTTAGTTTTATTAAATGTCTTGGACATCCGTGTTCGCTTGCATTTGTTCGGGACACCGGTGTCCGCTTGGGATCCAAGTGGAAATAAAATAAAATTCAATCATAAAACGGATAAAAATCCTGATAAATGTTGATATACTCCATTATATGCGTACGTTAGAAGTGATCATTAGGGATTCTGAAGTCTCAAGTCCCGGGACTCGAGACGTGATAAAGTCAAAGTACCGGGACTTCCCGGGACTTTGGACTTTTATTTCCTCTTCAATAAAATTATATATTTAATAAAATTAAATATTTTTATGTACGTACTAAAAAGGGATGATAACGGTACATGTATTGAAAAAATATCAATGAATTGGAAAAATTATGACCGTTACTTCACAAAACACAATACAGCTTTTATACCATAGATATGTGATATATGTGAAATTAATAACAGCCTTTGAGAAATTTACTGGAAATGTTGATAAGTACATTCTGTTAGCCACACGTCAGAGACCGGATACAAAAAATAAGTACGATCTTGCTCAAAGTCAGGAAACAAACTGATTCTTCGTGTATTCCTTTCGATTTTTTCAACGAATCTTTTAGCCCCAGCTGAACCGTTGTCAATAAAAACATTTACAATCGCTATGATATATGGCACTATTTTCCAAAAATAGCTGTGCGTTCCATTATTTCTTAGAATTATGTGCGGTTATCTCATGCTATAACAATAGTTGTGCGAACACGTGCCTGTTTTTTTATATCTGCATGTCTGTACCCATCATAAAAATCATCCGCTTTTCTTGGAGCTACCCTCTTATACCTGCTTTCATTCAATACACATCAGTCCTTTTGAGGGCTTCTTAACCAGAATTGTTTTTTCAAAATTAAAATGTACAATTTATTAGCACATTTTAAATCACAGCCTTAATTCCCGGGACATTAGACAACAAAGTCCCGAGACTTAAGACATTGAAAAACCACAAAAGTCTCGGGACTTTTGTCCCGGGATGTCTCGACACAGAATCCCTAGTGATTATGGCAAAATAACACGTATATTAATAAATTCACAATGCTTTTATGATAGTCAAATCAGTTTCGTCAAATATAAAATGGCAGACTGTTACTGTATTGAAACCATATATCAATGTATATGATAAAATATCAAAGAAGAGTTAGCATTGAATGATTACGCTTGCAAACAAATACAAATATAATATTTATAGTATACATTTATGTCATCAGAAGTTGGCATTGGCGTCATGTCTGGAATTCGCAAAGCCGCAGATCATTCGATTGCTTTCGAGTGAGGGATTCTTTCTTTATAAAGAAGATTTCAGCAATTGAGATACAAAAAAACCCTCACAGACGATGCGAGAGGAGAAATGGAATGAGGTCCTCTCGAAATGCATCAAGTTGATATGAGTGCCAACCGCTTCTACCTTACATGGGGGAATGTTTCTTTCAATTCAATACTATCTATTCATATCGCAATGCGATAAAATTACATATAAATAATTTCAATCGCATATTTTTCTAGCATTTTGGAGTTTATACATTTAAAAAGTGTTTTGTCACAAATTTTTAAAAAAATGGCGTTTAATATCAGTTCTGATAGTCCATAATAAAGTCTATGAATAGAAATCCTAATATAAAAATATTCAAAAAGGGTTTTTTCCTATAATAATAAAATCACAAAGTTGACACATTCAAGCAAATACAACACTTAAATCATCATTTCCCAAGATCTGTATTTGTGTGACAAATCACTTTTTGAATGTTTGCCCCTCAGTTAATAATTAGCTTATTCTATAAAGGAATATTATATTATAATTTTAAACTAGTTTATATATAAACGTATATCCCCCGATTTACGTAGTAGATACATTTTTCACAATCCCATGTAAATGGAAACCACGTAAACAAAAGCAAAAAACTTATATGTATATATATAAACAACCCTCTAAATTAAGATATTAATTTCTTATTAAATTTGAAGATGCGTTCTGGAAAATCGTGTAAAAGAGGTACAAAGTTCTTACATCAAAGATATTTATGAAAAATTGTAGCAGGTATATATAATATTATAATACTGAGTATATTGCCAATTATTCTTTTTATACACCATTCATATTGAAAGTATTTAAAAAAATACACTTCTCTTGACCGCATAAATAGTGCAGCGTAAATCAAAGAATGCATTTATTATTTGAACAAGACAATAATAGTAATGGGGAATAAAATTAGTCGCTTTGCCGGGAATACATCTATCGATTTCTCACGATTCCTTTACTTTAATTTCTTCATTCAATTCATATCACTGCACAGCAATATTCTTATTGGATTTTACAAGACTCATTTATTTTCCTAATATGCCTGCCTAGATCTATAGTAAATCCTGGCTGAATTGAAGTTGTTAGAAATATCTTAAAATTATAACGTAAATTGACAATATACAACAGAAATTAAAATTCAATATGTTTATCTTTATTAAATACAGCCCAACGACATCTTCATAATTATATTTAATATTTGGCGAGATTTCTTGAGCGTCATTTTTAAATGCTTTTATACTATTCAGGCAGTCATGGTTTTTTTTACAATATAATATATATATACCTATTTCTATCAAAGCTCAGCCGTGCAGATGATAAAGTATTTTTATTCTTTATTATCATTAAATTGAGGAAAAAGTTATTTAAATCAGCACTACAATATTTTTATATTATATCTGATATGAGACACGTCTACAGCGCATCTACGTCTCTACTACGACGCCTCTACGGAGTTGTTAGACTAGCGTAGAGGTTTCCACGTCTAATACCTACATGTTTTATTTATATCATACCTTTTAAATAAAACAAGATGATTATCTTTCATTGAATGCTTTATATGAGAGTTGCATTTTTATATTGATCTAAATGATTGTGATCGAATATAACGTAACCATCTTGTAACAATAGTTTTTTCAGATGTCTTAATGAAATTAGTTAATTAATTTTAAAATGAGAATACGAATATTTAATTTAGTTTTTTTAGGTACTGGTGGTACAGAAAAATGACGCGTGAGTTCAAATCAGTATTTTTTTTTTTATCATATCTAATGAAACTATTGAAAGATATATTTTTGGTTACTAATCTTCAAAGAAAAGTTTTATGTCTAACAATTAATTATAAATCTAAAATTCTCAATAATATAACTAACATTTATTATAAAAATCCATTTTTAAATCCGGTGTACGTTATACTTGTCTTCGGATTTAATAATTATTTTCGTTGATTAAAAAATGCTTTGAATATTAACAAAGAATAGAAACAATTTAAAATGCTATCTATATCTTTCTTGTGTGTATTTTAATATTTATATAGACATATTATCTCTTTTTATTAGTTAATCGTGTACAGGCCTAACGATCAATGGAAACTTTTGAAACGATTAAAAAAACTTCAAAGATCTTTCCCCTTAAGGTTTTTAATGCCGGGTGTATGTAAGATCGTTTTACGTCGGGCAGCGTTTAAAAACTTTTTTATAATCTCAAGCTACTTTTAAAAATAAATTCTAGATGAAATATTCTTAATAAAAGTGGCATAGGCTTTTTCTCTGTGTAGTTTGATAAATTAATATAAAAGGTTTTTCACACTCGAATTGGTTGATTTACGCACAGATTACTTTTTTAAATTTCTATCTATGATATAATAAATGTAAGTAATATTTTTGTGAGACAAAAAATCTTTAATTGAAAATATAATACATGAAGACAAAAATATAATGTCTCGTATAAGAAACCATAAATTAACATTAGAAGTAAAATTTGCGGTTTTCAACGTTCATAAATATATGCCGCCACTTATAATGATCTTTTGAACTTTCCATGTTGAATTGTTCTAACCGTATTGTACTTATCACGATTCAAATGAATATTAAAATTACTCCTTTCTTGCTACTTTCCTTTTACCAGAATTGTAAGCGTGCACAGCAACTGTTATAGTGTATACTATATATACATTACAATACCAATAAATTAAAAATACGGGTTATTGAATTCGTGTTATTTATTTCATAAATTTTGTGATTCAAAATATTCAAGAGCATTGTATCTAAATATATTGAAACACAAAAATCTGAATGAAAATTGATTTTGATTTAAATTGATTCGTATTTATGAAAAATACATTATTTTTTGTAATTATCTCACAAACGGACAGAACCGAGTTTCTTCATCCCTATCGTTGATATTTATAATGCTAAGTAAGGAAAGGTTTTATTTATTTTATATTATTACTAATAGTGTTATTCACGTAAAAACCGCAATGCACTTGTATAACTTAATTGAATCTCATAGTATGTATCAAGAAAATAGTATTGCTTCAGTGTGTTGTAAAAATGTAAATCTTTCAAATAGATGTTGATATAATTTTCATACATTTTGAAAACAAGTCAAGAAAATGCTAAACACAATAAATCATTAACCAACTTTATGGAACACATATTTTTGAATTTAATATAATATTTGTGTATTGGAGTATAGAAGAAAGGTAGGGTAAATTTATCTGACATAAAATGAAATCGAATTTTCGGAGAAAAGACAAGAACTCCGCTCGATCTAGTATAAGATAAAATCATATTATGATAACAAGTAAATTTGGGTAATGTAAAACTCTCGTAAGTATCTTATATTTTACGACAAGCAACCTTCGATTTCCAAAAATAAAGTTTTGCCTCATTCCGGGCAGATGGCGCGCCTCTGCCGCTACCGCATAATTTCAACCCTTAAGCAGATAACGCGACGAGCTCTCGTTTATCTTTGAAGTTTCTTAGCGTTGTACGAGGCGGGCCGGGCTGGGCCGGGCGCGGGCGTGGCGAGATTCAACGCCGGGAACCTCGGTTATCTCAACTTTAAGTTTACCAAAAACCACGATTCCGAGTCAGCTGTCTGTACTTAAGGTGAGTTCGCGTCATGGATACACGCACGGTTGAGTCTTATCGTTCAAAGCAGGTGTCCTATAGCTACAAACAGCTTTTGAATTTCAGCAAACGTAACAACTTCTTCATGAACCGAGCACAGTACATACTCCACTCCAATGGCTTTTAGAAGTCACTATCTACTCCGTAGAATATGTAAACCTTTGCTCTAGACACGGCCATAGATATTATTTAATAATAACCACAAAATAACGTATTTATACCTTGACGCCATGTTTTTTTGAACAATATAGACATTGAACAGAACTCATCGAACACAATACAATTTCGTCAAATAACGACTCCACTTCAAATTGTATACTGGGTTTCCCAAACTTATTGTGCAAATCTAGAAATGTTACCAGAACGCAGCTTTTTTTTTTGGTCGGGTTATTCATAATAATAAAAATATTAAAAAATATATGTTATTAAATCACCTGTTATATATTAAAAAATAATTTACATAAAATAAACATAAAAATATGAGTAAATAAAGCTCTTAGTGATTCAAAATCTCCGCCTGTACCTAGATATTTGACATTTTAAGCATCAATGAAGGTTTACCATCATTCGATTTTTAATATAAAGTGTTGCAGCATTTATTACTATTCCAAACTTACTTACAAACACCTATTTAGGTCTCATGGAATACCAGTGTTCCGTGAAGCCCTGTATTATAAAATTACTGTCAATCAGCTTTTGATTTTTTTTTCTAATAATTATAGACGTAGAACAAATATTTTTTAATTTTCTCTACGCCAAAATATTGTTTCAAGTTGTCCAGTAATTTATATTTAAAAAAAATGAACCAAAAAAGACTTACTGTCGTTCGTAACTTATAAAAAAATACAAATATATTCAACACCTATATATTTTACACCTATATCCCTTTATAATATTTACATATATTACTCCTTTATCATTAAACTTTATGTAATATATTGAGCTGAACTTCTGTACCTTAATCATCCAGAGGCCTAATTCCCAAAATTATACCATTATGATGGGCGCTATTAATTTTCTTTTTGCTCTAAGATAAAGTACGAACCTTAACCATATAAATTAATCTTGTATATACTGACAAAGATCGAATTGAGAACTATTTGAAAAGAATAACGTCGTCAAATATTATTTTTTGTAAGCGACTTTAATGTCCGATTTAAGGTATTATCTTTTTGAATAAACATACTCTTTATCGAGTCTATTATTTTCGTTATTGATAAGATAAAATAAATGTTATATTTATACTCGAGAAAAAATAAGTCAAATTTGTTGTAAACGTCTGAATAATATATACGTAAATGTTAACGAACAGAAGGGTCAATAATTGAAAGATAAATATGAAAAAAAAAGATTCTCGGAAGGATCACTCCTTTCCTTTGCAGTATCGATGGTGGAGTGACGGGAGAACGTTGAAAAAGTCCACCTTTTTCCCCGTTTAAAAATGAAAACGTCCGCATAGGTACGCCGATTAGATTATTTTGACAGCTAGGCCGCTCGCTTTTTGATATGCCTTGCGGGATTTTTTTATCCACTGCCTCGGATCGATTTTTTGTTCTGCTGATGCTGTCTGCATTTGATGGTTCTTGTTGATGCCGATATCCTACTGTATTTTTTTTTGTCTCCGAGGCTTTTTTTCACAATACAAGCATTTACATATTTTTCCGAATGTCTATAAATTGTATATTACGCAAATAGGTATTAAGTGAAACTACTTTTTATTACGGCATTACCTTATATATACACATACTGCTATTAGATATTCCTTAGTGTCGGGGTAATGGATATTTTAAATTTGTACAGTTGAATTATACTCAATTTCAATATATACAATAAATTATGTCACGAAAATAATAAGGCATACAATTTAGATTTATTTTCACTGATTGTATTTCAAATTGTGACTCGTATTTTGATTTTTGTGAAGCATCTGTTTACTTACTATTGTAGGTTATTTATTTATAAAGATAAAATTATGTATTACTCTAATTTTAAATTTATGCATTACAAAATGGCGGTTGGGATTTTTCTTTCTACTGGACACGTGAAAGGAGCTAGATAAAAAGAATAATAAAACATTACTAATCATAAATTCATTACTTGTATTCGGAAGAGAAAATCTTGTTAGAAATTAATTCAACAGTAGTGAGCCACCTGTCTTATTTAAAATGTTATTTAATAAAAAAATATTGTTCCGTTTTGTAATTTACAAGTTAAGCTTTGAAACCAATGTTAACTTTATTAATTACTAGCCTTACGATAGTTCATTTGAATGTGCTTCTTAAAGAAGCACTTTTTCACGATAACCTGAATAACAAACTGAAAAAAACCGTGCTAATTTTAAGCATGCATAAAGGCATATAAAAACGTGTAGATGTTTTTTTAAGTTTACGTAAAATTTTAGTCATATCATTGTATTAAATACCTATATCATCAAATAATGTGTTTTAATCGCATAATCAATACAATTCAAACATTAACTTTAATTTAACATCTTTGGAAATTAATTTTTCCAGTAAGTATTTAAAGTAGAACATTTATATTCTATTTTGAATTTCTAAAGGGGATGACAGATTTTTGTTTTGTATTTTATAGAATTTGATGATCTTTTTAATTCAGAGGATAATATTTTAAATACATAAAAATTGTAAAATAATTTTATCAGGTGATTATAAAACCGATAATAAATACAAAAAAATCTTTCTTACCATGATTGAAATGTCAAAGGCGTAAAAAAATGTGGTATTAACTAAAAAAACTTGAGTCGATTTTTATAATCTGATCATAAATAAATATTTTATTAATTATATCAATAATAAGACAGCTTAGAAGCGTTTTAAAATATGAAGTTAGTTGTATTTTTGATTTATCATTTGCCTTTTTTAAACGATAAAAAATCATATTATGAAATAAATTATTTACTGCCAATCGTGAAATTTCTCGAGCAGAAAATTGAACGATTTTTTTTATTACTCGGTTTGATGTAAGATAATTCTGTGGAATAAATAATGCTTAGAACTGGAAGAAGGTAGGTAGGTAATCTCTGTGCCCAAGACAATAAAATATAAAATTATGCGATCATACTGGCCCGGAGGAATAAAGTTCATCGATTGTTATCGCCCGATATTCCCCGCGTTTGTGTATAAGGACCGATAAATCCATTTTCTGAGAAATAAAGTTTCCATTTGGTATTCAAATCATACTCAGAAAGTAATATTCTAAAATAAAAAGAAATTCAAACGAGAATATGTTAAGTAAAGCAATTTTCTTCATCGACTGCTTTTCTATTGTCAATGAACATATCATTAAATTTACATTATGTGTTCTTTCTATTTTATGGCCCTCGTTACATAAATCTGCACAAAGATTATTACACTACAACCATAGTATGAGTGTCATTTTGGTATGATGTTAGACACAACATCTATTTAGACTGAAGATTCACATAAAAAATATTTAGTTACAGACGACTGATTACATTTTAAAATTACTACTTTATAGATTTTTTCGTTGCAATTATAGCCGTTAAATAAACTTTACATTATTGAGAGGTGTACAACAATGTATTTATTAAATCAGATTACCAAGCGTACTTAATTATTGGTATATTTATAAACCGTTAATTTTTCTTATTAAATAATATTTTTTTTTTGTTTTTTGAAATTTATTGTTAATTATTAACACGAACACATCTTTCAATAAATTATAAAATATTATATTTCATACGGTTATATAAAATTATTATTTTTGAAAACATTACATTTTCAGAAGTGTTCAGCTATTCAATGTAACTAAGGTCCTAAGGGATTTTGGGATTGCGGAAAACAAGTGAAAAAATCGTTAAATCCCGTAAAAAAAATGCGCTGGTCACTGGTAGTCGTTACGTTTTGGATGGAGGTAAAAAAAATGTTTTTGAAATCGGCCAGTGAGCTGAAAAAAAGGTTTTCTATTTTTTAATTTTGGGAAATCCGTAAATTCCTGGGTTTTTGAAATCCGCCAGCGAACTAAAAAAAAGGTGTTTCACTTTCTTAAGAGATTATTTTTAAATCTCTTAATTTCTGAATTTTTTCCCGTTAATCGATCCCGGGATCCCAAAAACCGATATCCCTAAATATTAGTGAATCACAAAATTCTCCAAGAATCTCAAACAATTGTGACACGATTTTATTATTTGCTGCATTAACTGTAATTTCATTTTGTTTATTATTGCTTTACTGAACTTTATTTGCAGTACATAAATTGTATATAAATTTATCAGGTATAGATTTATGGTAACGACATTCAATCAAGAAACTTATTAAGTTGCACTTAGTAGTACTATCAAAGAAAAACTTTATTCGCAATAAATGACAGATTTCAATGATTTGATTACAATTATTGGAGGATTTGTTAAGAAAATAAATATTGGGAAAAGTTGAACTTTAAAATAAAAAAAGGCAGTAGAACACGTATTTTTATAAAAATGTATTTATAATATTTATAACATAATTATTTTGAATTATCATTATGATGAGCCCGGACTTCACTCAGTTAGTTAGTATTTATACAAAATATTTATCTCATATTGATACCTAACAATAATTGCCTTTTATAGATTATAATCTGATTTTTGTTTATTTACTACAGATTTTATTCACCTAAAATATTCAACCAAAAATAGCTGAATAGATTCATGTAATAATTTGTAAATTCGTTACTTCATTTTTAGTTCTACATATTTTATAAAATAAAATATATTCTGTAACTTTTCTCCATATTATTTTGTTAACATATATTTGAATAATATAATGAACGCATAAATTAAGATAATTCGGAAATATTTTAGTCTCTCAATATTCATTAGGAAATTTTCAAATGTTAAATCTGTTTTATTAATGAAATATTACAATCTATTATTTTTATAAATATGTATATTTATTCCACTGATAATTGATAATTCGCTCAATGGACACACTAGGAAATAGAGTTAAGAGTCATTTAAAAAAGAAAATGTATACAATTATTGTATTTATATAAAATAATGTAAAAACATGTTCATCATTGTTTTTTATTAATAAAAAAGTAAAACAATATGTATTGTTAATATCCCACAAATATTATCTTTAAGTAAACCTAAATTTTAATTAATTAAAGTACATTTTTCCATGTGTCTGTTATATATAAGTCTGTTAATAATATTTTTTGTTCTCAGTGCGCAAAATTATATTATACCATTATGAGTTATCATTTAATTCAAAATTATTCATCATTTGATTTAAATTTGACAATAAACGACTACCAAATTAACTAGGCTTATTATATCGACTGTGGAAAGGAAAAAGGACGTAACCCACACAAACCAAATTTTACAGGAGGCACGAAAAACGTTTTTTAAATGATTTTTAGCCCGAGTCAAAATATTAAATAGACATAACCTTGAAGCGCATACAGTTTAATAAACCGGTGTTTTATTTACGCTATTCGATAAAAAATAAAAAAGTTATTCAACAAAAACCAATAAAATTGATGGTTACGTCTTTTTTCCTCGACAAAAATGATCGGCCCCACTGAACTTAAGCAGCTTACCGCCTTTTTCCTCGCCAATTTTTAAACGACTTGATAATAAATGAAGACATACTATGGCACGATGACAGCTAGGAATTTGAATGACAATGAAAAATGTGTACAATAATCATTTAAAAGGTACAAAAAATAAATCTAAATAATAAAATATTGATATAGTATTGTAATAGCTACTACTTTATTATATTATCTCTAGTTGAATATCCAGAACGTCTTCCGACTTATTCATGACCTTGTTTGTATTCCGCATGGTACTTCTTCGGGATTACATAATTCCACATCCATAATAATATTATCATCAATATCTCCATACAAGCTGTTAATCACAGAGGACATCTTCAGAATATGCGCACATCAAATTTGAGAATTAATATAGAAATAATGTTGGTTATAGTTATAACAACATGAGTCTACTAACAGCGTGCGGCTAGTGAAATTTAAGCACATTGAATTATGGCAACTATTGCTATTTTACTTTCAATTTCAAAACATAAAGTTGAGACATAGTTTATCATACACTATGCATCAAAAAAGAAGAGGAAGTATATATCAGTATTTAATATTTATTCCATTTTACTTGCAGTGTAATCTGAACTGTCCTTAAAAGTTATTTGCCAGTTAATAAAATATTATGCATCGGAAAATACAATAAATTCATTAAAGCCGTGAATAATAAAAATATTCACCCATTACATTGATTTGAATCATAAATACAAGTGAATTTAAAACAGTTTTATCAAAAACATTGACACTACACGACACTTAACCTAAAAACCGCACGGTGGTGTTTTTGATAAATATACCAAATATTATGGTAATTTTCTCAATTGAGATTAACACGAGATCATTGATCTATGATTTAAAGCATATTATGGTAGAAACAGGGTTGTTTTATAACAATTTAAATACAATTTACGATAACCCTTTGTAAAGGTGACATACAAATTTGAATACGTAATATTAAACACTTAGCTTTCTTATTTGTTTTGTTTATGACATCCAAGTTGTCACCACACATCTTTAGAATATTTTTGCTCCTTTATGTTGCCATTGTTATGTAATAATTTATATTTCAACAATTACTTTCATAAAGATCGTTGATATATGACTTTACCGGTAGAAGAGTTAGCAAAAAATTTAAGTGGCTTAAATCTTCTCGGTGGTCAAAACTGACACAAACGGCCGGCAGAGGTTGGTAAAACTGCAACGATTCCCATACATTTACGATGTAAGCTGCGTACCGCTTTTTTCCTCGCCGTAAAATCTTACCTCAGCGACTAATAATGTCATTGATGTGGTTTAAGTCCTTTTTCCTCGACAAAAATTTCACAGGCCCTCCTTTTTAAAAAATGAAAAGCTTAATTTAGATATTAATTCGGCATTTATAGCTTATATCCTTTTGGTGGAACATGTATTAAGTTGTATACATAGTGATTATCGAATAAAAGCTATATTGAAAAAACTGAGGGTTAAGTCCTTTTTCCTTTCCACAGTCGATATGTAATATAATATTAAATACTTTAAAGCTGCTTACGTTACTTATTACAAAAAATAACAAAGATGTACCAAGGTTGTTATGTTAATAAAAGTAAAAAGGTCTCGGAAATACAAAAAAAAAAAATATTAAAGAAACTTATTTTTTCTCTAGAAAAAGATCGTGAAATACCTAAATAAGGCAAAGTCAAAGAACGCCGTAAGGCTCCAGACAACGAAAATATGTTTCTAAGTAATGTGAAACTTGTTGAGTATGAAAGTATTTTTTAACATCGTCATAAAATAATTTTATTGTTGGAATTATGTTAAAAAGACCGTATTTCTTTATATACGTATGCAAACGGACGCCGTCGGTCCGATAAAAATATCATTTAGGTACCGTATTGACTTCGAAGAAAATAATTACATATTGGACTGAACTAGACATTGTATATATTGTTCGTATATGCTTTTGTATTTGGACTATTTTCGGAGATTGAAAATTACTGACGATTGGTTGTAAAACAATTCCTTGGCTGGTTGGTTTTTAGAATGATTATGAAAAAAATGGATGGTAGTAGGAAAAACTTTTCTATGACTCTATAAACGGAAATTAAATGATGTCAATGGAAGCAAGACTTATCAAAACAGTGTTCACAAATAGTTTTTATTGCAAGCTGTAATCTTCTCTTCATCTATTAACCGATAAAATCGAAGGTGCCATTTTTTTAAATGC
Source organism: Himalopsyche tibetana (assembly GCA_030503985.1). Classification (NCBI taxonomy): domain Eukaryota; kingdom Metazoa; phylum Arthropoda; class Insecta; order Trichoptera; family Rhyacophilidae; genus Himalopsyche; species Himalopsyche tibetana. The sequence goes on from JAPJYX010000014.1 coordinate 9,037,668, forward strand.
AATGTTTTTATAATACCATGCATATTTATGAATAAACGAAGTAATTTAAGTAACAAATGACTTAGAAAAACTACCAGCAACTTTCCCTCTAAGCTGCGCGCGTGCGCGGCCGCGTAGCAGTTGAGAAGCCCCCGCGCACTCATTCCGGTTTGGCGCGCACTACAATACAGTTGCTCAATTAATATTTGATCGGTCCGCGCAGCCTCCACGCAGCCTTCGCGCAGCCTTTGAAATTTCCGCGCAGCTAACCCTTCGGCTTAGAGGGAACGTTGAGTCTACCAGGTGACAATATTACCTGGTAGCATTTACTCAATACGCTCGATGTAAACGACGTGTTCATGAATTAGAGAGAAAAAGAGTGTGTGTGTGTGTGTTTGAGGGTGGTTTGTGTTAAAAATTACTCAACTCACATACACGCTCTCTCTGCGCATTCACACAGAAAAAAAGAAAGAACTTGGGCGTGTGTGATGCGTTTTAGATAGACAGATAATTTAAGATTTCGAATGAAGGTTCATAGTGGAATTTCAATGTTAAATTGTATACATGTACATACATTTTGTCACTAACGACCCGGGTTTCACCTTTCTGCATCTTCAGGCAGCAGTCAGTTCAAGTACATCCGTCCAATTAAATATCTGAAGATGTCGAAAAGCGAAACCCAGGTAGTGACAAAACTTGTGTGAATATACAAAATTTACTACTGACTACAAGTCAAAACAAATACATTTTGAGTCAATAATGCAGAAAGACTAAAAATATCACTATTTGTCTTGTCTTTGACTTGCAATTAGAGGTTCTTATAAAATTATTGGTTTTCTATATCAGTATTTGAAAGAGGTATGTATGTCTACATAAAAATGTTAATTTTGATCGGATAACTGTGCTAAGCAAAATAAGAATACATACATATAATCATAACTCACATTCTACAAAAACCGAGTTATGAAGAAATCGTAAACAATAGGAGCACTATTTTTGTACTCATAAAAAAAAATATATTAATATAAATATATATCCCGAGTAAATAGTAAGTTTTTTTAAGTTGCAAAATATTCTTTTAAACTATGAAAAATACATATCAGCGATTAGTTCATTTTAAAATTTCATTTTATTAATTTTAAAATGTGAGCGCGACACAAATGGTGATCATTGGCAGTGTTTTTCACATTATTCAAAGAAATTTTTAGAGCACAGCTATTTTTTAATACATGTGTTGAACGCATTTTGATTCATTTGGGATACTTAGCTAAACATGGCAAAAATGCAAAATGTGAGTTTTGATTCTCAGCGCTACATATCTAGTTATACCACACATACTAAGTAATATGGCAAATTAATCAAAATCATTCATTTGAAAAAAGAGTCACGTTGAGTTAAGACGGTTTCAATCTTTAAATACAATCATCTCAGAATGTAATTTTTTGACTTATCATAACTTAAAACTAGTAGTGCAATATTTTGTAATTGTTTCTGGTTTTTACTCATATAAGTGTGATATTCTGTAATTTTATTACTTTTATTGGATATTGATCTTGTTTCCATCGAGAATCGCAAAAAACTACATTTACCAATAATTAATTATTAAAAAAAATCATTAAATATATCAGTGATATAAAATTATTAGCAAGATTTAATATTATCATAGAAAAAAGCTTCCGACAAAAAAGAGTAAAATAAATTCTTGCAAAAACATCACCTCAATGTTGATTAGCTTTCATAAAGTCGACACGTTCAAGATTGTCGAAGGAAATGATGCTGTCAGCTTTTTAAAGATAACATGACTGGTGCTAAGAAAACACACTGCTTATTTCATAAAAGATTTCGTCGTGACGCAGACCAGTCAAAGAAAAGGTGTTTCTACATCCGATTTATGATTGCCCTCAGCAATAACATTCACATATGTACGTAGCTGTACACACTTAAGTACCTATAGAAATAGTCTCAACGCGTGTCAAGATTTCATTCCGGAAAACATAATACAAAAGATTACAAATCAACATGAGGTACCATGAAATGTTATTGACAAACTACGGAAAATCCAATATCCCTATATTTTTAAGAACGTCGATTCCTATTTGGAAATTTAACAATATTAAGTATTTTATAGTTATTGTCGACAAAATCACAGAAATAAGTGTGAAATTGAGTTTTGAATGCTATTGTATTAAATATCATATTCTACAGTCTACACCAGCGGAGGGGAACCTGCGATCTCTTAGCTATTTTGGTGCGGCCCTTTGACTTGATCAAAATATTCACATTGATAAAAAAATTATACGCGAGCGTTTGGAAAAAGAGCGTAATCAACCAATTTTATGTTCGACAGTCGAAAAAAAGGGAGTCGATCAATTTTTCTTTACTGCGGCCCTATGTTGAATCAGATAAAGGAACGTGGCCTTTAGAAATGAAAAGGTTCCCCACACTGGTATACACCATTTGGCAAAAACATGTAAATGGTAGACTAACAGGGACGCGCTTTTTTGAAAATTTCAAAACACTTGTCAGTTACTTTGTATTACCCATTTTCGTTTCTACTCTAGAAATTCTAGAATAGAATGAGAGGTAAAAATATAAATAATTAATTTTCACTATAATTTCGTAACAGTTTGCAATACAAATATTATAAATATATAAATAAGTATAATATTTTGTTTTTTAGCTGATATTCTTCTGAATTGCAAATGGAAAATTAGTTATTTTACCGCGGAAACAATGTTTTGTATAATTTAAGATTTCGACTGAAGGTGAAGGTGAAAGGCGAAACCCGGGTCGTTAGTGACAAAATCTGTGAGAGTGTACATAGTTTGAACGATTCAAATTTAATATTTTGTATATTTTTAATTATAGTTAGGTCACAGCTTTGTCTGTTTACATCCATTGGTATTCTTGAAATTTTTATTGGTCAATCATTAATAACACTTCTGTCACGATAAAGTCTTAAATATTAGGATGATATAGAGTAGTAAAGTATAACACTATAGAGTTGTAGACTTGTATTATAATAAAATAAAAATACAACGACGAGCTTAATTTTAACGTGGGATTTTAATTATAAGCTACTGCGAGCCCGTACTGTAGAAATGCATCTTCTTCTTTGCACTACAGTACGGGATGAACCTTGGCCGCATCAATAAATTTCCTCCACTCCACTCGATCCTCTACCCGCCTACGCCAGTCGCTGAATTAGAAATGTGGAAATGGATATCGATAAAAAATCTACTGTTTGTCGACTTAATAATGAAACATGAATTTATTTCCAAAATTTCATTTGGTAAAAAGTATTTATGCAATATGCGTTAAGCTCTCTTTGCTATATTCAAATAATTATTGAGATACATCCTATAGATGTATCAATTTTATTTTAAAAAATACACAATTTAGGTAATAAAACTCAAAAATTATAAAACTATCATTATATATATAGCCTTGTTAAATAAGGCGTATGCTTATTTTTATCAAACATAATTAAATTTTAAAAAAATAACTATGAGAAAAATTTGGTTTAATTGGTAATCGATTATTAGCGATAGGTTTTACGCACATTTTTTTTTTAATATCAAATGTTTGTTACAAATAGTTATACACCTCGGTAAATCAGTTAACGGAGATAACCTTTCTTTTATTTAACAAAAAATATGTTCTATACGTCTTTTAACAACGCTATATTTGATATTGTATCATTTTAAAAATTTAGAAACATGAACATAGTAACGTTTCCATATAATATGATTTCGCACCATTGTAATCTTGTTATAGAAAAACGAAAATAATAAGCTCTGGATATTTTATCGGATTTTAAAACTAATGGCAATATTGAATAAATGAAAGATTCCATAAGATAAATTCCTAACCAACGCGTAAGAAAACATAAAATGGTTAAACTTAACTTATGTTTGAAATTTTCATGTAATGTTTCTGAATGCATGGTAGTCACCGTTGAAGAGAAAGTTAACGTGAAAAGTTATTTTAAAATTTGACAAAATTTATAAAGTAAGTCTTGTACTTTCTTAAGTAAGCGGTGTAGAAAGTTGAAGTTAAAAAATCTTCAAAGATGAACTTAGTTAAAACTTGAACAAGTGTGAAGTGATTAGATGTCGCGTAGAAAAATCGTGGAATCGAAAATAATTTTTCTTTTCTGTGTACATGTGTATAATATTTAAGTTATTATATTTTCATTGCTTCGAATGCATGAACGTTTTATTTAAGCATCAATACAGTTAGTAACAATTACATCGTCAATTACAAGCCATTTGTTGTATTATATTTTTAAAGAACATTATTTGATCAATCTGTAATTAAAGTAGTTTAAACACTAGTTTTTAATTTTATGATATTCATGGCATATTTTGTAAATAATATTTTAAAATATTATTCCAAAAATATAATTAATGTAAAATTTTAGTATGGTGGTTAGTAAATCCGTTAATTATTTTAATTAGGTATTTTTGAAAGGTTAATAACTGCGATTGGTGTGTGAAACAACGACACATAATATATTGTCATTTTCAAATAAAATAAATGGATAAAAATATTATTTTTCTTGCTGAATGAGATTTGCTAAGTCATGAAACAGTCATGCGTTTGCAAAAAAGGGTCGTCATAATTTACTCAGTCACAAGAAGCGAGTGATCACTGATGAGACTGGAGTCGAGCAGCCGCTGACCAGACGAGAAGCGACATGTCGACTTGTCTCTGTCGGTTTTTCAAGCGCCGCGGTTCGGCAATACTACCCTCCCGTCCCGCCGACACGCGCTTGTTTACGGTAATGGCTTCAGTCCCTTATAGCTCTGGGTTTCAATTGCGAGATTTCCTTTTATCCCCCCTATTAGCAGCGGAAAACCGCAAGCCGACTCGGCCACGTGAAAAGTGAACACCGGGCAGCGGGGATTTGTAGACGCTGACAAATATTGCGTCAACGGACGCTTTGGCATCATTTGTTATCGCGACAAACGAGTATGTATGGTCGGCGCGTCGTGCCCTCTGCGGTCTCATCCCTGTCGCACGGCAAACGTTTTGCCTAATTTAATGATCATGCCCGTTAAACGGCAGTGGCTTGGAGATAATTGATGATTGAATGCACGACACTAATTGTATAATAGTCGGACAATACAGCACATGTCATAATATTGTTGTACATTTGGATAGTGACGTAATCAATGATTCGTCTTATCGTTCGAGTCTTCACTAACCGAGACTATTATTTGCAAACCAGGCCCGTTCCGAAATTGTTGAAACATAAACTATGAAAGTCTTTTTTTATCCACGTCCGCTCCCAATGTGAATCATATGGCCTCCTAATGAAAGTATCTTAATAAAAAAATCTACGAAAACTGTTTGTTATTCAATCGCTCAACCTCTCGTTTTTACAAAGAGAGTAGTATAGATTGAAGGAAAGGGCTATGAAAAAACTAGTGATTAACTTATCGCTCTCGCTACGCCCAGTTATTGGGTAGGGAATTTTTAGACATCACAAACACCCATGCCTACGAACAGAAATTGATAAACCGACTGAAAAAATGCTGCTTGTACTGGGACTCAAACCCGTGAGGTTCGACGCGGAAGCCAACAACGAAAACAGCTGCACCATAGGACCTGACTGTAATTTAGTAAATAGATCAAAAAAAAAAAATGAAAATATTTTTAGAAATCAGTCACAAACATCGTTTGATAACATACAAAATAGCATTCAAAAGTTATATAAAACTAAAAATACCTAAAAAATAAATTACATTTTCATTTTTTTATCATTTGGAACGAGTTTCGCAAATAAATAATGCCCTTAATTGGGTTCTCAATGACGTTGTTCCACTTAAGAAAACAGAGTATTGTTGGTTTATTTAAACCTATTCTGCTGAGCGCTTTGTTAATAACTGACACAAACGGTTCGATGTTTGTTGAAGAACGAGTCTAGCGCCAATCACCATAATTATTTTAATAAATCAAATATTATATACTACGGTGAGTTGTCAAATATGTGTAACTATTTCGGCATCAACCCATCGTCAGAACAATGCTTAAACGTATTTTTATTGGCTCATATTTCTTATGATATTGTATGTATGAAAACTATAACAACAATAAATTCAGTCAGATTTAAATGTTATTTACTTATTTTTTTCACTCATACGAATGCAAAGGATACTTAATATCATTTAAACTAAATGGCTGAGTAAGTCACATATTCTTTTTTTTCTTTCTACATATATCTTTTATAAAGCATAATATTGCAAAGTTGAAAGATAGGTTCCGTGTAGCTCTATATCGGGCCAATAATATGAAAAGTAAAAATTAGCTTATTTTCTTGATCGTATTTTCGTTATGGAAGGCGGCTGTGAAACAGCGTCTGCATACACATTACAGGTGGTGGTCTGACAATCCACAACATACTTGTATTGCAATTATAATATAACTATCAAAACTAGAATCTATTTCTAAAATTATTTTTTTTTCACTGTAAAAATACATTTTTAAATAAAAGATTTTTAGCACGAACAAAGCAATGAACACAGAGGAAAAAATGATAAGTGACTATTTATTTTTTAATATAACTCAAAGCCAAAAAGTAAATCGTAGCTGATCATATGCATATAATATAATGATGTTTAATATGTGAAAAACCCCGATCCCTAAAATGATGTAAAAGTTTTCTATCAAATTTTCTGCATCATATTGTAAATTCATTTGTGATACTAAGAAGCTAAGTCGATTACGTTTTCGCAGTCTTGCAGATTCGTTTAGTAATAGAATTTTTCGCTCCAGTAAGGATAACAGTTTTGTTTTTCGTATTCAAAACATATACTCGACTATTTTAACTGATAACATATTTACAACCATAGATAATTGAAAAGAAAGCATGATGTGTAATATACATTGACCAACTTATGTTTTATTACATGATTTTAAATTTTGAAATTTAAGTTTTGTGTTTTCCTTGGATTCAGCGGTAACTTTGTAAAAGCTTTTTTTTAAATATATAAAATTTGTTACACCGCATGTTGTATTACAAGTGGCTCACCTTTATTAAACTCATTCAGATTTATTGTCCTTAACATAAGATATTAGTACTTTATTAAGTTAAGACTTTGTACTCAAATTTAGATTGTTGACGAATCCTTTGAGATAAATGTACAATCGTCAATCTTTATGCTATACGCATCATGGTCTCCAATTCCGGGATCCCATCCAATTCTCGGGATTGAGAAAATTAGATGAAAAAAGATGGTTCCAAATTTTGGTTTATTTTGGGTAATTCCGTTCTCCGTAAAAGCTCGTACGTGGCTTTGTTTTGGGAAATCCGCAAATTCCTGAGTTTTTTTAAATTGACGTTGTTTTGTTTGAAAAATCCCAGGATTTCATAATCGCCAAACGAAAACTTTTTAATCCCGAATCTCAATTTATACACGATTAGAAAAATTGTCAATCCCGAAATCCAGGATTCACAAAAATGATCCGGGATTGGATGCCCTGATACGCATCAAGCATCACACCGTCCAAAATTCGGAGCCTATTTCTCCTTTCTATTCACCGACCAGCAGTCTTTCGTTAGGGTTAGAGTTTTATTTTAAAAGTCTTTTTGATCCGGGATACCTGTGGTATTTTAAAATTCTAAAACCCGTAAATTTAAAAGTAATGTAACAATATAGGCATGGTAGTTAGGCTCCAAACCCTTTCCAGTTTGTCCAGTTAACTAAGATCATCTGTTTTATCTGCAAGCCGTCTTACTTACTACAAAAATACACGTCACTAATTTTTTACTTACAAACACAAATATCGCAGTATATTTTGAAATGGTTAAATTACTAAGTCAAGGTATTTCTTTATTCTAAAAATCATTCCATGAAGATAAAGTGGTTTGCTGATTAAGACGTCGATATGCCAGACTAAATATTATGTGGCAATTACGTACATAATGCCGATGAGACTATAAGTAAATATCCAAAATCAGACAATATAAAGGAATAGATTGCTGAAGCCAGCCCGACCCGATTGCGAAATCGAATGGAAGAAAACAGCTTCCAGTCGACTTATTTTCAAATTTAATTCTAATAAAATTTGTATGCGTTTTCTCACCAGTGCGTCAGAACAACGGCTGCCAGCCTTTTGGACCTCAGTGACCTTAGTGATAGGTTTTAATCTTGCTGATCATTGATATGATATTTTTAAAAGCGTTACAAACATAATATACAAATAACAAACGTAAACGTTACATTTTCATACTAAATTTTTGATAGCGATTGTAAAATTATGAAAAAATAATATATTTGTTATTCGTTGCTGCATGTGCGCTTTTAGTTAATTAACCACCAGTTGACGACCACTGCATTAAAGCATACAATCCTAGTTTTAGATGATTGGTAGAAACTCGTATTTTAAATAAGATAGATACTATTTTTTGCTAAAATCGTCCAATATACAAATAGGTGCTTAAATTTGAAGTAAATGTAAAATTATTTTATGACTATTATTAATATACAAATATGTTTTGTCAGAATATTTTCTTCAGCACACACAAACGCTCGATACGACTGTTTCATGAGTTTAGTTATGCTGCCCTATAGTTATAACGTAATTACTATATTTTCTGTGTTTCTATATTTTCCAAAAAAAAATATTTGTATTTGTATTGTATGTAAATATTTTTTATATTATTATAGAAAAATATAATAAGTTATGTTAAAATTTATTGAAGTTGATAATTATTTAAGCTAAAATCAAAAAATAAAATAAAATTAAAATGTTAAAATGTTAAAATTGATTGAAAACAGGTTTTTAATGATTGGCTTTGTGATCCTCAGACCGATAAAGCTCTTATTTCTGCTGGGCTCCGAAATACGCCCAATTTAGAAAGTGGGAGGCGATAGCATTGCAAGAAAAGCCATGTAAGAAGGAGATTGTATTGTTAAAAAATAGCCTGTCAGATTACCTAAAATGGTTTACAGAACGTGTACGCAACACTGTGTTTTTGATTACAGCGTTAAAGATTTTCGGTTAAATCGTTCCCAAAAAAGTGCGTTCTCATTCGTTTTTCTTAGCACCTTGCAATAATGATGATGGAACTAAAGAATTTTTGATAGATTTTAATATTACTAAGCTATTAAGAATCTACTTGTGTGGTTCATTGGAGCCAAGAAACTATACGCTTATTTCAAACACGCAACGACAAATGTCAATGAAATTTTTAATGAAAACAATATTAGTTATACATGAGATTCAAAACTGTGAGCTTGCTAGTTCTAAAGACCGCAATGTTGGGTGGTCAACGTCGTTGGCCTTCGTCATGTTTCTCTCAGTTTGAGTACTCGTAAATACGAACAGCATTTTTTCAATCTATTTATCGAGGCAAGAGTGTTGTGATATCTAAATATTTTCTCCCACCTTTGATATCATAAAATAACAGGGCGTAGCAGGAGCGATTAGCTAACCATTATTTCTGTCCTAACCCTATCTTTTTACATCTACTCTCTTCGAAAAAAAAAATTGAGCAAGCAGTTTCCGTGGAGAAAAATTATCTGTGAAGATATTTCTATTGATAGATCATACGTTTTACATTAGAAAAAGTAAACATGGATTAAAAAAATCAGTAATAATTACAGTTTCACAATAATATTTAGCTTTTTAATAAAATTTATAACGGTATGTAGTATAAATGAGATTAATTTATTAATAACGTAAAAAGGAAGTACTACTATAGAAAATATTATCACCCAATAAAACCAAAAAGTACGCGTTCAGGCAGACATGTAATATGAAAACACTTAGCTAAGCTTTAGGTTTCGGTGTTAGGTATGCTAACCGGCTAGTAGGTAGCAGGATCGGGTATTTTACAGTTTACCGCATACGTCATATGCTTTTAGGTCACGTCCCAGCTATCAATATATTTATACGTCCCGTTAGGTTACACGGGTGGTATTAATTGTTTATACCACTTTATGTTTATAAATGGTGTTTTAAGAGGTCGCAGTAGGCCCAAATTCAATATGAGATATATATTTTATACGGTAATATCACGCATAGCACAAAAGTAATAAGATATTTGTGAAGAAAAAATTGACACCTTGAAGATTCCAAGAATTATAATTAAACGCTTTTCTTTTGAAAAATAGTTAATATTATAAAAAATGTATTGATTGAATAATAATAAATCAATTTGGCCTGAAAAGCATTTAATAACCCCATATACTATGTCACAGTTTCTAGAAAAAAGCAAAGTGAATACCTAAAATACTCTATTTTTCAGTATAGGTGAGAATATTAAAAATAGATAAGATGATGTATTGTGTATATCTTTTAAACTAGCTTAGCTTAATTAAGTTTAAATATAGCTATTATAATGAAAGCGTAAAGCCGAAAAAGTTATCAATCTAATAAATTTATAGTTGAACTAAAATAAATTTCTAGTTTTACCATACACAATTTTTAATTAGGAGTTTTATATGAACCTAAAAATAAAATCTGTAATTTAAAACTGTAATTAGCTGACGTCGCAATAAAGCTTGAATTTTGATTGTTTCTTTTATCAATCGAATAGATTTTGCCGTAGTGAAAGGCCGCTGATGACTATTCATAAGATGTACCTGGCGGAGGTACAAGATGCTGGGATAACATGGGAGAAAGCAAGAATACTGGCAGAGGACAGAGAATCTTCGAGGAACTATGTGGTGGCCACATGCTTTGAATAGAAAGCAAATATGATTAAAAAATATATATAAAATTATGTTAATAAGAAGTATTTTTGAAATAAATTAAAACTGACATATTTCCCAGGCAGTCATTTCAATGAAAGTTTCAAAACAGTAGAATTAATATTTAAAATATTTTCAAACAATGTACAAAAAAAAAATGTAAAGCAGAACCAAATTGCTCATACCATATTCGTTAAAAAGATACTTGTCATAGTAATTTTGTCCAGCGATGTATTTTATATATGCGTTACCTGTGAAGTGTGACCTAAAGGTATAAATTATTTTAATTAAGTTGAAACGAAAAAATTACTAGAATGAGAATTTAATTACACGAAAAAGAGTGGAAGAATTTACGGTGGATTTGGAATGCATCAATATATTTTAATTGATATTATATTTTTGACCGGTGCATAAATCATGCATGTGCCATTTATACATAAACCTATAATACATTATTTTTTCAATTCAATGAAGAAACTCATATATTATATTTTAACATTTTACCGTATCCATTTTTTGCTGGAATGACTTTTATTGTAATAAAATATTACATTTTATCCAAATACATGTAAGAATACAAAACTTGCTTCAAATCAGTATATTAATTAATTTATTATGAATATATTGGGTACGTTTCAAATTTGAAGGAAAAAAATTGTTATATTTTATCAAACATTTTCAACTTATACATTTAAAATATTTTTTCATGCGCAACACTAGTACCCTATTGCTTTACTGATCAGTGAAATAACAAATTGATTGAAATTTGTGGATTTTTTTATGTTACGGCCGAATACATTTAAAATATTAGGTTTAGGTTTAATTAATTTAATATTTAATTGATCAAAACTTTTTAAATTTAACTTTGAGGTTTATAAAAATAAATGTTTGGATTGGTTAACTTTTTATCAATCCTTCACACACTCGTATAACTCAAATCATTTCGATATTAGGGTAATAAAGCTTAATTTATCATACTTTAAAAATAATATTATACTATAAGAAAACATTAACTATATCAACATTAAGTGTTTATACAAAGTTTTTTTCTCCCGTTTCAAAGGGCATGGTTACTTGGGTTACGAAAATCATTTACTATTGCTTTGAGATATATTAATTGTATCTATAAAAAAATAACGTCACAATCAAAATCAATAATTATTTAAAAAAAAAAAACAGCCGCCAAGTAAAAATGTAATATGTATGTTTTCTGTGTTGGTCAAAGTTTAATGAAAGGGTATTGCAGATAATCATTTATATACCATAGACAACATCGAAAAATGTCGCGTTGAAAATATTGACGCATTATTAAAATTTCTCTAATTGTTTGAAAGGTATTTTGGAAACTTTTCCATTATTTAGTTATAACACTAATGCTTTCACATAATTCTTTCACTCCGTTTTGGGCTCGGAGACAACTTTAGCAGTATTTCTTTATTAACCTCGCAACCGAGAAACGTCGCAAAAACAAAATCACCGACTTTCAGATATATATATTTTTTCGCCAGACAAAAAATAAATCCTCCAAGTTTCCCTCTTGATATATAACTTATTTAATGAACGAAATAATTAAGTTGAGTCTTTTTCGCTCGCGTGGCGATGTTAACATTTTCATTTTCATATAAAGTAACGTTGTCACCGGCTTACCTCGCATTTTTGATGCGGGGCGACCATCTGCGGTTTTAAAAACACGAACAATCTGTTATTACGCTGAAAATCAATGCCGCTCCAAGGGTGCACAAAATGTGACGGAAGGAAATTAAACATTTCTTTTTATTGCCGAGAGTAATTTTGGGAAGTTTCAACCTTTCGGGATGCCCCCGATTTATTTATGATGCCGAGAAAGGCGGAACGTCTGAGAAAGAATTGTTTCGGAGCTGTCGGCGCGGCGCGGAGAAAAATGTTCGGAGAGCGAAGCAATTAATCGGAGACGGGTGCTTTGGGAGAAATCCTTCCCGTTTTTAACTCACCCCTCGTTGAGAACGTTTTGCGGTGAATCGCCGATCGTATGTCATCATCATTAGCCAACTAATTACACTCCATTAATTCAATTGGATTGAAACCAAAATTACATACAGTTCGCAGAGTTCACTTTGTCGTTAAGTTGTCAGTTTCAAACTTACGTACAAAATCGAAGACATTGTATCGAAACAATGAAAAAGAATTACACAAAATTAACGGTGCATAAAAATTTATAAGGCACAGAAATATAAACCGCAAAATAATGTACTATAAAATTTATATAAGTTTTGGTAAGTTGTGATATAGCGTTAAATGCCACGAAAAATTGTGACTTATAAATCTATAAAGGAAACGACGCGTTGCGTTTAAAAAGTGCACATTTCAATGTGATAAAAAGTAAATAAAATATTTTGGACAATAATAAAAAAATAGTGCTTTTTATTTTTACTTTAATACTTGAATATGATGTGAATTTATTCATTACTGTAATTTAAAAAAAATCTAATTTGAATGTTCAAACTTGATTTTTTAGTTTCCATACGCTTTATGACTTATGACCACACCCCGTTCAAGCAAAACTAATCAAGTTTACCATCAATAACTCTTTAGTTTGTGGTTATATTTTAATTTGTATTTTACACACTTTAAGAAATATTTACTCAGCGTCAGTTGAAGTTCATTCGTGCACTTCAATGCCTGAAAATGCCGCAAGACGAAACCCGAGTCGATATAACTATTGAAATTTGACATTGGATTCCATTAAGTCTCTTCAGTCGAAATCACATTTTTTGAAATATGTAATAAATTTATGATGCATAAGACATCTACGAGCAGAAAATAATAATAAAAAAGATATTTTCGTACCATAAAACGATTTTCAAGTAGCGGTGTCAAATAATACATTTTTAAATACAACAAAAAAGTTATTTAATTTAAAATTGTACGTATTTCAGTATTTGACACTTGTGTGGTCGAGTGGTCAACGTAGTTGCTACAGTTAAGAAGGTCACGGATTTGAATCCTGGTATGAACAGTTTTATAAAATGATTTTACAATTGATTTATGTATTTCTGTTCGAAGACATGGATGTACTTAATGTCTTGAATTCCCCCCTCCCATCCAGCCTTCCATAAAAATGGAGCTTAGCGAGAGCGATTAGTCCTGTCCTAACCCTATCATTCCATTTCTACTCTTTTTGCAAAAAAGAGAGATTGAGAAACTGAGTAACAAGCATGTTTCGATGAAAGGCTTTTGTTGAGATAAATTCCATTAGGAGTCTTTATACTCCAATTTGGGAGCGAACATGATAAAAAAAATACGTTTAATCGATTAAAATATTTTTTACCCAGAAAATTATACTCATACGATTTTCAAGTAAACTTCACGAATGAATTGATAAGATTAGAATCTATTTAAGGGTGATCATTGTCAATACTTGGTAAAAAGACATAAAAGAGGAGCGTTATCAACTGATGTTGACTCAGTTATAATGCTTGACATGAGTGAAACCGGTTCGAATCTTATGAAATAAAAGTGTAATTAGTACAAATAGTTATTTTATTTTTTGAATAAGAGTAGATTAATGAGTTTAGTACAAAAACTAGGTAACATATCGACTGTGGAAAGAAAAAAGGACATAGCCCACACAAAGTAAATTTTACACGAGATTTAAATGATTTAGAGCAGGGTTTCTCAACGGTGGGCCATGTGGCCCCCCAGGGGGCCACAGCGTGTTCTAAGGGGGCCACAGATATTTATTTTTGTTTTGGGGAGCCACAACACAGTTTAGGGGGGCCACGGGTATTGATAAAACGATACAGGGAAGAGCATAATGGCGGACGTCACGCAGCTATTTTTCGTAAGTCCGTAAATAAAATAAATTACTTGCATTCGAAAATCTCGAAAGAGATATAAAAAAAGGTGGGTTTTTGAAATTATAGTTTTCATGGGAAGGCAAAACAATGGTATGGGGGCCACAGAAAAATAAAGACACTCAAAAGAGGACACGCTCCAAAAAAGGTTGAGAAACACTGATTTAGAGTCTGAGTCAAAATACTAAATATACATACATAACCCTGAAGCGCATGAAGACTAATCAATTGGTGTCTCATTTACCTAATTCTATTTAAATTTAAAATGTTATTAAAAAAACCAATAAAATCGATTGGTTACGTCTTTTTTCCCTTAAAAAATTATCAACCCCACTGAACAAACAGCTTACAGCCTTTTTCCTTTCTAATTTTTAAATTACTTGTAAATTAATGTATACATAATATGGCACGCTGGCAGCTAGAAATTTATAAACATATTTTCCGTTTTACATATTTTAATATTATAAAAGTAAAAATAAAGAGAAAAATCATAATTTAAATTTCACATAAAAACATTTTATTAAATTATAATTAGTATGTAACATAATAAATTATATTTGACTGTTTTCTTTTTTTTTTAGTTTGAAATCAAAAGTGCTATAAGAAAATAATCACGTTCATTTTATACACTTGTTTGTGTGTTTTCTTCTTAAAAATGAACAGTGCAGTCTTAAAAATGTACAAACTTTTTCAGATAAGTATATATAGTTACTATTTTACAGATAGATTCAATAAAAATATTGCTGTACAGCATTTCTTATTAAGGAATCAAATAAATAACAGAATATTTAAAAAAAAAATACAGTCATATTTCAGTAGGAGCTCGACTATCCGGACTACGGATTGCAATCCCATAAGAATATTAATACAACTGTATTTCGGTAACTCGTGTTAACTATTGGTAAAACAAATTGATACACATGTTTTGCAACACTATATGTATTACTATTAATCAAAAAAAAAACCTCACAATTCGTACTACAATACCGGTCGAATATACAATAGAATAATTTGATTATTATAAATAAGATGCTTTAAAACTTCAGTTCAATACACAATCAAAGTATAACAGTAAAATTATGACTACAGTTGCTAATTTAATAATGAGTGCAAGTGCTAGGACCAACAAACGATTAAACGAAAGGTTTTAAATTGTGGGGTCCATGCAGGGTGGCCAGATTTCTAAAAACACAGATCGGGACATTCACTATTTCGAAGACTTTTATACATGTATACGTCGGGATTAAAGAGGGACTTGCAATGCGGGACTCGAGATTTGTCGATTGAACGCGGGACAGTCCCGCTCAAATAGGGACGCCTGGAAACCCTGGGTTCATGACACAGTTGTAAACGTCATTGGCTTTTGTGCCGGACCTCACGGGTTCGAATCTCAGTACTAACAGCATTTTTTCAATCGATTTATTTGTTTCTGTACAAATGAATGGATTTTTGTGATGCCTAAAACTTCTCCCCTCACAATACCAATCCAAAAAATAATAAAAAATAAACGAGGCTTAGCGAGAGTGATTAGTTAACCACTAGTCCTTTTCTATCTCTTCCTCTCTATCCCTACTTTCTTCAAAAAGAAGAGAGGTTGAGCATTTAAGTTGTTCCTGTAGTAATAGTTCTTGTAGAAAACTTATGTTGAGATACCTCCATTAGGTAGCCGTATGCTCTAGATAAAAAGCGGACATGGTTTAAGAAATTTATCTTCCTTTTTATGTCGCATCAAAAAACAATTTCGATTATACTTAATTTTCAAACAGTATTTCGGTATTGGATAAACAACCGAAATACTAGAATCCCGATTTAAAAAATAATATCTGTATAGCAAACCTTAACCCGGACTAATTGGAGATGAAGTCTCGATAGTGAGAAATTCGGATAATCGATAAATATATAGAATTGTGAAAGAAAGAAATGAAAAATTTAATTCATTAAAGTACATGCAGAATAATTCAGATATAGTTAATAATTGTTTTGTACTAAGAAATTCATCCTTTTTTTCCTAAATATAAAACAGTTTCAGAATATTTTGAGCTAATATTCTTCCCTCTGGGAATCTCTTCTTTGTTTTTTTTTGTTTATATCCTCAGTCTATGATTAATTCTGAATCCAAGATCGTTCACATTGCAATTAAACCACTCGGTGACTTCACATTCTCAACAGTTTTTACTAATATTTGTACTATTGATTCCGTTATATCTCATATATCAATTACTGGAAATAGCTAGAATCATTTTCAGTTTTTATTCCATGATTTTTTCAATGTTAATAAATCTTAAAAAATTCAATCCGGATAATTCAGGATCGGGTAATTGAGGTTTTACTCTATATTCCATTTTCTAAACCACTCTCGCAATCAAAGAAAAATGAGTAACATACATAATAAAGAAAACATTAATTATATAAAAATGAAATTATCAGTTCAAATCGATATAGGTACAGAGAAGAACTATGTGAACTTCAAAAGAACAGTCGCCAGTGAACTGAACCAAAAAATATCTTTATACTTGAACTTTTACGGTCGCATTGTATCCGTTTTTGACTTATCAATATATGTATGATGTAAAGTTTGTTTCTTAATAAACTATGAACATTTAATTCTCATATCTTTTTAAAGAAATGAGATATTTTTTGTCAGACCAAATATAAACACAATGAACTTTAAGAAGACTTTATTTTTGAGCCATATTTTAAAATTTGAACACTATTTATTTTCTTTATACAAATATTTTTTGATTAGTTTATGGATACCGTACGAGCTTATTTATTATTCTTTTCCGTCGAAAAAATTATAATTGGTAGTTGTTTTAGATGCACGGAAAAATGTTTTAATGTTGATGTAAGGTTGAAATGGTTACATATACTAAATTTCTCTTCCAATATAACTTGGAAACAAAATATTGTACAAACAAATGTCAAAAAGAGTAATATTACTTTGAATTAAATTATATTAAAAAATAAATTTGAATTTAGTGTGGAATCTTTAATTAGATATGTGGAGAATATGTGAAATTTCACCGGAAAAGTTTCAGTAATCTTTGAGAAGCGTTTGAAGGATCGCATAGAGATTTGTCAGCCGAAGGAAGAAGGCGCGTCGTTCGGTCTTTTGCGACGGTGTGCGTCGACTTGCGGTACATGTGAGTGCGGAAAGTGTGCGCCGCGACGCCGCTAGACGTCTCGGCGTCGCCGTGGCGCCACCCCCGCGATGCTATTGGCCCGCGGGTGCGATCCGGCGCCGGCGCACCGCGCGCTCACATCCCCCCGGGCAGGGCGAACGGATTGTTCCGCGGGACTCGCGACTTCAGTAGCCGCGGCCGCGAGCTCACGGACGCATCCTCCTAACGAACAGTTCACGTCCACGATAACTAAAACTCCGAAATACTCGCGCGGAATTTCGTACCCGCGACACTATTAACACTTTACACCCCCGTATATTACATTTATTTTGGCACGGATTTAATGGTTCTACGATTAACATGTAATAAGCCACTTGTTATCGATAAATGTTGTTTTAGTTAGTTTTGAAACGGTTTTAATAAAATACAGCCTAGTTGCAAACGAATATTTTGAAACTCAGTTTATAATACCGATAACACTGAATATATAAGAGAAATCGTAAATTCCAAAAGAGTTTTTCGACGCAGAAATATTTGAAAAAAAAAAAGAAATATTTCAGGTAAAAATATTGTTAATTCTAGTTATATTAACCTCATCTATAAAATATACAATATACCTTAAATATTAAGAGCTGTTTTATAATTACTAAGAAAAATTTTCGAATACTTAATTTATAACGTATAAGAAGAATATGACACAAAATATTGTTTACACATTTAACATAGATATTTAAACTGACCATTTTCACAGAATATCATTAATTTATTAATATTAGAATTTTAAGTTTTTTTTTATGAAAATATATTGTTATCAATATAGAGATAATAAATCTTTTTATAAGAATAGTTGTGAAGTGGAAAAAATATTTGCCATATATATATAATTTAATATATTGACAAAATAATAAACACTTGATGTTGAACAACAATGTGTTAAAATGAAAGTATGTTTTAGGTTTATATATATAAAATCTTTACAATTCGATTATTGATATTAGCTTCCGTTCATTTAAGATTATTTTAACTGGCGTATGGTAACTTCTGTACAAAAAAAGCTAAGACATCGTAACCTTGTAAAAATATTTATTCTATTGTAGTTGTTTATTTTGATTCTAGGGGCATACTGTTACGTAACATGTTGCTTTGCTAAGCATAACATATAATGTACATACTTATAAATTCTTGATTCGTTTTAAATTTTTGGTATAATAGGAAACGATACACTAGATAAGATATCAATGCTTTTTTGCTTTCATCCGACGGACTGATAAATAAGTTCAAATGTTAATATTCTGTGCAAAAACTTTCATTCGGTGTTGTATTGCATTACAATTTTCGCGTTTATTTTACGGTAGGGATTGTGATAAAATATTACATGAAGTATAGCGATAGTAAAGTTTATTTTCAATTCACAGTTAAAAGATGTCATGACGCTGGATTAAAAAATGCCATCTGAATATTAGTGATCATCCATTTGATAGAGAATTTAAAGAACATTACTGACGATCTCAACGAAAATATGTAAATTAAATTTGACAATTTGCCAAGTACCGAAAGAAGGCGATTAAGTGGTGTCATTCGGCAGATGAGATCTGATGATGTTGAAAATGATACGGGAAGGCTCATGTTCGACGGAAGGGCAAAACGGAGGCGTCAGAAGATGCCGTGGGCGGGGGCGCGCCGCCCTTTTTTTGACCGCGTGGGCGCTTCTCGTAAGGGCGGGCGTTTTCGCCGTTACCACCACCACTGACTTCCCTGAGACTTTCGCCGAAAATGGTACTAATAACGGTAAGTCTCACAGCCTTATTTTATTCATATTCGCTATCTATTTTTCTTAACTAAATGCTTTTTTAAATACAAATCTTATAAACGTTAAATTAAGAAAAATATTTTTTTATTTATCATACACGCAAAAGATTTTCTTATAAGGATAATTATGTCTGAATAATTTTATTTTTTATATGTATTAAACGATCATAAAGTAATCAATTAAAAATGTTGAATTTAAGATAAAATCATGGTCGTACTATCGGTAAAATAGCTTTGATTGCAAGCATATCAGATTTTTATTTATGTAACGGTTAAGCTATTTTAAGATAAGGCTTGAATTTTTTACCAGAATATACGGGGAAAGATATTTTAGTGTTTGTAAAATTTTATAAAATAACAAGATACTAAGAATAGAAGATATAGAATATTTTTGAACAATATTCGCTATCGGAGAAAATAAAACATCTTCCTTATTAATTATATATATATGTGTGTATATATAAACATTGTTTCTCCAACCCTTAATAGCAATACACAATATTCCGAAGATAATATATCAAAATAATCTCTCAAATTTTATTACAAGCGTCAACAGTTTGACGGTGTGTACACGCATTTATTAATCGGACGAATAAAAAAAAAGTTTTCAAAATTTACGGTCACCAATTTTGTCAACTGCCTAATTTACAAGTCCAACAAGAGAATTGTTGTCTGAAAGTTCTTCTTTTATTTTATTGGAGGGGAAATTGTTTGGATTTGAATTTGCGGCTTGCGGGTCGGAAACAAGATAGAGCACGGACTCTGGTGGCATTTTGCTGGAGCGTAGGTCATGCAGATTAGCGGTTAAATAATTACCGTGTTTAAGGTTTTTTGTTTATTTCTATGCAGCACAATTAAAATATTGCGTCAGGATCCGAGGGGTAAAATCGATGTCACATAATGTCGCCAAATATTATATACAACACATCAATTATTATGATTTTAATTAGATAGAAAATTATCTGATTATTGAGCTATAATAAATATCATGGTTAAACTATAACACGCAGAAACACTTTTTAAAAAATGTATTCTTTTACAAACACACTTTAATTTAATGAAAAAAATACTTGCAAAATAAATATGTAAAAATATGTTTATCCAAAATTTGAAATTAGTTATACAAAACATACGAGTCCAGCGTTCTAAGCGAGCATTGGAAAAATTCTAACAAATTAACAAAAGACTCCGCCGGAAAGTCGTCACAATAAAATAATTCATTTAATTTTGATTTAACAATATGTTTTGGCATGCACTCGCACTTATTCTACATAAAAAAAATGTATTGAATAAAACAACATTGATTTTTTCCTAAAATTCCTGAATTTTACAATAATTAAAACGTTGATTATCTATTTATATATATTCAACAGACATTATTATGAAACTGTGCAATGTTTAAAATATAAACAAATGTGTTCAACATATCAAGTAACTTATATAGGATGTTAGTATAACATTATACTACACATAACACACCCCAATCTTTAACTATAACAAGTAAAAAAATGGCGTTCTGAAATAATATAATACTTATCTTTATTAAGATTTAGATTAGTAGTATCTTAACTCTTTGATTGCTAGCAAAATAACTTATCCACCCAAAATTTTGTAATCTGATTATCTTTTATTATATTATTAAAAATGTACATTCTTATTTAGACATTGCTTTTTTTACTAATGGCACAGACAACAACTTATATCATTATTATTTTTTTGCTGCCACTAATTAATTTAGACTTGTGAAACTTCGTGTGTGTAAATAATTGTTTGACTTGTTTTATATATAAATAATTGTTGAAAACTGTGAGTATGACAAGTTTACATTTAAAATTTATATATTTAATCATTTCACCCACTGTTCTTCTAACAGTTAGCAAAACTTACACAAAAATGATTATTCTATGGTTGCTGTATTAAAAAAATATGTGAATGCTTTTTACTGTGGAAGTCACTTTTATCCAAACTAATGAAAATGAAAGTAACTAGAGTAGAATAAAAAAAAATCCCTTTTCAAAGAGCCGTTGAAAATAATGGATTTTCTAAGTTAACAAAATATCTGTATTATTAAAAATATTAAAAATGCTTATTTATTATTTCGAAAATCAAAATATAATGTTTTATGCATTCAACATCCCCATGACATTTGGTTTTTGACACCTAAAAATTATAAAAAAAGTATATGTTTTTACAATAACTAACTAATAATTCCGTAGTAGAGTATATCTACTAGCACGCAGTAGTGAATGATGTTCTCCATCAAAAATTATCTTACATTGATTGGTTTATAAATTAAAAATAGTTTTTTTATCAGCAACGAATAAAAAAATTCTCTCATAGGAATGCTAAGTTTATCCTATAAAATATGTATAACTTCTTTTATATGAGTATCTATTTGTCAAAAATGTACTTTTTCTAAAATACTCAGTACCTTATAATTATTGGGATAGGTTTGAATTATAATTACGTAGTTGACAAGTTGTGTCGTGTGATAAACAAAAAAATAAAATACGATGATAATATATTCCTGTACTAAACAGTAACAAGATAATTATATGACGCGTCCAAAAGTTTATAGCGCAAGCCAACTTTTATGTAGACTAGACTAGTATAAAAAGTATAAAAAATATATACAGTAGAAATGAGTGTTTTCTGTTGATTGCTTTGATTACTAAACTTGTTATTTTTAGGGATATCATGTTATCATGGGAAACTTTCTATGAGCTTATGAAGAAGAATATATTGATTTGAAAACAAAAGCGTCTATCTATAACTTTAATATTTCAGTGTAATTGAACTGCACTGCTGTACTAAAATTATATTTATTGATGTTTGGGTTGAATGGTTAATTCTTATTTTACAATAATTGGAACATTGTTAAAAAAAATATAAATTAATTAAGTCTTCTTAAGAAAATCAGTAAGAGGAAAATTAACAAGAGTATGAAATTGTATATAATAAAAACAGTTCAAAATTACTGTAATCAATAAAAAAAAATGTATTAGTATTAACTACATAGAATAAGATAACATAGAAATTATAAAATAATGAAATGAAAAACTTTCCTTAGCTTAACTAACGTTCACAATTTATATTTAGCAGTGAATTTATACTAAGTCAAAACTTGTGTGAGTATACATAATTTGAACGATTCGAATTTAATATTGAAATTCGACCATTAGTCGAAATCTTAAATTATGCTATTAAATTATTTGTGATTGAACGTATACACTATACAGTCATTTCAAAATCACATAAAAGAACAATGCTAATTAATTTAACCAATCATTGTATCGAAGCGTGTAATTTTAATAGTGAATTAATTCGAGCCATTCAAATTGCCATAGGTATAAAATGAGGCTTTGGTGTGTAGCATACAAGAAATGCATATACATTAAATTTGAGCGCAACAGTGCAGCATGCTTTTGTTTTGCTGTGCATATCAATGCTGTCGCTGATTCACTGCCACTAATTGCAATTCGAATTGGCTTGCGAGCAAAACAAAGCACTTACCATCACATTTATTAAATACGAAAATATACATAAATGATATCTGCGTACGTATCCAACGCGACAAATCAATATTTTAATGTTTTTATTTCAATGTCACTATTAAGTTGTTCTTTATGGTGGTATTATAGCATTATATTTATAAAAAATAAAAACACACTCTGAAGACCGATATAAGCCGTTTTAATCGTTACATTAAATTTATATTCACTAACAAATTAGCTAAACGATTTTAAAAAAAAGCGTATTCATTTTAAATTTAGCATGTTTTTTTTATAAATATTCTAACTTGTGCGGCAAAAAATATTAATTCTCCTACGTCACGTAGATTTTTGAGTAGTTCATTGGAGTTATATTCCTTGCTCGGGGATTTCACTCTCGGCACGTTTTTATAACATATTGTTTCATATAAAAATGTCCCATCCTTGATATATAATAACTTCGCATAACATATTATACTTGGGGCTTATACAGTCATTGCAGTTAAGTTCATAGGTCACATGAAAGATAATAATAAGACAATATTATGATATGAATTAACGGAGATAAATAAATTATTTATCTTATAAAATCATCGCTCACATCTGATTTTGATAACGAGACGTGATGAGAATTACTGTAAATATGTTTATGTATAATAATCACCATTTTTATTTAAAAAAGATAAAAAATCATTGACAGAAATGAAACATAAATAAAAAAGCATTTTAAATTGGACAGCCGGCTCACCATTTTATTTGGGATTTACCTGTCCATGTTTGGTAAATTTATTTGTTATTAGTACTATTTTTTATTTTTTTTAACCATGTCCGCTCCCAATGTGGAGCATATGGACTCCTAATGGAGTTTATCTCAACAGAAGTATTTCTACGAGAACTGCTTGTTACTCAGTTGCTCAACCTTTCTTTTTTCAAAGAGAGTAGGAAGAGAAGGATAGAGCTAGGACAGGACTAGTGGTAAGCTAATCGCTCTCGATATACCCCGTTCATAGGATAGGATGGGTGGGAGGGGGGATTTCAAGACATCACATACATCCATGCCTTCGAACAGAAATTCATAAATCGATTGAAAAATCAATTTATAAAACTGTCCGTACCGGGTTTTGAATCCGGGACCTACGTAACCGAAGCCAACAACGTTGACCACTCGACCACACAGGCGTCAATTAGTACTATTAGTGTTTTTATATTACCCACGTTCTCCGGCCAGTAGAAAGAAAAAAAACTCACAAAAAACGTGTTTTGATGATTTTCGGCCATATGCAAAATATGAAATATACACAACATTGAAGTACACGGAGACTTCTAAACTGGTGTTAAATTGACATAATATAACATTAATTTAAGAAATTGTCTAGGAAAAACCTTTTTTTTTGAGTCTTTTTTCTTGGTTTCAATTTTCACAAGCCCATCTTTTTGCAAACTTAAAAGCTAAATTGAGATACTAATTCGGCAGCTGCAGTCTACATCCTTTTGATAGAACCTTGATAGTATCAAGTTGGATACATTGTGATTATCGGAAAAAAGGAAAAAAAACTTTGGGTTACGTCCTTTTTTTTCCACAGTCGTCAGTTTTTCATTTGTTTCACAACCTGAGGAATAACAAAAATATTAAAATTAATTTAATATTAAAAATGAACTTCTACAGAGTTGCCTCCGAATACTTCGAAAATAGTAAAAAAGGTGATAACACCTACATATTTACGGCATCAATATAAGTAAGTGATGGAACTGCAGCCGAGACATATTATTGATTCATGTATTCATTTTATATTTGGTTCGAGAAATTTCGAATTGAAGAAAAGAAGTAAAAGAAATAGATTAGAACATCATATTGCTTGTCAAAGATAGTGTGAAATAAATCATTTTGGCAGACGAGACGTATTACTTTTGAATCCAGACGGAGATATCAAAATAAGGGGAAAAATATAGTGTGTATATAAAGCTATGTCAAAAGTAAATTTTTATTCATCGAAAAGCTGTCCAACTTTGGTGAACGATGACAATCGGTCCTTTGAAGAATAATTACGAACACGCGTTAGATTTATTCGACCCTTCATAAAAATACATTTTACTTGTATGCCATGAAGTTACAGTGTCGTTTATAATATTTAATTCAACTTCTACAATGATTGACAATACATTTTACAAATAATTATTTGGTATTATTGGACACATTCAATATAATTGTACATGTCATTCTTATATGTGAAGTTTTTGGGTTTTAAGGGCACTTGTACGTGAATAACTGATAAAGTTTAAAAACAAAAATAAAACCAAGATTAATTCAATCATACCTTTACTACTATTAATTTTTGAGAACATCTGAGTGTGGGTCAGCCACTTAAATGAATCAAAGAATATCAGGGGTAGGAAAGAGTACAATTATAAGCTAATCTTTCTGTAATAAGGTATTTAACCCCGAACCCTTGTTGTCATCGCGGGGTTGATCATTCACCATTCGCCTTGTTGGCTACCAAGTTGGCATGACTCGTAAGTCCGACAGCTATTTAAGCAAACTTGAGCAAGTCTTTCTTTTCCTGTGATATATAGGACAACTCTAAAATATGTTGTCAGAATACTATTTTTTGCCGCATCCAAACCTTGGTCCATTTACTATCCGGCCAAGCTTGGCAGTGAATCCACCATACCCAGAAATGAAATGGTTAGTCTTATGGTTTGATGTAAGTGACTTTGTTACTACCATTCGCAATTTGATAGCGAAAAAAAAATACACCAATGAGAAAAAAATGTAAACATCACAGGAGTCAAATACCTTCGTACAAAGTTCAATGAATCAATGAAAAAAAATCAGATCTATGATGCCATGTAATTAGAACTATGTCATAGCGATAATATAGTTTGGCCAATATTACGCTAATATTTTTGTTACTTGATTTTAGGCTAAGATTATAAATGTATGTCCTGCTCTTGTCTCATGTGGTCCGTAATTTTATTTCAGGATACTTTTTAAAATCTACATTGTAAATATTTTAAATGATTAAAAAATTGAAGACAATTTAAAGTATTGGCATTAGTTAATTTACTTAGAAAAAAGTGTCTCTCAGGGATTGACTTTTCGTTTATAGGACTGTCAATTAAATGTAAAAAAATTATATGTATTTTTAAAAAATATATATAATTTCATTCTGAAATTCGAGAAAATTAACGTTTTCAGATACACAAACACGCTGTCGTACAGAATTGATATGGATATTAACAATAATGTTTTATTATACAATATTAACTAGTATATTTAATTCGGCCATTAGTTTATTAATACTTATTTTACAGGTCACTGGATGCTTGTGCAATCAATGTTCCGCGAATGAAAATTAAATTTGTGTTTCAACTATCAGGGGCAGTGTATGAACTTAACAAACAAAACGCAAGGGCAAAGTGAAAACGAATTGGCTGTAGTGAGGCTCGGTTTAGCACACGGGTATGTTTGTTTGAAACCTCTCCCGGCCACAAAACCGAAACTTAACACTGCCTTACAAATAATATAACGTTATTGACTTTCATAAATGCTGAATATGATTTAGCCTAAAAGAGAACATTCGAATTGCGCTGCTACAAAAAAGGGTACAGCAGTGGTTCTTTGCGTGCTCTTCATGTACAACCTTCAATGTTTTATTTAATATTAAAATAATAGGGGAAAATTATGAGAAATAAATAATACAATTGAAATAATAATATTGATCTACGGTTCTTGATAGAATTTCAATATCAAATATGAATGATTCAAATATCATATTTTTAGTCAGCAAAAATTGACAAAAAATATTATGTTAATCACTGCTTATCTACTCTTATGTTCGAAAAACTAAATTAAGATAACAAGATTTTTTTTTATCTTGCAAGAGTTTCTCTAACTTAATACTAGTTCAATCAATATTTTTGGTTTTTTAAATATAATTATGCGTTAAAGATAGAAATAAAATATAATAATACAACACTTGTCCTAATCCTGCACTAAAATGGACACCAATATAGTTAATTTCTACAAGCACAGGTTAAAATTTGCACTAGTCTCCCTTAATAAATTCATTTTGAATGATTGTTTTTTGAAAATAACCAGGCGACAGGTATTTAGAAAATTTTAGTCACATGAAATAAACTCGAAGAGAAAACGCATCACGAATACCAGCGCCCAAGATCTCAGAAAATATCTGAATTGATATTAACATTGCCACACTTGCATCACTAGATAGCAGACGACGACTCCAAGATTATCAGTTGTAATTTTTTGTGTGTACTATTTGATGTTTCCAGTTGCAAAGTGTAAAAAAATCACTAAATTTATGTGAACGATTATTTAACAAAAGGTATTTTTTTTTTTTAAATTATCGTACGAAATATATATTTGCTTACGCGATGTACAATATAACAATCAAAGTAGATTTTGATCTTAATGTTATATAACAACCTTTAAAAACAAAAGCTTTTTGGAAAACAATTATCTGCTTAAATGAAAGTTCAGGGCATTACATATGCATATTTTTAATTGCGAAAATTTCAATTTAAATAAGATGAACATTTTATTTTATTTCATTTAATTTTAAAGTTATCGATTAACCAGCTGAAAACAAATGAGTTGGATCATAAAACTCCATAACCAAAAAAAAAGAAGGTAAAAAGTGTGTATTGTTTTTCGATTTTTTCACAAAATAGTTTTGATTTATTTTCTCATCGTCTTAAAGATCGCTAATTTAATTTGTTTTTAACAATAACATTTTTATTTATATTTCACTTTTTTTAAAGAATATTTTTGAGAAATCTGCTCTTAAAACTATTTCTGATGAAGGATAATAAACACCCCAAGAGATAAAATTTTCATACGTATCCTTCAAAAGATATTTTTTTTCTATTAAGTTTTAAATATGCCTAAGTTTTTATACACCAAATTATACTTTCAGAGATTATAAAATTTGTAATTTGTGCAGTTAGTTAAAGTAAGACACGCACTTTTAACTGTACAGTCACTCCACTCAAGAGAATTTTACCGTAAATAAAATTTAACATTAATGGGAAAATTGCTTTGAGTGTTCTTTGAGTTCGCACATACATTAAAAAAAACATTTAAAATATTCGTAGCTGTTGAGAAAATATAAGATTTTGACCCCACTTTTGCACGCCCCTCCCAATTTAAATGAAGAAAGGGAACGTACACAAGTTTTGGCCACCAGTAATTGTGCCTTTACATTTTCGACCGCGTTTGCTCTGAATGCTAAGAAAATATTCGTATAATAAACTTTAAGCATCAAGATGATTTTTTTAAGAGAACTGGTTTTTACACAGTACAACCTCTATTTTTTAATAAGGAAAGAATGTAAAAAAAAATACTCATTTTTACTAATTCTAATTTTATTTTATATGATCAGTGCCGGTTCTGCTCATGACAAGCATTAACAACTTAAATAAAAGTTTAATTAGTACAAATGAGTATTTAAAAAAAATATAATGCCTATCGTATGCCTAAGTATTAAGAATAAACACCCTAAAAGTGAAAGTAAGTTAGTAAGATGGACGGATATTCCTAGGAAAATACTACCTGCTTTACAAACCTGCTTAATTCTGCTGATTAGTGTAACTATGTACCCAAAATACCTTTTCTTGTTTTTTTAATCAACTTCATTTTGGTAATTATTTGCAACTTAACGAATAAATATTTCAACGGATTTTCTCGACTATTTTAGACCATTTTTTTTTATGATTTGTTTGAAATTCCTTGGTAGGCTAAAACTATTATTTTCACCCTATTCGCAATGTAAGAGTGCGAACGTAAGGTAAACATCTCCTTTAATGGAAATTTATTCTTAAAGAAAATATGTTTTCATGCGAAAAACGGAAATATTTTAATTATAAATGCCATTGCTGAAAATGTCAAGCATGAGGAATATATTTTTTGCGCTCGATCGGGAGAAAGTTTTCTCCCCTGGGAGACTTAATCACATTCTATTCTATCAACTCTGAGAGTTGCGGAATATTTTATGGATTTCTCCATATTATCAAGTTGTAGGAACACAAATTACAATCTTATTCGAGCGCCAAGAACAGCTTGTAAATAAAAAGTTTTCCTTGCCAAATAAGAATTACAACACATTAACAGTAATTTTGGAGATAAGAAGTTAAGAAAAACGTATTTTTGATGACCTCGTTACGAACCATTATAATATTATGTGTAGTATTTGACATACGTTTTTAGGATGTCTTTTTATCAAAACGAAATCAAACAGTCTTTTAAAAGAACATTTCAATTCTACGATGGGATAAGAATAAATAAAGACATACATACACTTTTAATTTATTCACGAGAAAACAAAAAAAAAACAACATTTTTTTTCTGAATGAAGTATAGAGTAATAAATAAAATCTAAAGCTTTTAATTGATGTTTATATTTGATACAATAATATAAAACGTTAGTATTTATACAACATTGTATTTATCAACGACTGGACTCAAAATTTTAAGGAGGCTGTTGGTTTGGTTGCACTTATTTTCCAAACATTTAAATTTTAAAATATCCATACTTACTTTTTTTCACTTTGCTCTATTGTATTATTTTACAATAACATCTTTATATTTTCTCTCATGAATTAAAGAAAGCGATATAATATTTGGTAAACCATTAATTTATATTAAACGAAATAGCAACTTTAAAGTTTTGCCTATTTCAATGAATACCGACTTTAATACCCTCATAACAACGATCACAACAAAAAAACATCACTAACAACGATTTGAAATGTGATAAATCCGAAATGTAATAACATTTGGCCATTAAAATACGTAAGAAAAATATGCAAATACGACTTAAATTTTTTTATTATAATATATTTCACGTCAATCAACCGTAAAAATAAAAATCAGTGCTTCTGATGAATATGAAATGTGAAGCAAGAGTTTTATAATTTAAGTAAACAAATCCGAATCCGTTTTGAAATTTTGATTTTAATGTAAGCCAGCCCCATTCATTTGAAAGCCTAAAAGTATGATAATTTGATGAATCCCCATGATCATTCATTACGACAAAAGGGATAAAACATTCGCCGGCCATAACATTACATAAAATAAGCGCTAGTCGCTAACATCGCCCGTAATCCTTTTTATAACCTCAGTTTGCTTTGAATTGTACTCCCCCTTCTGAAACAATGATGCCCTTAACAAAACAATTCATACCCTACCCTAGATCTAAACCTGCCGCCGAGCATTTTGGTGTACTTGTTAAATGTATTTTTTTACACTTAACCTTTTGTGGCATAAAATAAATTATAATTTTCAGTCACCTTTTTACCGGATGAAATTGCTGCTTCGGTTAATACTGGGCAGTTATACCTCGGTAATGATCTCTGTTGGCGTTGTAAAACACCTTTTCATGCAAATCATAATAAAATGTAATCGCGACTTTTACTCAAATTAGGGTGGGAATCTTATAAGTTCGTGAATGTCATTTTATGGCCTAACATTACTGCCAAAGTAGCTACTTACAATTAAAATTTCTGACTTGACTCGTTATGACAGTATTATTGTTGTTATATAGTTGCTAACAGGTACTCACAGAAAGACCTAAACCAAGACGAAAACTTAAACTGAAATTGACATTTAAAAATAAAATAAAAACTTTGCTTGTTTAAATATTCATTGTGCGGTTCTACTAAGGCGTAAAAATAATGAAACTGGAAATATTTTATTGTTTTTAGTACAATCTCATGGGTTTACGACTTCATCTCTTTGGTTTTTTTTTTATTTAAATAGAGACAGTAGAATTTAAAAAATAAGAAGTGTATTTATTGATAAACATTGATTCTATCTCACACTGTTATTGCATTTCAAGACTCGATTTGAAACGCATCCTTTACTAAACACTATTGGGAAGCACTGATCTATAGGATGTACTCAGCAGAGCTACGGGATGCTGAAATTACATGGGAGGAAACAAGAAGACTGGCGAGAAACAGAGAATCTTGAAGGAACTAGAGAGCGGATACGGAAAAAAAGAGAGTCCATATATTTATTCCATTGTAATTTCATGTAATCAAGAAACCATCTAGGAAAAAACGAAAATAATTAAATATATATATATATATACGAAAATGAAGACCGTGTTTATCTTTATGCAAGATAGATTCAAATAATAAAAATTGAATAGATCAAGATATCGATATTGATTATCGAATAAACTTAAGCCCACACTCAACTAAGTGCTTCTGAGAAAGAAAAAAAATACATACATTCATGGAAATATAAAAATTGTGTCCTAAATAATTATAATCTGAGAGTTATTTGCATAAATTGCTTCTTTTCCTTCTAGCAATTATTTACACACACAAATATTGTGTTTGAGTAACATTTAATTGAAAATACAGAAAATTAGTTGTGACAAGAGTGTAAAAAAATCGATTAGTGCAAGCATATTTTGTTAACAGAATAATTTGAATTATTCTGTTTACAATTTAAGTTTGAACTCGGTGTATCCCATGAGAATTCAACTGTTCAATAGTGTCTTATTGTGATTCTACAATGGGAGTTTGCGAGCCTATAGAAACCTCTCGAGTACACGAGGTAGCACTTTATATCAACGTCTATTTAAATAACATTATACAGAAATGAGATTCTCCAGTAAACTGCCATATAAACATCGCTTAATCAATGTATATTTAATTATTCTGTATTAGTTTTATTTCAATTATATTTACGGCTAGACATTTTAGCGAATAAATTTGTTCAATTCATGTTTCCTAACAGTTGTTTTAAAATCATATACTTTATATATTGTTACGGTTTGCATTAACAACTATAATGAAGCTGCAATTAATAAGAATAAATAATTTATTTTTTAAAGATTTTTATAATCAGTCTATATAAAATCAAATAACTGGGTTTATAATTTAATAAAACACAAAACGTTCACACATAATATTAAACTTGATTATCCGGAGAGTTGAGTCCTGGCCTAGCAAGATTTAAGGGGGTGAGAATTGTTCACATTTTCCTGATGCTTATTAGTATAAGACAATATTGTGACTTCTTAATTGATTAATATTGAAGTAATATTTGTGTAAAAAATGATATTCAAACTTTTAAATATTTATTTAAAAAGTGACGAACTGTTACATTCTTGTCAATTTTTTTAGAGTTAACAACACCGCTCTCTGTTTTGATGATTTTTGTCATCCTATATGTAACACGGTTTCTCAATATTTTATTATTCGACATCCTCCACTGTCTTTTGTTACTGTCACAGTTGAATGACATACTATTCTTCTGTTTTAAATAACAATATCATAACATTTTTTTTACTATGGGTCGAATTCTTTCTTCTTAATTTAAATTTGATTCGGACATAAATTTTGATTATTTACAGTGAAATCCTATTTAAACACGTCCATAATTCACATTTTTCCGATATTTGCGTGTTTTTTTTACAATTCCGTTTTATTTTAATTCTTAAAGAGGACTGGGTGTATTCTTAAAAAAAATATTTAGAGAATTAATTTAGCTAAAACCTTCTGGCTTATTCAATAAATAAGTTTGCATTTGATTTTCCACGCCAGTAAATCTGATTTATCAAAAATGCCGAAAATCCCCCGCTGAGGGCAACGGGCTTACAGCTATTAACATGATTACGCTATTGTGAATAACGTTGTGTTCTTGAAAGTATAAAATTAAGTTTTTAATTTTATGATCTCGACAAACGGTGGAAATAAAGTATGACGTATTTGTTTCATATGTTCATCAATAAAATGCAAAGAATTATTAAACTACCAATTAATAGAATATAACATACATTGCGGTAATCAGCTTATATTTAATTTGTACATAAAAACACATATATTTAATTTGTACATACAAACTTAACGTGTCTTATTTTTCGATTTCCATAAAGGAATATTAAAACTTTTTTTTATTCATATTTATATTCAAAACATAAATAACTATTATTTTTATTGTTTATGTTTTTATTCAAAAAAATTCTTAATCATTCTTATTTCGCAACCTTGTCGAAAAAGAAAGTTTAAATAATTCGTCTATTACGATTTTTCGCTTATTACAGAAGACATACTTCGGATTGAAAATTAACATATAACCCTTCAATCACTTGCAAAATCGTAAGTTGTGGTAAGTTAAACTATTTTCCAACGAACAGTTTATGAATAAACGTTATCTGATAAATTTCTGCTGTCAAAAAATAAATTGAATTCATCGAGAAATGTAACTATTATATATCCAGCCAGTCGAATGCATTGAAACAAAAGAAATATAAATAAAATTCGTGATATTCAATCGTGAACATGTATGCAAATCAAGCTGAAAGCCTGGGATCATCTCTCGCTACCCATTACCCACTCCAAACAGCAACCGAGTTTATATGAATTGGTGAACGGTGTTATTACAACAATCAACAGTGCAAGCAATAGTCGTAGCGGAGAGTGGAGCGCAGTGAGGATAGCAGCAGTGGTTCGCCGGACGGAGTAATTTTAGCAATTCACATCGCCATAAATTATCCATACAAGTGAATTATACTTCCATTTCTATACTGGGCACAACGAAAGTTGATTACTGGTCTTTACAGTCTAAAAATAAAATTGAAATCGTAATTGTCTATTAGGTACACTGAGCAGTAATACTCGTGCTATTCTATTGGGGTAGTCACAGGCTTAAATCCCAGTAACGAAATTTAAATACATACATTGATTTTTCAATCGATCTGTGCTCAAAGGTGTGTAATGTTCACATCCTACTACCAATCCAATTTTAAAAACGGGATATGACGAAAGCGTCTGACTTTCAAGCTTTACTTTTTTTAAAAATTAAAACCATTACTAGCTGTAATGACAATGCAACAAATATTTTGAAATTAAAAGATCATACGAGGTAAACTTGATGAGATTTTTTTGAAGTCACTTGAGATTAATTCAAAGAGAATTGAAATCTCAAGCACCTACATTTTAGATTTCAAATTTAAATTAAAAAACATCTGAACGTTACATTGGCTTTACGCTATTGGGAGACGAACCTAGACACGCTAGGTCGGTAGATCCAAGCTCTTACCAACTAAACCACAGCAAGCGACGCTTAATATTCTTACTCTATCCGAAAAAGAATGGTTGATAACTAAATAACCACTATTCGTTATTTGTTGAGATTCTTCAACATGAATATATTGATCGTTAATGGTTAAAAAAAATGAACGCCATTATTTAAATATGTGATCAAAAATAACGTATTTAATTAATTAAACTAGACAGTCCAAAGTATCAATTCAAAGTATCTTATTATTCAATTAAAAAAACGGTAAGCAAGATAGATACAAGGGCCCAAATGCTATTGTTTTCTTTGCAGTATAAAAAAACAAATTTTCTCAATTTTATTAGCTAACAAGGAACCATTACGACGTCGTCGATGACAACGATCAAATTATCGAATACTTTTTGCATGTCTGATTTCAAGACATACGCTTTTAGTATAAAGAGGACACCACGAACCAGAAACAAAAGCAACTGGTTCAACATCAGTAGGGCAGCAGCAATGAAATAAACGATTGTCAATACCATCGTTAATGTCCGGTAGCGGAGACAAAAGCAGAATAATAGCGCATTTTTTAAATTGATAATACTTAAAATCTGTTCTAAAGTGATTAAAAAAATCATTACTGAATTGGCAAAAGGTAAATTTATTTGTCTTCTTC
The DNA here is from genome assembly GCA_030503985.1 of Himalopsyche tibetana. Classification (NCBI taxonomy): domain Eukaryota; kingdom Metazoa; phylum Arthropoda; class Insecta; order Trichoptera; family Rhyacophilidae; genus Himalopsyche; species Himalopsyche tibetana. Next base: position 9,072,316 of record JAPJYX010000014.1, read on the forward strand.
GCGGTTAACTCTTAAATTATAAAACAAAACACGTCACAGTACAATAAATATTTTTTAATGAATATGTGTTAGTTATTCAAAATAATGTTGCTCACTTTTCGAGAGTTCTTGTTACGGTACGCGGCTGGTAGAGGCGCAAGCACCCGCTACGCCGTTCGGGTTGCCACCATTCCAAATTAAATCCACGGATTAGGGAGCCTAAAACCTCTGACAAATTATTCAACATAGTGAGAATTTGTCTGTTCTTTTGACTCGTCGACTTTTGCAGTGATTTTTCATGCCATTTAATCAATTACATTCGTAATGAATTTTGAATTTAAAGCTTAATAAAGATATGATACATTTTTAATGAAAAAATATTTTTAAAGGGTGATCGATTCACTGACTAGTTTTGATAAATCACCGACAACACTTTGGATATAATGTGATTTTTCAGATTTCATTAAATAGATTATAGTGATAACAAACAAATATAACAGTGATCGTTTTGACTAAATTCACACGAAAAATTCAAAAACGAGGTAATAACTGAATATTATTTTTAAATCATTAAAATCTGTTGTTTGAAAAAAAATGATAATTTTTCATTCCACCAGGCACCTGTTTTCAAAGCACACGGTATACTGTTACCTTGTGCTTTTGTAAGGTGTCATGACTTGCAACCGCAAAGCAACTTTTCGGAATGCATGCGTTGAACAGGAAGCACTTGGTTTTGATCGAGTTAATACTATAGATCTATAGTAAAGTATAAGTCTTAAATAATAGTGACATTGACAGGGTGTTAATCCATTTGAAAGTTACTGAAACAACCTGGTGGGTGGTCTGAAGTACCCCAAGGAATGTATAAACATACTGCATGAGTCTTCAGAGTGGTCTATCGTTGCTATGTACCCGTGTTATTTTTTTCTATCAATTTCGATTCGAAGGCATAGATGTTTGTGATGTCTAAAAGCTCCCCTTACCCACCATTCCAATATTAAAATAACGAAATGTAACGAGAGTTATTAGCCAACCACTGGTCCTGTCTAAGGTCAATTCTTTATATCCCTACTCTCTTCAACACAAAGAGAAGTTAGGCAACTGAGCTGGATGTAATGGTAAAGATGATGAAAAAAGGCGTAGATGAGGAATGCTACCAGTAGACGTAAAATTGCATGGACACCCTCATGTCAGCGTGTGGTGTAGCGTGGCGACGCGGCGGTCACCATCCCACTTTCGACCTGTGGTTTGTAAACACTCATCCAGACAAATGACGCCATTTCTCTTTCGAGGTTATTCATCTAATTTGTCAATAAATTTCTCAGCTTTGCAAACAATGCGCACGGCTCACAGGTAAAATTTAATTCATGTCCCAAAAACGAGCAGACCGTTTCATTATATTGATGCTACGTATTACGATGCGGTAATTATTATAATAGCTGTTGAATTACGTTATAACAGTGTGCTTTTGAGATTAACATGTTAAGTATTTTCGTTTTGATTTACTCATTAAAAACGACGAGTGAAACAACGAAAGAATATCTTTAGATCCATTGACATAAATTATTTAAATAATTACGTGATACAATAAAAATGTATTTATATGTTATAAATTCAATCGCAACTAATTATTTATTTTATCTGTGCCAACTTTTGAAGGTGCGTGGTAGAATGTTCACATTTTGTACAGTCCCACACGTTTTGTCAGTAACGACCAAAGCTTAATGAATGAAAATACATTTTTTTTAATTGAAACACCTCTTAATAGCACTTATTTCACCTGGCATGTAGTATCAAATCTTTATAATATAAAAAAGCCAGTATTGTTATTTTTGAACACTAAAAAATGGAATTAACAAACGCTTGCAAAAAAGGTTACATGTATTTATACTACCAAATTCAATGAAAATTGGTGAATTTTTTGTTGAATCACTAGCATGAGAATATGAACTTTAAAAGGGCAAATTTAATGTTAACAATCAATTATTAATTCCATACATACATCACGGTAACAATGTTGATGTAATATTATTCATTATGACGTTGGAGGTAGGTTTCGCAGCAAAATAAATAATTTAACATTAAAATTCTCGTATAATGGGAACATTTATCTCGAAATTAAAACGAAAAGATTTTGTAAACGTTGTTCTTCAAAGTAAAAGCTCATTTATTGAAAAAAAAAAAAACAAACTTTAGTCGGAATCTTTAGCGAAGTTGTAAATTAGCAAAATTAATTCCATTTGTCGAAACGAAGGTGTTTGTCTTATCTGGCAAATGAATGCCTTTCGAGTTTCTTACACATTCGCTTGCGCAGAGCAATCATCGAGTTTGAATCAACTTAATGGCGAAGTTGTAAATTCTAACTATTATAACAGGTCTTGCAGGTATTAACGTATATTCGGTGTGGCTTTTGTGGGCAAAACTTTCCTTCTGTTTGTCCCCGAGTGGCTTAAACGCCGTCTATATTGTCATTTCATTTGTGACAAACTTCGAATTGAATACATACAACCGAACTTGGTCGTTCACCATGCACTTGGCCGTTTCCGATATATTATTACACCAAAAGCATTTCATATCCCAAACTTGTGGATGCGAAATCCTAATATTTAGAACTATTAAAACCAGTGCTTTTTAAAAATAAAAGATACTGGAACTCACTTCTTGTCAAGATTTTTGTCTCATCCGTTTCCGTTCCCAATGCTTAGCATATGGATTTCTAATGGAGGTATCTAAACTGAAGTTTTTTTCACGAAGACTGCTTGCTACTCAGTTTCTCAATTTTCTTTTCCGAAGAAAGTAAAGGTAGAAGGTTATAGCTATGTCAGGACTTGTGTGTTAACTAACCGCTCTCGCTTTGCTTCGTACTGTGATTTAAATCCGTGAGATCTGTCACGAAAGACAACCACGTTGACCACTGCGCTATGGATCCGACTGTTATGAAGAGCTATTTTAAATTTGCATATACGTATAAGAAGCATTATACCACTGGTTCTGGTCACAGAGTAAGTTTATGGACCAGCTTTTTTTTAACATAACATAATAAAGTTACCTAAGATAGGAATAAAGATTATGGTTTCTATGAAAAAAAATCAACAGTTTTTAAAGCAAAATAAAATTTTATGAATATTGATTTGAAACATTAAATATTGCGAGAAAAATGTGCTGAAACGCCGTTCCACCGCGTTATATGGAAAGAAAAGCGCTGATTAAAACTAGGAATTTATACGAAACAAAAGCACACCTTAGTCAAAACATTGACATGCATATATACTTAACATTTTTTTTGTATGTATAATGAAGCAATCGTGATCCAATTAAAACATTTTTTACGCGAGATTTTTTTATCAATATTTGTTTCTCCAATTGATCCAAATTAACAAATTGAAGCCATTTTGATTCGCTGATAAATGTAATGGTTTGTTTTTTTGTGACGTTGTAATAAATTTTAAATTATAAATTTTAGTTTGCTAATTAGACAACTTGTGTGTTAATTTACTTGTAAATATTTTCATTTTATATTTACATGTTTTACGGTGAAATCAGAGTAAAGGGTAAGTTTATCTTAAATATAGTTGACAAAGCTTTGTATTTGTGCAACTAAAATTATTTAAGCGCTGACATATTGATGTTTTTTTTTATTTTTATTAGTTAAGTTAGAACTGAAAGATCTATCTTAAAACGCTTTATTCGGCTCCGTGTTCTTTCATATTATATACGAGATGATTTTTAATGTTATTATTAAAAAGAGATACACAGTGAATTATCATAAAAGTTATTCATAATCAAAAGACTTGATATGAAGAAATTTATTTTATCGTATATTCATATTATAAATACAATGTTTATCGCCACAATTTGCTTTTGTTAAATCAATATATTTAGCTAAATCTTTCACTCGAAGCTTCTATTATGATAATCGGTTAACCATTCAACAAGAGTCTTACATGAAATCAAAATATACGCATCTGGATAGAGTGACATGAGCCAGAAGGCTTCTACAAATATTTGTATTACGGTGAATAGAGAGATTCTCTACAAAAATATCAGCGTTGAAAAGACATGGAGAAAAAAGAATAATCCGGAATAAATTTCTATTTTTTTATTTAAATAATTGAAGTGTCACTTATTTTTCACATTTATACTTCAGAAATTCTCTTTTCGTTGAAGGATTATACTTTCAAAATTGTGATGTTACAGATTTAATACACTTTCAGTTGGGATTGCTCCTTGTTTAGGCCCTGCGGCGAGAAAGCGATCCTCCGCGTTCTACCTTCACCTTTGCCTGTCTGCTATCTACAATCAGGACACTTATTATTTTCACTGATAGCCAAGTTTATTATGTATGCATAATTGATCTCAAATAGTTCGACTTTTAACAAATAAGAGTCTTACAAATGTTATCAAATTATTTCAAATGAATCCAATATATAAATAGTAACAATAGCTGACAATATTAAGAATTTATGAAAAAAACTTTATAAAACAAATCTGTGTAATATTTTTTCTTTTTATTAAAAGTCGGTTAATTATTTTTTGAATAAATTGTTTGAAAATTTGCTTGCAATCTATGACAACATGAATTGCATTATAAAACATAAACAAAAATCTCAATATGGCGCTGGGATAGTCGATAAACGGCATCATTATTGTTTCACTGAATCTCTTCATTCATAAGCATTCGTCCGTTATCTTATTGCTAAGTGAAGGCCTCTCCCGCACTTTTTACACTTTCCAGTCCATGAAGTGATTTCCCATGCCATTATCTGAACATATTATACAAGGACAAGAATAGAACCAATGAAATAATAAATATGTAGATTAAGACAAACTGGCCGTTAATGGATAAACAGTATAATTAAGAAAACGGTCAAATGAAGACAACAATAAATCTTTATTTTTTTCTATTCATTAAATTCTTCTCACTTATGTTTAGTAATTGTCTTTTTTGGGTTAAATTATATTTCACTATTACGTTAATTATTTTATTTTGCCTTTGTAGTAATAAACATAAATATTTTTTTTGCTAACAATTGTTTTATTTATGTATATGTATTTGTTTCGACATATAATCATTATCATCAGCTGACTTTCTCTTAATTGTTTCATAAATTTTGACAACTATTAAAATTGTTTTTATGAGCTGAAAATGTTCACTCACCGAGAAAACCTTTAAAGTGATTTATTTTCATTACATTTTATATTATTTTTCTACTTAAGATCAACCAAACGTATTTTTAATCAATATATCACTTCTTTTAGTAAATGATATTTATTCAATGTTTTCAGTTCCTCATAAAATATATTGAACAAACTATAAACCATTCGATTATAAAACTAATACCATATACATACAATTTAAAAAAATAGAAAATGTGGATCAGAATATAGCAACTTTCATATTTGAAAAGTTTTTACATAGTCCTCAATTGTGGATATGAGATTGGTTAACGAAAACACTCTTGAATCAAAATATTTTGGAACAACAATAAAAACAAGGGAATCGTATTAAAGCGGGCTAAATGTAAAATGACTCCTCGATATTGTCTTAAGTGGTTGGGAATAAAGGCATAAATGGTTAATTTGGATGAGGGGTGTGAGAGGAAGGGTGGTGCAGGGATGACAGACAAAATGAAAGGATTTTATCCCCTGCCGACAAGTGGGGGAGAATTATTACCGCATTCTCAATCATTTCATGTTTTGAATGACAACATTCCCGATCATATCTCCTCCAATATTTTTTTCGTACCCTTGAGACTTTAAGCTTTGTGGTAAAGGCATTTCTTTTTTAATACACACACTTCACAAAGGATACTTGTGATTGACTTAATTTCTCATAATATTCAAATCAAAATATTTCGTTTGATTTTTATCCAGTCCTTTTCCTCTAATTCTAGCATAATATAGTATGTATAAAAACTAATTTATTATTTTATCAATAAATATTTTGTAAATTTTATGTTAAGTAATTTGATATTTTTGGGATAAATTCTTCTATGGAAAGTGGCTTGGTAGCGGTAGGTGAACCAAAAATTATAACTTGATTTTTATTTCATAAACTCTGTAATAATATATTTGAAATAGATATAAACAAGTGATTGACTTAACTTATACAAAAGATGCATACATATATTGTTTGTAAACTTCTATGATACATAAAATGTTCGGTAATTTTCTTTACTATCGCCACCTCAAAAATACATATAATATTGTAAAATTGAAATTGAAAATTTACATATTTCTTTGTTTAAAATTTAAATGAATATTTATGTTTTGGAGTAATTATTTAAATGTAGTTTGAGTGTAAATTTTAATAGATATATCAAAAATCAAAAAACATGATACCTAGTACTAGTAGCATTGACATTACCACAATTATTTTAAGAACCAAAATTTTTGAAAAACTTACCTTTAAAATTATAATAAGTGGTGTATTATTAAATTAAATAATGCTATGTAACGATTTTTAACAATTTAAAAATTGTTAGAGCGCGCTGTGGCTTTAAAAAAAGACCCATAAGTGGTTAAAAATGTACCAAGTCAGATACTTTTGAATAATATGCTTTACGATATGAAATAGTAAACATTAAAAAATATATTTTAACACTTTATAACTAAAGTTGATAATGTGTTTATTATTAAACGTATTACATTTTTGTTTTGACGGGTTGTATAATTTAGATTCGCTGTGCGGACCCTCGTATTTAATACACGAGCGAAAAGAATAAAGAAATAAGAACACTGGCAAAGTATTGCAATAAGCACCGAAATTACAAAAATGCGGAAAATAAAATATGTTATGATTGCACTCCCAGAGGGAAAGTTTGAGAGATCAAAATCACTCCCGAACAGAAGCTCTCAGACTTGATAACTTCGGTAACGGGTTTTTTCTTGTTCTTACAAACTTTTCACTGCGGGAGGGATTATTTTGCGAGATTTCTCCTCCAGTAATTATTGCTTCGTGATGAAAAAATCACAGATGTTTAATCGGGTCAACTGCCAGCGGGCGTCATTTTTAAATTATGACAAGGGCCGGAGCCAGAGGCGTGTCGCATTAGGGCGCGGGCTGCCGAGCGCCAGCTTCCCTTCGACTCCCCGCTTACATGTACCATTATTACTTGTCATCTGAGAATATTAAAAGCGACAGATTAGTCGTGAAATCAATTTATAACTACGGCGTATGTTTTAGTAATAAATGAAACCTTCTTATATTAGCATAACCATTCAGAAATAAATGGATATTTTTATAATGGTAGGCATATTTGGTGTAATAATTTATAAGTTATATCATAGTTCATTCAAAATAAAAAAGCTTAACATATCTGAGTATCAATGCATTATATGGATACATAAATTAATTTTAATGCTATTATTTATATTGCCAGATACTTTGCGTTAAAGTTACTCAATAGTCAATGGTAGAAAACTATTACATTTTATCACGGCTTTTACTATAAAAAATATTTTCTAATATAAATCCAATTCATACTTAACAATGTCAGTATGTTTTATTGAGTGCAAATAATAAATTTATGTTATATGTGTTGATTCCATGGACTTCTATTCAATAAAAAAAATACCGCAATCTTCACGAAGTTTATATTAACACGTATTTAATACCCGAAAATCTTATTTTGCGCGAAAATATTTCGGAATCACTGCACGCAATAAAATGGTTTTTCCTGTTTCGGTGAGGCAACGGAAATTCGTATAACTAGAGGGCGGTGAGCATTATGCCTTTGGGGCAGAACGGTTGTCAGCCAAGCACCGCATAAAGGGCTACGCCGCCCCTGCGCGCCCACCCCCGACTCGACCTCCCCTCGCCACTGTAGTTGCATTCAATCTTTGTTTCAAACTGCACCTAAAAAAAACATCACAAAACAAAGGTCCGCAAAAAGCCACGATACCGCTTTTTGGTCACGGTCCGCTCACTGACATTTATTAGGCCACGAGTGTCACGTAGATTTACGATGGCTTGTCAAACTTCTGGTCAGCTTGTCACTGCTTTTTGATTTATCAGCGAGGATATTCAGTGCGTAACTAACAGCGGTAATCAATTTCTTGTCTTTTATTGGGTGTTTTACGGCTGTATCGTTGTCAGTTCTCGTTCACTGAAACCTATTAGCACTCAATACATGCTTGCCACGATAAATACGAGTGAACTTTTTATAGTTACTATATAATGGACTATAAAAATACCATACAAAATTTAAAAACTACAAAAGTTTTCATTTTATATCACTGAGTGTTTTTGCATTTGTAACACTTTTAAAAATACATGAAGAAAAAATACAATTATTTAAAAATAAGCCAGACACAAGGGATAGTTTCAACTAATTTTAGCCGGAGTCGAAAAAGTTAATTTAAATATTATTATTAATTCTTACGTTTGTTACCGCAGTGATTAAGCATGATCATAAGAATTTAATCAGTTGATAAATTTAGATATGTGATTTTCTTATTTATTCAAACTTTCTAATCCTACATATGGGAGGAAAATGAGACTAGAAAACTTTCTTGTTCTTGCCTCATACCTTTCTTCTAAGCGTAAATTTACGAAAGAGATTGAATTAATAATTCACAATCAGTTCTCAATTATCACTACTGTTGTGGTTTATAATTTTTGTTTTCGCTTATCAAATACAACTGGTTTCAATTGTTTTTGCTGGTTGAAATATTTTTTTTCTTGCTCAATATACATTTATCTATAATTTATATTTTTCAAGTTTCATTTACGACTTTTCTTGCAAAAACAAAGCTTGTTAGCTTAGTTAATAATATTATTATAAAAAAAACATTATTGTACAATACAAATGAGATCTCGTTAAATATCAAATATACGCAAGATTTTTAAGAATAAATACGGAATATTGGCTTATTTAAATATATGATGAAAACCTATTTACGCACGATATGGATATTATCATAATACGAATTCAAAATGGAAATAAACTTACCATATGGCGCTTGATTTTTTCGCAAAAGAAAATGCTTTCGAATAATTAGCGGTAATTACATTAAATTATTCCAAATACTATTACATACCGAATACATTAAGGGTGCAGATACTTACAATAAGGGCCCCTCGTATGTTCGGCGCGTAAAAATGTAAGGGCTGTTCGGAGAATTGGGGGAGCCCCGAGCTTTTCGAGTCAGCTTCCTGTAGAAACATCGATAATGATTGCAAATTAAAAGGCTGCCCCTCAAATGGCTTTCGCTTATTTTGCTTGATTGCAAAGATTGACAATTTTACTGAACATTTTTTCGTACGTGCTTTCATTTGTGTTTCTATTTAACGTTTATTTTTATTATTATTACTAATTTGGAATGTTTTTTACTAAATAAATTTATTGATTACATCAAATATTATCTTAGTTAATTTCAATAGCTAGTAGAAACAATTCTATTGACGTTTTTTAAACTAAAATTTGAGACATAAACAAGTGAAGCTGGCAAAGAAAATCATATTTGATGATCTTAATAAAAAAAATGAATCTCGAACAATTGCGAAATAATAAAATGTATTTTGTACCTGTATACATAAATTTTCTCATTAAGAAAATAGAGTTTTAGTTAAAGCGACGTAGTAGCACTTTTAATATAATATAATATGTTGCATTGTCTTTATGACTTGTAGATTCACTCCATGTTAGTTTCTTGTGTCAATTGCAGATTCGCAGGTAGACAGTGTACACTCACAAAGTCACGAAATAAATTCTCTAAAGTAAATTAACGATGAAGCTCTTCAAGAGAAAGTTTCTAAAGCAAATTGCATTGGAATATATTGATGGTCTAAAATTAACAACTCGTATAAATTTTCAGATACCATCTGATATATTTAGATATAATTTTATAAATGCAATTTTGTATATTCAACTGTTTTCCTTGTATTTTTTTTACTTGAACGAGTCACAATAATAATAAAAGTTAAATGTCAGTTACGAGATGGCAATGTAAGAAGGTCGATATTCAATGTAATAAATACTTGAATAGCGATTCCAAATATTCGTTTTAAATTTATATTTTAATGTTAATATCTTATAGAATTCGATTTTATTAATATTTTAAAAAAAAAATTATGTACATTATTTTTATCTTTCATTATTTAAGACGTATTAAAGTAATCACATACTGGTTGACAGCACTTGTCCTGAGTTAGTATTAAGGTTTTTAAATAAATTAAGTAAACATTACAAAGATATTATATGTCGCCGGATGACATTGTTGTTAATTAATACAGTAGCTTTATATACATTTATATTAGGAACGATTAATATTTAAATAATTTATCAAATTTACGAAAATTCTCATATCAAAAAATATCAAATATATTCCAAAAAGTTGTCTAGAATCACTACTACTTTAATATTTTATATTTTATACATTTCAAATTTTTTTATACATCTATTTATTAATACTCAAAGATCAATGTAAAATTAGATTTTTTTCTATTTAAATATAAAACTTAAAACGCGGGTGTTTTTGAAGTCAATTATCCTCGAGATGGTCTCGACTGACTTACAAAAAATTCTCATCGAGCTTATTTCGTATGATCTTAAAACTTATAAATATTTGGCGCATTGGTATTAGCTGTAATGCCAAATTTATTTTTTACAATATAAAACAACAACAAAAAATAGTGATACTTTATCCTAGATAGTGATAACCTAGACTGTATATGGAAAAATACCTATTTTAAATAACATAAAACGACTTAATAATTTTCTTATACAAAATCATTAAAAATAATTAAGCATAACATCGTGATGGAAATCCAAGCAAATTTACTATTTGATACTAAAATCAGTTCGCTCATCCCCCTTCATTTAATGTCATTATAAATAAATTTCTCGTAATTTAATAAAAAAAAGTTTACTATGTATATATGAATGTATGTTGAAGGCAAATCAGTTAGACATTGTATCATGTTTTGTCGGAGCAAATAAGTGAAAGTTACGTATTCTCAGTGGGATTAGGCACTCAACAAGCTACTTAAGTTTTCTTAGAGTGGTTGTAGAGTTACGGATGCAACTGTGATAAATAAAATTAACATTATACATTTATTTTTAATGTAGTCTTTTCTCTCTATCAGAATAATTGACAAAATATACACGTGTCTTCAGAGTTTAAATTTATAAGAAAAATATAATTAATCTATTTACATGTCGTGTAAATTCCTTGTGTTTGTTTATTATTGTCTGAGGTGACATTAATGAAAAGCGCGCAAGATGAATCCTTTCATAATATGTTGGAATTTGCGGGCAATGCGTTGCAATGAGCAGCGGAGGCAGTTAGTGGGGTAAAGCCGTGTTATGTTGTGGGCAGAAGAATATTAGCCGCTGGCCGTCTACGAAAGCCGCTACGAGAAGGGGTGTCACTACTCTCTACACGGAAGAGTAGCACTGGACACAATTTAGGCAAACCTACCACCATCTTGGCACAGCGATATTGCTTAATAATTGTATCTATTCAATTTTTAAATTATTCTATCTTTCCGGGGTAAGTCCATTATTTAGTTGTTAAACGCGTATGGTATCTGTTTTTGTTGTTTCAGAATATCTGTCATGGTAAAAGTTTTAACAACAATATGAATATTTTGCATGTTAAAACATGTACAAAACCATTTTTTTTAATTTAGATTTTACGAATTATTAATAACCCGGCCGTAGTTTATTTTTATATAGTTCACTAAAACTATTAAAGTTTGTTTAACTGCTTTCATAACGTTAAAACTATAAGCAAAATGGATAAATTAAATCTTACAATAAGCACATTATTAGCCGTATAATAGTTTACATATTAAAAATAAGAAAAATTGTGCCAAACATGTATTAGGGATTGCAAATATCGAATACCGTGTCGAGAATTCGACAAGGGTTACATTTAAGCCGAAATATACCGTTAGGGTGAAAAAGATTTTTTCATTGATGACATCAACAAAAAGACGTGGCTTGTATTAAAGAAAACATCTCGTAAAATCATTTTAAAGGTCAGTTAAAAAGCTAAAAATAATGCTTTTTTATAAGAAAAAAGGTCAATACTACTCAGTTCAAGTTTTTAATTTGTCTTAAAATATCCATATCATAAAAAAAATACATGGACAGGTTTACACTAAAAACGGTAATTTTTCTTGGAGGCGTTCACGAAATCTGACGAATTAGTCTATTTTTGAAATTTTGAAAGTATAAAAATATTAGATTAGAAAAGTTGAAAGAATCTACAACATTAAAATGTTATCTCATACATCGGTAGAGTTTTATCAAAAAGAGGCAGTGGTGCCGTAATTATTTCTTTCTTACACATCCACTGGAAACAGGTCCAGAAAGTACCCTTGCTTTGTCTAAGTACTGTTTAATTAAGGTACTACTTAGATTTTAACTGATAACTTCTTCAGGCATTCATTTGAACTCAACTTACTATCATAAAACAGTTTTCGGTCGTTTTTTTAATTAAAATTGAAATTTCATCAAGCACCCATAGTTGATGTCTTAAATTTTGTTTTGGCCACAAAATTTTACGTGTTGTTAGAATGAATTAAAACACAATAGTCTTTTGTACTTTACTCCACTTTATTTAATTACTTTTATTAATATAATGCCTTTCCACCGAGTATTGACAGCGAACACCTTAAAAATGTTGTGGCGTAATATTTATTGTAAATAATTCAAACTTTTCATTAACTGTCAGTTCTTCGACAAATTAAATTAATAGTTTTTCTTCAACAAATTATTAAATTGAGTAAATTAAACGTCAGTTTATAAGTCTTTGCTCACTTCAAGGTTGTGTATATTTAATACTTTGACTTTGGCCCAAAATCATCAATATTTTTTTTTGTATCTTATGACGCTGTGTTGCCTTTCTACAGTCGATATGAAATATTAATAATTATAAGTCTGCTGACGAATATTTGAGTAAGTCTTCATGCATAAATGGTATTAATTGATAAAATAAATTATAAACAAATTAATGAAAAACTTTTGTTAAAATACGAAAAAATAAGTTAGACTGAATATATAGAAATCTTAATGAAACGATTGCGGACTCAATGAATGGACACGCTTTAGTTTCAGGCTATTGACTTGTTGAAATAACACGGTAGAGCTTTTTCGGTCGGAAGTTAATCTCGCCACGTTAATGCATAAAAGGGTCAACTTTATTTTAAGCTACCACAACGTGATTTCTTATGAAAAAAAAAAATTAAACTACAATTATGGAAGTGGAAGGCGTAAATAAACTAATAAGTTGAAACTTTTAGCCTTATAGAGCAGTGTCTGCCAAACTGTGTGCCGCAAGAAGTCTCAGGTGTGCCGCGGTGGAAGAAGCCTTAAAAATGTTAATTTTAAATTATGTTTATTCTTTTTTTTTAATTTTAAATAAATTCAACATCTACACATTCAAACAAATATTTGTCACGTTCATAAATAGTGGTCAATGCGACACATTTTCCAAATTTTCTTTTTTAAAGGTACATTTCCATTTTTTTTGGTGTGCCGCGGTACAAGTTCCATTTACTAGTGTGCCATGAAGTAAAAAAGTTTGGCAGACACTGCTATAGAGCATCTGTGATAGATGTAACATAACGAAATACATTAATTAGATCTGCGATAGTATATTGTAATCTCACAATACACGACTTGTACAGGCATTAATTTTAAGTTTATTCTTATTATGATTTTTTTATGCGTTAAAAACCATCCAAAAATAGTTATATTATAGAATATAAAATTAGTTTTCTGTTTCACACATTTGTTTATAAAACAGTATTAAATTAAATTTTGATGTATTATGTAGTGTTTTTTTATTTTTTCTCATTATATTTGTCAAGTTCATGGCGAATTAGCATCAGCTGTAATGTCATGTACTGTACTTTTAACTTTTGAATAATAGATAAATATATTTTTTTAAAGATTTGTACGTCATTACAATATATTGTTCTAACAAAAACTTTGATTGTGCATGGTATGTATACAAACAATGGCTAAAATTCCAATATTATAATATGTTTTAAAAGTCGTCAATAAAAAATAAACGCCCCAATCGAAGTAGATAAAACAGAAGGGTCTGTTTTCCAGAAGGAGTTAAGATACTCTTTATCTCCTTTCCAAACATCGCAAGAGTAAAATGATCCCACTAAGTCTGATAAATTGCACGAAATTTATTCGTTATCGAAACGTATTTATCGGAGAGTCATAGAAGAAGAGGATTTCTAATACGTGGCGGAGAAATATGATTAAGAATCGGCGTACGCGTTTATCTGCCGCGAATCGCGAATCACGGACGACGACAAAAGAAATGTGACTCGTAAATTATTCCCCTTGCCAGCGTCACGAGGGATAAAAATATTAGCATCCCCCATACTCCCCCCTCCCCGGCCCCGTTCACATCTCCCAGCCGAGTCGTGAGAGGGTGCACCCTTCAGGATCACCTTCTTTCTACATGCCTTCCTTATTGCAGGGATGTAAAATTTCAATTCATTTATGTATATTGTCTGCAGGGGTGCTACTGATACAAGTCGTGTACTCGGTAGAATGTTTTGATTAATATTCTGCGCAAGAAGTTGAAGACTGAATGATAACAATATTAATTGAAAATAATAATACAAACGGTGACATAATATACGTTGTTCTTTGTAAAACAATACGGAATTGTGATACTGTAAATTCAGAATCTTCTGGATATTTTCGTAGAATAAGATTAACGTTTCTACGATTATTGTTGACTTAAGTAGTCATATTCAACGCTGCCTAAGTACTGTCTGTTCATATTGTAATCAAAATATTTCTTTTTAAAACTATATGAAAACTTTTAATCACATATAAGCTTTCTGTTTTAGATAGATTTGGCGGTAACTTTGTAGATGTTATTTTTTTATATCGACTGTGGAAAGGAAAAAGGACGTAACCCACACATATAAAATTTTACAGGAGGCGCAAAAAACGTGTTTTGATGATTTTGGACCATATGAGAATTATGAATTATACACAGCCTTGAAGTGCACGGAGACTTCTAAACTGGTGTTTAATTGACATAATCTAATATTAATTAAAGAAATTGTCTAGGAAAAACTTTTATTTCAGTCTTTTTTCTTGGTTTTAATACTTTACAAGGTCATTTTTTCAATCTCATTCTCTAATTCGGCATTTGCAGCTTGCATCCTTTTGATAGAACGTGTATCAAGTTTGATACATTGTGATTATCGAAAAAAACCTGTTTTGATAAAACTGTGGGTTACGTCCTTTTTCCTTTCCACAGTCGATATATAAAATAGAAATTGATAACAAAGTTATTCTGCAAGCTTTGTGGTAACTATATAATTCATAATGTGCGTTTTATGGCTTGTTTATTAGTAGAATGTGTAAAGAGTGAGATTTTTTTTTATTTCACTGACGAATACGTATCAATGACTTTATGTGGGAAAATCCTCTAACAAATACGGGCTATTTCTAGTATTATTAAGTTATTTTATTGCCATTCATGAGATTTTTATATATTCCAAATACCTTCACTAGCTTAATTTTATAAAAATTGGCATGCGTTTAAATTATTTTTTTTTAATCTAAATTGACGAATTCGTCTTTCTCCATACATTCATTGATGCATTTGCTAGTAATATCCAGGTGCTTGTATCCAAACAAAACCCGTCAAAATGGCGATTCATAAAAATAAAGTTTAATAAATTGAGTATTACACAGCCCATTAAAATATTTGAAATCAAAAAAAAATAAGTGTTGGTAGTATCTCGCAAGCAAAAGCAAGTTTTCATACTAGAATAACCAAGATTATTTCCTTTATTTTTAAATTGTAATATTTATTATATTATGAATTCGCCGAATATTTGTGCCACCCCTGATATCAAACATGAATAAGTGAGCATTTGATAGACATACATGTTTATACGTACAGAAAAAACGAAGCTGCTTGTAATTCTTGACATGTTTCCAAGTATGTATTATTTGTTGCCAATATACAAAGCATACTTTGTCTTCCGTTTTCGTAACAAATGCTCATTTTTTGTTAAATAAAGCTTTTATAAAAAATCAGTATAATATAAAAAAATCACCCAAACAAAAATAGGATAATTTTTATCTTCACGGTAAAATATGAATGATAAGTAACGTATAAAACATATGACTACTATCAGATTTTATTTATTTTTTGTGACAGTTACTGGTTGCTAATCAATCTATCAACCACTCTTATCTTGTAAAAGATACAATGTTGAGGTTTGTCATTTTTAAGATCTAGTTAGAAATGGTTGGAAATAATTACTGAATAATATGATATGTTATAAAAGTCATGAATTATTGAAAAAACAATTCTTTAGCGTATGCAAGCAAATACAAAAAGACAAATGTAATGTCAATATTGAAATTAATTTAAAATTAAAACATACTTGCTTTCCACTTATAAAATATCCGTTTGCAATTTGATCGTTTTCGGTAGACTTAGCGTCAACTCTGTAAAAGCTTATTTTTAAATATAAAATTAAAATTGATTACTTTTTAGTTCACTTGTTGTGTTACAAATTGTGACACAGACATCGTCTCTTTAATAAAGAATAAAAAGTATAAAAAGAAAAACTCTGACTTTTATTTTGTAATTTATAACATAAGAATCATAATCAATCGTTATTTTTTTCGTAAAACTTGCAATATTCTATCTGATGCCTCTCAAAGAGACAAAACACGTGTTACAATTTGTAACGCAATATTTTGAGTAAGAAATTTATTTTTATATACAATTTTATCGTAGTATAGAATGGTATGTACTTACTTAGTAACACATTACTGCCTCTCAGTTAAATGTATCGTAGTTAAGCAATGATGTACCACTATTAAATACATTTATGCTGTGTGCGATATTAATTCATGTAATTATAGATAATGTCAGAAGAAAGAAATGTGGAAGAAGCCCCCTAAGCTAAATACAGTTGAAATATTTAGGGGACATTTTTTCATTTGTTGATTGATACGAGTTTGTACTGGGAAATATAAGCGTTGATGCACGAACTATATTAAATAATTATAATAATAATAATTACTAACAAAAATACAATTATTTAAAAAATATATAATTTATAGTCTAAGTTTACTTAGGATGTTAATTAAAGTAAAATTTGCTATGGTAGTGGTAGAAAGTACCACTCGTATAGTCAAATAATGTTCCTAATAAAACAATCAAAACTTTTTATATCGTAACGAGTCCCAAGTCTAGCGAGCAATGCTTTTCATATGGTTTCTGTTATCAAGGCAAAATCTTGCCGTTATTGCTGCTGTTATTTAATATATTAAACCAAGAAAAAATATATAACCTATAAAAAAATGTATATAACCCCGTCCGGAATCTCAAAATATATTATTTTAGTTAAAACCATTTTCTTAAGCAGTAATATTTTTTAGAAAATAAAAAACTATTTACTATTACAATAAAACCCCCATTGACACTATAGTCGGGACCGTGTAATTGGGGGGGTGAACCTCATACAAAATTAGGGATTTGGTTTTTTTCCGCGGAAAATGCAAAACTAAGATTTCCCTTAGTTTTGCAAAAAAAAATGGACAAAATATTTAGTTTTTATAGTTGTAAATTTCCCGCACACAGACAGACGCCCAGCTATGCTTGTATAGCCTGGCACGTGTTGAATACACAGAAGCTAGCCAACATTTGACTGTATCTGCGGCACAGGCAACCGTCTCGTAGTAACGACAATAGAATGCGACCGTGCAATTGGGGTATTTGCGGCGAATATTTTAAGCTAGCGCATAATTCGGGGTAGTGTAATTGGGGGTTCCACTGTATATAAAAAAAAACTTTAAAATTACAAAACTACTGTCTGTGAACAATCACTCATATTTTTTTTGATTGAATGATAATTAACTTATAAGAACTCAATTATATTCTTACAAACTTGATTGCTTAGTACGCCGGCGTCATGCAATCGTCAGAACTTAGATTTTGTTTTTTTGATAAATTTAAACAAAAATAGGTTTAGCCGTATCTACAGTATTAAATATTATTTATATAATATTGATTTTTAATTATATTCTCTTAAATAGAGATAAATATAAATATTGCTCATACCGAAATCGTTTCTAACCTAACCGCGACACAAGCGATAGCTCCATTTTATTAGGTCAAGGTCTGTCCAAGTTGATTTTTTAACTTTATGAACGCCGAAGTGTTGAAGCTCCGTTGTTTTCAAGGATGCCAATCTGACCACCCTGCTTAATAGTTTCACAGGGATAATTGGATGGGGAGGTACTCGCACATACTGTAGGGTGCAGTGGGAATATGAAAATTCAGATAATTCAATTAAAATTCGCATGCGATTATCATGCTCTAAATGGTAACACAAAAAACTCGGATAAAAAATTGTTTTCACTCTTAATAGTGAATTTAAGCGAAAACTGTTTTGACAAAAACTCCTGTTAAATCAGTAACTATACGTTTGTTTTCTCTAAAGTTACTGTAGCAGAGTAGTAACGATTCTGTGGTTTAATTTTTTTCAGTAGCTGCCAACCAGTGGTTTGCAAAAAAAAATGGTGCTTTGCAATGTTATTGAAGTAACGTAATCGGGGCCGAAAATCTACTATCTAAATTTTAAAATGCAACGACCAATATTACTGATTTTTTTCATGAAAAGAATTGAAGTGATACGAGCGATTGAAAACTGGAAACTTAGTGGTCCGTAAGATCTAATGTTAAAAATTACCTCCCTCCCACTCTTTCCCATCCTTTAATAACTGGGCGTAGCAAGAGCGATTTTTTTAAAATTCCCTTGGGTACTCAACGTTGTACTCACCACCACTTGCTACGGCTTCACACTAGGGTGTATTTCGTAGCGTTACAACGTTAGTCGTGTTCAAAATTTTTCCAAAAATGTCCCGAAAAGAAATTCTTAAAGACATGGTTGCATGTAGGGCATCCAATCCCGGGATCCGGGATCCCGTAATCCCGGGATCCCGTTCAATTTTCTGATCCCGAAATTCCGGGATTGAGATGGCCGCGATCCCGGGATTTCGGAATTGAGAAATTTTGAGCAAATTCTCGAAATTTATACGAAATTGGCAAATTGAAGATTTCAAATTCCTCGGTGAGCTAAAAAAAAAAACGAGTTTTCGTGAGATTCTGGGAAAAAGTATATTGCAAATTAAAGCAAATTGAGGGTTTCAAATTCCTAGGTGAGAAAATCTCAATCCTGGGATTCAAAATAAATCAATCCCGAAATCCCGGGATTGGAAAAAGGCTTCGGGATTGGATACCCTAGTTGCATGCACTACAGTGTGCAGAAATTAAAAGTTAATAAATAATTAAGTGCAGTTGAAAATATTAGATTTTATCTATTTAAATCAAATCTTTTTCCAAAAGACGCAGAGAATTCTTTAAATGCCCTATAATTTGCCTTAGATGCAACTAGGGATTCTGAAGTCTCGGGGTTTTCAAAGTCCCGGGACATCCCGGTACTCGAGACTTTTATTTCCTCTTCAATAAAATTATATTTTTATTAAAATTAAATATTTGCATGTATGTCATATTATGTATGACGTACATGCTTTACACGCCTTTTGAAAGTACGCACTAGTAAAAATCGCGTTTTTTTTAATACAATGTGAAATAGTTATTATTTTTCTTATGTAATGGATAAATGTGCAATGCTTACAGCTGATTATTACTACGAAGGGATGATAACGGTACATGTAATAAAAAATATCAATGAATTCGGCCGCCGTCAGGAGTAAATTTATAACCGTAACTTCACAATACAGTTTTTAGACTTTTTTTGTCCTTTTGAGATATTGGTACTTTTGTATAATAGTGAAAAAACATTTGTACATAAAACAACATCAGGTATGAACTTTTAATTTTAACATGCTGTAATTTGATTTTGCTACAGTTGGGGCTCCCCTCTCATACCTGCTTTCATTAAATACACATACAATACACAGTCCTTTTGAGGGTTTCTTAACTACAAGAATTTTTTTTTTCAAAAATAAAATTTACATGTTATTAGCACATTTTAAAGCACAGTCACGATTCCTGGGACATTTCCCAAAAAAGTCCCGGGACTTAAGACAGCAAAAATCCAGACAAGTCCCGGGTCGTCTCGACACAGAATCCCTAGATGCAACCAAGTCGGCATGCCCGTATAGAGTCGTATCGTCTTGAGCGATCAGCAAGAGCGATTAGTTAACCATTAGCCCTCTTCTAGCCTTATCCTTGTATCGTTACTACTGTCTTTTGAAAATAGAGGTTAAGCAACTGACTTACAGCCGGTTCGTTTAATTTTTTTTTAGTTGAAATGCTTGATTTGACTCACACAAGTATCTCGTTTAATTTTGATGACCTTCTGATTGTCCATCTTGTTTGATAAATAATTTTCTTATGCTCAATTTGTGAAATTGGTGAATTGGTGAAAATCTCATTATTATAGTTACTTATAATGTTAATAATTAGTTTTTTTTATTTTAAATTATATTAATTAAATGTTTAATTGAATTATCCAGTTTTTTTTCCATGTACTAAAATTCGAATAAATGGATTAAGTCAGTTTGCAGATTAAGCGTTTAATATGGTTATAACAATTAAAAAATGAGCGCTGTTGAAATGTATGATATATGGACAGTAAAAAAACAATATGCGGTGTCGCTCCACCCCAAGGTAAATGTAATATTGTATGTTGTACCAAGTTAGTCACCCCAAGCCCCTAGCGAGTACCGGGCCCAAAGCTGCCAAGTGAAGAGAAGAGGAGAATGGGAAAGCGGAGACAAAGCGACACTGATGTATGATGGATTAAATAAATGGCATTTAGTTATAACTAAATGGCACTATTTTTACTTAAGAGGGATTAGTCTACTGGGACCCCCTCCCCCCGTAACGTCCTGCTACCCCATACCGTTCTCCGTGACCAATCGGAAACAAAATAAGCGTGTACAGGGTGGACAACAGTCTCATGAAATATATAAATGAATCATGGTTTACGAATTAATGCTTACTAGATGATAGAATAGCTTAACGGTAGTATTTTAGATTAAGCGTTTTGCGCTCACCTAAAAAGCAAGAACATCATGTGTTTCATATCGACTGTGGAAAGGAAAAAGGACTTAACCTACAGTTTTTTTCGATTATCACAATTTATTAAACTTGATTGACACGTTTTATCAAAAGGATGCAAGCTGCAAATGCCGAATTAGTATCTAAATTTAGCTTTTAAGTTTGAAAAAGATGACCTTGTAAAAAATTAAAACTAAGACTGAAATAAAGGTTTTTCCTAGACAATTTCTTTAATTAATATTAGATTATGTCAATTAAACACCAGTTTAGGAGTTTCTTGCACTTCAAGGTTGTGTATAATTCATAATTTGCATATGGCCCAAAATCATCAAAACATGTTTTTTGCACCTCCTGTAAAATGTGATGTGTGTGGGATACGTTTCCACAGTCGATATGCAAGTTTAAAAAATATACAGCTATATTAAATGAATTGATTATTACATTAAAAGACTACACTAGTTATCTTGATGTTAAAAAATCTACAAATATAAAGAAATATGTAAGCGTTTATGTATCATTTGACAATTAATCAACATAAAAAAATCTTTATTCATCTAAAAACAAAACCATTTTATTTTATAACATATGTACCTTTTTTCGTGAGTTATAATTCTAATCAAAAATTCTGTAAGTGAAATTCGTTATGTTAATTTGAAAAATATGAATACGCATGTAGTATTTATATATTACACATCAAAAAATACCATCTTAATAATAATCTTAAATTTGAATCGTTCAAACTATGTACATTCTCACAAATTTTGTCACTAACGACCCGGGTTTCGCCTTTCGGCATCTTCAGGCATTCAAGTGCACGGATGAACTTGAACTGTCAGTTCAAGTTCATCCGTGCACTTGAATGCCTGAAGATGCCGAAAGGCGAAACCCGGGTCGTTAGTGACAAAATTTGTGAGAATGTACATAGTTTGAACGATTCAAATTTAATATTGAAATTCCACCAAGCACCTTCAGTCGAAATCTTAAATTAATAATAATCATATATATTGACCTATGACACATTTTGTTTTCAAGGATGATTTGTAAAAAAATATCTAAATCTATCTTATCATAAGATCAAAATTTAAAATAATTAAAACACAACGAGACAAGCTATGATGATGAGTATTAATTTGATAACAACAACATGGTTTGTTTTAATACTGTACTATGATGTTGGCAAGTCATCTTTACGTAGAAGTCTATAAATAAACCTCACGATGATTGTGTAGTAAAATGATTTTCATCCTGTATCGAATTGGAAGCTTTCTGATTATGACAATATTTACGGATTAAAATGAACGTTTCGTATAATTTGGTTGTAGGTATTATATTAAAATTATTGGAATAAATTTGTAAACCATAAACACAAACAGATTGCAAATAATGCAATGTTCGAATCGGCCATGTATTGTATGAACACATTCCAAATTCGAATAAAACAAAAACAAAACAACTGCGCCAAATGTTCTACCATTTCGAATAAAATTATTAGCAGTCGGCGAAACAACATCAACAAAAGGTATACGAAACCCAGCGTCGGCGGCCTTCTCTCATGTTTAACGTTTGTCTCGAAAAGTTCGGACAGAAAGTTGCGCCCGGGGCGGTCAACGACCACCGTCCTCCGCCCCAGTCCCTGTAATAAGTCCTTGTTATTCCATTAGCTTGGCACGATATCAAAATTTTCCGCCCCATGTTCTGTTTCCAATATTTCTTTTACATTAAGAAATATCTTCCCGGCAGTAAGAGCTGCGGCCCGGATGAATATTTATGATGCGTAGTAGACACTAAGTAGACAGTGGACGCTCTTAGCGTAGCGACTTGCGACTTTTGCGAAGTGGAAGGAAGTACTCGCAGAAATTGTGCTATCAGCCGATGTCTGTGTTTACATATTGAATAGTCCGAATGAAGGTAAAGGAGAGAATTAATTTTATTGATCGGAAACTTCTTCTTGTTTTTCGGGTTGGCCCAATCGATAATAAGTAAATTCCGCTTATGAAATGAGTTCTATCAATTTATTAATTTATTTTCTTCAAACGAATCTTTCGGTAAGAAAATTGATTATTTATTTTTAACAAATAAACACATGTCATTTAATTTAAGGTTTCCACTATATTTGCTTCTTGTAATTATAATATTAGTACATTTCTCGGTTGGTCTCTAACGGCCCGGGTCTCATATATTGCCTTCTTTAGAAATTCTTTTCTCATCATTATTACTAAAAATACTCAATTGCAATTGTGGTTAATATATATTGACTGTGGAAAGGAAAAAGGACTTAACCCACAGTTTCTCCAAAACAGCTTTTTTTCGATAATCACAATGTATCAAACTTGATACACGTTCTATCAAAAGGATGCAAGCTGCAAATGCCGAATTAGTATCTTAATTTAGCTTTAAAGATTGAAAAAATGACCTTGTAAAAAATTAAAACTAAAAAAAAAGATTGAAATAAAGGTTTTTCCTAGACAATTTATTTAATTAATATTAGATTATGTCAATTAAACACTAGTTTAGAAGTCTCCGTGCACTTCAGGGTTGTGTATAATTCATAATTTGCATATGTCACAAAATCATCAAAACACGTTTTTAGCGCCTCCTGTAAAATTTGATATGTGTGGGTTACGTCCTTTTTCCTTTCCACAGTCGATATGTACTAGATTTGTTTAAGTTTTGGAGACAAAAAATTTCGTACTATGAAATCCATAGATCTGTTACAATTAACTCTCAGTTTTGGAAATAAAAGTAAAGTATTCTTACTAGCGGTTTTAACAAATATAGTTTCTCAAGTTTTTTGTGAAATAAACAATTTTTTAGATTTTTTATTGTCAGTTCATGTATGTATGGGCAATTAGGAAGTTAATACATATTTTTTTAATGACGTTACAAAATTTAGTTATTTAACAATATACATTATAATCAATTTATGTATATTTTATGATAATAATTTAAATATATATTCTTAGATAAATTCAACTGTTTATTTTGACCATATTGGGAATTTAATGTTTCATACTGTCAATCTATTTTGTCATAAATTATTTAGATTAGCGATTAATACGCTTAAAATAATTCAACTAGTCAGAGGAGGTGAATCTAGAGCAGACGTGCCTCGGTTTACACATTAAATTGATAGCTTTCTTCAAGATAAAACAATTCAGGACTTGTACACCGTGTCACTTATATATTATTAAGCTGTAGTAAATATATGTAGTTAAAATATTTTTTGCTTTGATTTTTGACTCTACTACTGAACTAGATGCTATAGTTTCTTAGGTGCCATAGTTCTTTTTAATCTTTTGAGCAATGACGCAAACAGAATATTTTCTACGGCCTTTTAAGCAATTTGGATCAGAATTTGTAGTTAATTTAGCAAGTATGCAGATGAGATTTATCTATCCGCCCTCACCCTCTTCCAAAAAAGGAAATTGTCTTTCATTGTAAGAAAAAATCAAGTCATGCATAAATATCACTTTGGAATTGAAAAAAATATGATATATCGTAAACCATCATGTGACACATTAACAATCGTTAGTTGAAAACATTTGCAGCACGCATAAAACTATGCATGAATTAGTTTTTTGAAGTGGCCTTATAAATTATAGCAAGCGAGAGAAAATAAATGTAACCATAAAGAAGATGAATTTAGCAGTAGAAAGCGTTTTAGTTAAATGTTAAATTTAATACTTCAAAGCACAGGCAATATGCTTAAAACACTAAAAACATGTGTAAACTAAACATAAGAAGACGGATAAACAAAAACACATTAGCTCGAATTCTCGGCGCGTAATAACTCAAGCGTTTATTTTCTATTAACAGACAAACAGAATGATCCGCTTGTTTTCGCCGAGAATCAAAACATCCCATTACGAATAGTGGCTTCTAATTTTTGTAAATAATTTGATTATTATAAAACATGTTGTGAGTGCGGAGTGTGTCGCAGTCGGCGGGGGCCAGGACAGGGCAAGGCAGCGGAGTCTCCCTCGCAGGAGGAAAGTTTGCTCGTTGGCAAACATGTTTTCGGGAATCCGCTACTGACAGCACTTTCTTTGTGAGAGATAAATAAGTGAATAACTCACTCGCCTCGCCACCGCCGCCGCCGCCGCCCGTTCCGTTCCGACTGTGAACCGAGGAAGCAAACTTTTCCCCGCCTCTGAAATAACTTACACTTTTACAAACCCACTACTCTTCTCTTTTGAACCTGTTTCTTTTGCAAGACTGACTACTGACTCGTGTTCACCCAAATATTCTTATGCATTCGAGAGCTTTTCTGCATTTCAAATGTGACGTTTACTTTTATTTGTGTTATGTATTGACATATTAACACCAACATTTTGTAAATAGTAAATCTATCATTTCAAATGAAATCACAATGTATGCAACTAGACACACGCTCTATCAAAACGATGTAAGCTGAAAATGCTCGTTTGGTATCTAATTTTGGTTTTGTAATTTGAAAAAAGAAGGGCTTGTGACAATTGCGTCCAATTAATATTAGATTTCGTCAATCAAACATTTGTTAAACAGCCTACGTCCACTTCAAGGTTATGTATATTATTTTGCCGTTAACTCGGAAATATTAAAAAACGTATTTTGTGTCCACTATATATTCTTTTTGTGTGGATTGCGTATTTTTTCCTTTCCAAAATCGATATCGTCATAATATTTAAACAAAAGTAAAAAAAAAAACAATTATAATATATAATTTATAATGTTTGAAATTGAAAGTTTGCTTGTATATATTATAAGGCATACGTCGTTTGTCAACGAGCCAATCCAAACGATCTAATCTTTGGAATAAATCTTTTCTCTTCTTCAAAATATTAGAATCGCCACGATTCACTTACTTACTTATCCATAATATTTTTTAAAGACAGGCAAAGGGAACGCAACAAATGACTCGCAGATAATTCAATTCAAAATGAACTACAACATATTTAATTCGTTAACAAATGACTTTATTATAATCCATTTGGACCAAAATTTATTATACATATTTACTTGTTTTTTTTTCATTTCACATTTAATTTTAGTAGAATGAAATTATTGAATATTTTTTTGAATTTATTCAACTGGAATTCCAATGACAATGGGAAAAAATGGAACAAAATTTTCTTTGATTTGTCGAATCAAATTAAGTTTCTTTTGAAACCAATTTTGACGATATACTTAAACATTATTTCTTATATTTAAAAATCGTGATACAAAAATATCTAATCACTATCAGTTTTCACACAATAAGTTATTCATTGATTGTTAATAATGGCTCCAGAAAAACTCCACATTCAAGATGTTTTTCTTGATTGCTTAAATTTCTAATGAATGTTTATGACTAGATTAAAACCCAAGTAACTTCAAAAAATTATTAATGTCTTATATTATATCTTAAAACTAGTAATATCATCATTAAAAACATTAAATATATATCAAACTTATCTTAAAAGACGAAAATTATTAAATATATAAACATATTATAAATATTATACATTGCAAATGTGAAAGCGCATCGCACTGTATTGTTGGCTTGGATTTTTAGCAAAAAACTGTGCATTATAAAAGGTGTTATGTTATTTTTTTGTATTACAGGCATCAGGCAAATCTATAATAACACGTAGAAATTGTGGGCATGTGATTGACAGCTCATCTGTCTTACACAAAACAAAATGCCTGAGCTTATATTATATACTTAAATAGGTAAGAATAGTATAGGTTCAGTGATTCCAATTTGGCAAACCGAGAAATACACATTTTTCTTCCAATATCGTCTAGCGAAAGTGTTAAGAGAAGAACTATATAAAATACAAAATCACTCCAATGTTTTAAAACATTATTTTCCTAATATAAGTCTTAATATATTATATAATAGCTGAGAAATTGAAAAAAAATGGTATGAGTTGTCAGTATAAGACCAATGTTGTTATTTTAAAAATAATCAGTTGAAAATGCTGGGGGAAAAACAAGTGGTGATATTTCATAAAAAATGTGGAATAATATTGATACGAAAAACGTGTTAATTTTTTATGAATGTAATGCATTTACATCAAATGGCAGATAACACTAGGACTTAAGATATAAACTAGGGTTGTGGAGTGAGTTGGAGTCGTGGAAACGGACTACTTTAAATGGAGGCGGGCTCGAAAAAAACTAATAACTTCGAATCCTTCTAAAAACATTGATAATGTCAAAAGTGGCGCCACTCCATGCTACTAGGCCTAAATGTTAGTTGAGTTGTTTTTTATGCTATGCTTATTTTATTGAATCTTAAACTTTATAATTTCATTGATGGCAATAGCTTTACAGTTTTTTTATTTAAAAAGATAACGTAGATTTAATGTTAATTTAATTTTCCCGCTTGTTGTAGTACCTATTCGCATTGTTTACGTGAATAAGCATATTTATTTCTGTTACATTTTCAGTAATTGTGTACATCAATTTTACTTAATATGAGATTAATATTAAATATCATTTTAATTAATTTTCGGAAGTTGTTTATTGGTAAACAATAATGGACCGGTAATGAGAGGATTGATTAAAAACGAAGGGTGTAGTGTAGATTGCAGAGGAATTATGATTATAGCCTCGCTGAAGAATCGGCGCCGCCGCTTAAGAAAAGAAAAGTAACTTTTCCAATTAAAGTGGTCCCCTCTTTTTAAAAGAATGGAGAGTCGTTAAGGAATCGCGATTTGTGAAATGTATCGCAGAACGTACAGCAAGGGAAGCTTTCTACAAAAGGTGAGTGCGACCAAGGAAACTTTTTTTTAAATATCTAAATATTGATTGCTGCTATTATTTAGGATTTTGACTGAAAGTGCTTGATATAATATTAATATAAAATTTCAATCGCTTAAATTTGGTTCATAGTATTATTAAACAAAGAAAATATAGCAGGTAAATATTTCTAGTGCTACATTATAGGTGGAATACAAAATCATCACATTGAAATATTTGTTTTTGGCTTTCGTCTGGCCTAAGATCAGGCGTGGGAAGCCTGCGGCCTTTTGGCTACTCTGGTGCGGTCTTCTGGCCAATTCTGTAATTCTGTAAATTTATGTAAATTCGTAAATTCCTGTCATACTCTGACCGTAAATTCCTGTTTCCGGCCAAAAATTCTATAGTCCATGTTAACTGCGGCCTTATGTCGAATCAGAAAAATAAATGCGGTCTTTAGAGAGAGAAAGATTCCCCACCCCTGCCTTAGATGTATCACGTATTTGACCAGTACATCTGAGCCTTCTTGCCTTCAGATATATCAGAAATTAGTATTTATTTTAAATTTGGTCAACAGTCGTGATTACAAAAGTGGGGGTACATAGGGTTTGACTGTCAACAGAAAAATGAGGATTTTATAGAAACGAATACTGTATATTCGGGTCCTATGGCGCAGCGGCTAGCGTTGTTGGCTTCCGTGCCGGATCTCACGGGTTCGAGTTCCAGTACGAACTGCATATTTGCGATCGATTTCTGTTCGAAGGCATGGGTGTTTTTGATGTTCAAAAATTCCCTCCCACCGTTCCGATCTTTCAATAACTGGGCGTAGCAAGAGTGATTATTTAACCATAGTCCAGTTCTAGCACTATCCTACTATCCCTACCACGCTCTTTGAAAAAAGAGAAGTTGAACGACAAACAGTTCACGTACAAAAAGTTTTGTTGAATTTCCATTAGGAGGCCATATGCTCGACATTAGGAGTGGACATGGATAAAAAATCTTTATAAATACTAACCAGTTATACTGTTGAAAAGTTGATTACTGACCAGATAAATACAAGACATTTAAAATATCTTAGTTCTGCTATATGTATTTAAAAACGAATATGTTTTTTTAAGAAATTAAATGTATTTTAACTAAACTTTCTACGCTCACTGACTATCAATAGTCACGTTACAATGCATCCGCCCCAGACAACACAAATTTTCTTGGAGAGAGGATCTTTTCAATTGCAGTTATATAAATGAAGCAAACCAATCGAAGACTCCTCTCTCCCCGAAGCAGCTTCCGAACGATTCATACTAAATAAAAACTTCCAAGATAAAAGCTTTGCAGACTTGTTTTTAGGGTAATTGAAATTATCGCCATAGGGCAAGCGTCAAATTTGTTAAGATGAAAGTAATCGCTTAAATCTTTTGCTACTTTAAAAGTTCGTTCCCATTTATAATCGTTGTGCCATTTACTTACTTATGATGAGATTTATTTCATTTGTAATAGGGTTATATCTTAAATAAGTAGCTACAGCGTTTTTACTTATAAAAACAATGTTTTTGCTCGAAATTTATACACCTGAATTTTTCATAACGTTGTATTTAACTTTTTTTCAATAAACGTATACGAAAAATTATTATTTCACGCAAAATGTAAATTGACCAGTGACAGTCAACGAATAAAATTTTTAAGCTGATGAAAAATACATTTCAGCTATTTTAAGAAACATCGATAGTAAACTATATATCTTCTCATGGAAAACTTCAACAAATTTTGTTAAACTAGAACTGGTTTCTACTTGCTAGTCACTCACTAAACATTACTCTTCAGAAACGGTAACGATATAGTTTTACGTTAAAGACAATGCACGTATGTAGTTGGCTTAACTCTCTCAAAACTCCTAGTTTTTAGGATGCTATAGAGCAGGGTTTCCTAAACATTTTCTGGAATGGAACACTTCGCTGATTTTTTAAGATTTTTTTAAACGGTGTTGCAGCCTATAAAACCATTCCATTTTTTTTCAGAACACCAACACTGGTGTTCCGCGGAACATAGTTTGGGAAACCCTGCAGGGGATTGGGGTTTGTAAAAAGGAATGAACATCGCAGACATCGATGCATTTGAATATCATCATTTGAACATCTAAAAATAAGCAATGAGTGTAATATATATATATTTTTTAAATTGTTTATTTTGCATCTTTAAATATAAGTTTTGCAACAACTCTTCATATTCTCCTCGCTCATAAAAAAAACAATTTCTTCCCATAACTCGAATAATCGTCTTAAACTTTTTACTCAACACAACCATCTAACATTGGTTAAATAAACGATATCGCCATACTCGAAATCTATAGTTCACTGTTTTTATAACAGCATGAGATGTTTTTCGCGTTATTGGTTATAATTACTTAATTGTGATTTTAATTTAAAAAACGTTATTTTCCAAATATGACTGCGGGTCGACCAAGCCTGATTTAACTCAATATGTATAATACAAAATAGCTTAAAAATTATCATCATATAAATTTTAAAAATATGTACAACCAATTCGAAAAATCAAACAAATAAAAAAATACCTTAATTGCTAACATCATGTTAGTGTAGATAAGCCAACGAGGCATCTTTACGAAACAGATTATGAAGACGGACAAGGCCATAAAAAGAAAATCTTACGTATTAAAATGCGCATATTAAAATTTCGTAGCAGAAGTTACTGTAAACTAAAATCCCGTCTTAAGAGTCGCCTAATGAACCCCGGGGATTTCGCAAAAAATATTTCAGAGGGCTACTCACCCACTTGCTTCGGCTTGCTTTAGTGACCGCAGAATTTACCTTCAAGTTTTGAATTAAATAGCTTATTTACGTACAAACTATTACGGTGTACGTAGTACGTTAAACGTCTTGGGTTAAAGTAGATTGTATGTTATTAATTTTGAAGAGTCTGGGGTTAACCTGCATTTTTCATAAAGGTAACTTGTACAAGATTTTTTTTGCATAGGTTTTATACTGTATTCGTAATCGGAAAGAAATTTTTTACGTACTGCAGAAATGCCCTGAGATGAATGCTGAACGAGTAGAGCTGTTAACTGTGGTCCGCCCTCATACGGACTCAATGACCCACGCTGACCTGATCTCAATCAAGGCCAATTTTGAGGCATCGATAAATTTGTAACATCATATAGGGGACGGGATATTCTTGATTTCACTTTAAATTCAACGCGGAGTGGATTAAACTCTCAGTATACGGATACACAGGATACTTTATACTAACTAAACTAAATGGCTGAGCAAGTCGCATTTTTTCTGTATTTTCTTGATCCTGTGTTATGAAAGGCGGCCGTAAATCAGCGGTTGCATACACATAACGGGTGGTGGTGCAAAAATCATCAACCTTTTTTATAATAAATGTAATTGATTTTATTTTTTTGTATGATTAATGTAATTATACAATAGTATTGTCTTTTTAAAATTTTACATGCAGGTATTATATCTATTTTTATTTATTTATTATTCAATATATTTTATACTTATCTCCAATATACACTGCTACTGCTAAGAAGAAGGGTCAAAATAATGTATAACATACTTTAGACAGTAAGATAAAATGAATCCTGTTTGCCATTTATGATAAAACCGATCACCTGTTATTGTGAAAAAATGTTTGTTTATATAAAAGAGCGTCAAATGATTGTTGTGTATTGTTTCAAATGGAAAATACATGGCATTACAGCTGATGCTAATTCACCATGCACTTAACAAATTTAATTAAAATAAAAATGCTGTACATAATATTTATTATATGATAGAAACAAAACAAACCACAACAAAGATTTTCGCTGAAAATTTCCACTTCTCTAGACAATGCAGTGATCAGACGACCAGCCGTTGAAACTGGCAACTTTTATGATCTGTGCATTTAACCACTTGAATACCAAGCCTCTCGAAAAAACCGTTATTTCAGTGTTTTTTCTTGGTTTTAATTTTTTAAAAGGTCATCTTTTTCAAACTTAAAAGCTAAATTTAGATACTAATTCGGCATTTTCAGCTTCCATCCTTTTGATGGAATGTGTGTCAAGTTGTATACATTGTGATTATTGAAAAAAAGCTGTTTTGGAAAATTGAGGGTTACGTCCTTTTTCCTTTCCACAGTCGATATGCAAGCGAACATGGATGTCCAAGACATTTAAAAAATCAAACACTTGATATTCTAATAGAATATAAGCAATATTTTGATGAATATGTGTAGTGCTGTCTATATTGAGCCAATATAGGTTTTTAAAATATCGAATTCGAGTGTATATTGGACAAAATTATTTTTCTCAGAAACACGCAGAATCTCTGGGACATATTAATGATTTATTTGCGCGGTAGTCAAGCGGTTAAAAAATGTTTGGTTATCGTTTCGACCTCATAGGAACAATATTTAAGCATGTAAGAATTATATTTATTCACCATTTCTAAGCATTAGATGCGTATTAAACGCAAAAAACGCTCTTCAAACAAATTCGTGTATTTAAGTAGTATGAAACAATATGACGTATTTTCTCATAAATATTCTAACAGTGAAAATATATTCAAGATAACGTTGGCGACAAGTGTAACAAACACGATAATATAACCACATGGCCGTTTTAATAATGTAAACCCACATAATGAATATTGAAAAAGAAATTAATACTTGTCCTGCGAGTACGTAATTGTTCTTTTTTAATTCCACAAGCTATCAATTAATAATAACATTCCGTGAGAAACATATTAATAACGTTTCTATAGTAACACATGTTAATCAATTGTACAGTTACGTTACATTGTTTATTTGTAGTATTTTTTTTAACCATGTCCGCTCCCACTGTGGAGCATATGGACTCCTAATGTAGTTTATCTCAATAGATGTGTTTCTACGAGAACTGCTTGCTACTCAGTTGCTCAACCTCTCTTTTTCCAAAGAGAGTAGGAATAGAAGGATAGGGCTAGGACAGGATTAGTGGTTAGCTAATCGCTCTCGATACGCCCTGTTTATAGTATAATGGATGGGTGGGAGGGGGTAATTCAAGACATCACATACATCCATGCCTTCGAACAGAAAGATTGAAAAATCAATTTATAAAACTGTCCGTACCGGGATTTGAACCCGGGACCTCCGTAACTGAAGCCATCGACGTTGACCACTCGACCAAACAAGCGGCTATAATAAATTATAGTATACAAACACAATAATAAATTGAATAGATAGAATGATAGTGTTTGAATGTGATCAATCCTTAGTTAAGATTGTAATTTTTGCAATCCTGTATATTTGTATTGTTCGATGATATTTAGAGTTACCAAAATAGTCCTAATAATAATCCCAAAATAAAGAAGGTGTTTGAAATTGTAAAAGATATTACTAAAGATAACAACTTTTTTGTGACCAATTATTTAAGAACCTAATCTCTATTCAACTTAGAAAAAAACGATTGTTGATATGCCATGAGTGCTTCATTTTACTGAGAAGTATCTTTTTGTTAAATGCTTCGTCAATATTAATATTTATCACACAGATGTAGGCTTACTTATTGATGAACATATTATATGATACAATTAAGTATAATTTGTTTTGGTAACGCAACGTCTTACTTGAGCAAAGTCACTGCGAACACGATTAGAACACAGCTTAAAGCGAATCAAAATATTAAATAAACTGATTGTCACGTAAGACACTCAATAGCGGCGGATACTATTTGATATTGTCGTGCCGCAACGAGTCGCTTTGTATTCGCTTTGATTTCATCCACGTTAGACATTCAGTGACGAGCGTGAAGAGGAGAAGAACTTGCCGCTTGCACTAATAATAATTGTATATGTCCCCTATTAGTATAATGTCAAGTTTTACTGTGATTTTTTAAATACTTTTCAGTGAAACCTCAAGCAATTGCTCGTGTATTCATCGTTCTCCCACAATTATCGTATTTCTTATTCTTGGTTGTAATATTTTACTTTATTCGTTGTGTTTTAAGAGAGTATTTAAAATGATTAATCAGAGTTTCACTGTATATAAGCTTATTATAGTATTAGTTCTGCAAATTTTCCATTGCACCACTGCGTTGCCTGTATGATAACGCCAAAGGCCGACATTATTACGAATTAATATGTAGACACCTTCAAAGCCAGCTGCTTGCGCAATAGTTATGACATGTTGAGTTAATGCCCAATATCTAATATATGTGAGATGTCTAAATATGGCGTACCTACTATTTATCGATGTGTGATAATTATTCCATTGAAGCGGATATCCTATGAAACGTAACCGAGTAATGAGAGTCAGCTAAATGCCAACTGCAGTCGCTTGGTAATATAGGTTGGCGTGCACACAAATGTACGTGTATTTGCACGTGACCATTCGGACGGCAGTCTGCATTCGGACACTTTTATCTGTCGGGCATCTCTGTAAATAAAGCTAACGAATGTCCGGGGTAACGCGCCCGCCTAGATAATGCAATATTTTCTCTACCGCTTTCCGACACGGGGGAGAATGCGAGCTAACCCTCAAAACGCAAGGGCAGCCGGTTTCACTAAATGTAAACATCGGGTATGGGCCGGCAAAAGTGCGCAATCAGCAGAAATCACTTTAATAATGTTTAACACTTCAATGGGTAACTACGGTGTTATTGTCAGGTGCACTTATCGCAAGACGCTACGTTTTTTTTCTTTCTAATATTAGATTCAACTAAGCATGTACATATGTATGTCGGGTGGTATCGCGCAGCGGTTAGTGGTCATCTGCGTCGGATCTTACGGTTTTGAGTTCCTGTACGAACAAGTTGAATTCCCACCACCACCCGTTGTGTATAGGCTTGTACGAACAGCATTTTTTCGATTTCTGTTCGAAGGCATGGGTGTTTGTGATGTCTAAAAATTTCCTCTCACCCATTCCGATTATTTAGCACGCCAGCTAGTGTAGTCAAAAATACTTCCGATATGTTGCTGAACCTTAAAGAACCAAATGAAAAAAACAGGTTTTAAAACTTACCGCCCGCCTCTTTATGGACGGTAAAAACCCAGGCCATACATTTATAAAAATACATGTTTTTCACTTGGTTCTTTAAGGGCCATCAGCTTACCGGAAGTATTTTTTGTACCGTACCGGACGCTTTGATAACTGGGTATATCATTGTCCTTCTATCTTTACTACTCTCTTTGATAAAGAGACGTTGAGTAACTAAGTAGCAAAAAGTTCTCTTGGAGATACCTCCATTAGAATACTACTAAATATTTAAAAAAGCATGTATTTATAATACGTTAAAACATGATAGATCTTATTAATTGAATAGACACTTATTTAGTAAAAATTCATCGTAATCATGTTTTAAGTTATACAATAGAAATATATTATATTTGATAGCTATCAGCTCGGCCCCATCATTCGCATCGCAATAGTTAATTCTCACGATGGCGTGATGCTAAAATAGCTTTCAATTAAATTTTACAATTATTGCACAACTAAATACTTATAAGTTTTTAAATATTTAAAAAAAAAATGACTTATCCATGTTCACTTTATATTTGGGGCATGCGACAAATACTCTCTTCGTCAGGATTATTGCTTAAATTTTTCAGTCAAACTATAATTGAAAAAAAGTTTAATGATCGATTCAATAACAGATATTTTCAAATAACTACTGATAAGTCTATCCATAATATGCAACGTGTATTACTTTGCTTGGTTTATTATAAAATAATTGTCCCGAAGAAAAATGTTTTAGTATATTTTTAAACGAGCTTATTAACATGAAAAATATGAGCCCTTGAAACAAAGGCATACAAAAAAAAGGTAAAGAATATGTATTTATGTCAAAATGAAATAAATAAATATGGCAACGCCACTGTAACCCATTGAAGAGTATTTTTTTCTTGAGATTAGTTGGGTTTGACCTGCCACCCCATCGTTAGATGCGAAAGTTTTTAGTGGCCATTGGCGGAGTGTGGTGACTTGTGAACTGGCACAGAAAAGCGCTTCATAGCTCAATCGGTGGCTTAAAGGGGCAATTTAAAAATGACGAAAATGGCGATTAATTTTAATGCAACTTACATATCTAAAGAATGACATTTGATCTTATTGCAAATTACTGAAGTGAAATATGTTTCTTTCTAAGTAATAAATAAAACCATTCCTTATTTTATTTATATTTTATTGCGTAAAATCCGTGGTTGCATGTTACTTGTCTATTAATTATCGTTTTAAAAGTTTATAATAGTTTCAATACAAATATTTTAATGTAAAATTTAAGATGTGTTTTTATCTGAGTAGTTAATGTCGTTGGTCTAAGTTGTGGCAATTTTTTATATTTATTATTGAATTCTCTCTAATTTCTCGCGCACCCATCCATCTCATTGTAAAAACGGAGCGTAGTAAAAGCGATACGCTTACTTCTAGTTTTATTCAGACTGTCCTTACTCCCCCTGAAATAGAAAGGTTAAGGAAACGCTTATCAATCGGTTCTCGTAGAATAACTTATGTTGGTATACACTCCACAAGATGTACATATGCTCTACATTGGTAGCGGACACGAATACATAAAATAAATAGACAACGTTAATAGATTACTTTAAAGTGTTCACAGCCATTTTTTTCGTTCAAAAACATATTTTTTAAAATAAAACACACACATTTAGTTGTAACAATTTTACAGTTATTTCAATGATTTAGGCTGGTTTAACTGATCGCAAACATTCACAACTGATAAAAGTCTATAATTTGAGATATAATCGCTCTTTACAATTCGCATTCAATTGCCCTTTATGTAAAGAAGGCACATCTGCACAACCAGTCGCAACAATTGAATAACATTATAATGTTAAAGATTTTTTTAAATCCATCTTCTCCTTTTCCGAAGAAAGCAGTAGGGATAGAAAGATAAGACAATGACAGGACAAGTGATTAACTAATCGCTCTCGCTACGCCACATGAGGGAATTTTTAGACATTAAAAACCAGCATGCCTTTAAACAGAAATCTATAAATTGATCGA
This sequence comes from Himalopsyche tibetana, assembly GCA_030503985.1. NCBI lineage: Eukaryota > Metazoa > Arthropoda > Insecta > Trichoptera > Rhyacophilidae > Himalopsyche > Himalopsyche tibetana. Next base: position 9,109,048 of record JAPJYX010000014.1, read on the forward strand.
AAAAAATGCTGTTCGTAATGGGACTCGAGCCCGTGATATCCAGCACGGAACAACGCTAACCGCTGCGCCATAGGACCCAACATTCTTCCGATCTACTTAAAGATTTAAGCACATTATAAATATTTTTCGAGCACCATTGATATTGTTTTTTTACATGCGCTATGATATTATTAAAATATTTTTGAACATGAATAATCAATCTTATAACAACCGTCTTCTATGCGTCGCAGTCTTTTTATAACAAATATAAATACAATCAAATGAATTTATCCTCATCTATATAGTTATATTTAATAAACACCAATATTTTTTATATAAGTTTAATAATAATAATATAAATTGACTCTACGCCAGTGAAAGGTAGTTGGCATATACACTAGTGTACGTCATAGTTCACTCCCTCCTTGTCTCCGTTCTTCGACACCTTTTTAGATATAGTTGCCCGTAGTTCGTGTCTTTTTGCCAAATCTGCTACTTTCAAGCCCATCTATCTACTGCTACCGTTTGTTTGCATACTAAAAATGTATTAGGTTTTCTTTAAGAACAAAAAAGTTATTTCAATATTTGAACTCATTTAACCAGTTGAGATTTGCTCCGTCTAACATCCGATAAAAAGATTTTTTTATCAAATTCGTGACATGTCGTTCGATAACGATATTATTCCAACGCTGGACTACGTATCTTCAAATTGAATAAATACAATTTAGAAATAAACATTGTTTGGTATTGATTTAATGTAATGCCCAGTTTCTTTTTCAATATGTCAAATAGCAGAAATAAATAAATTTATATCTAACGATACAAGCGTTTTGTTCAAACTATATTGGTTCGTGACATAAAAAAATAATGGTACTTAATACTAGAGCCTCATGATCAGGATCCCAAAATCCCGCAATCCTCATATTGTCTTACTATCAATAAAATTCATAAAATGAAGATACTCAATCGATGAACTATACCAATGTAAAGTGCTTCTGCAGTTGCTACTTTTTTTACTAAGGTATGTCTTCCATTTGCACATAGTTAATATATGTACGTATTAGTGTCATCCTCCTAATTTTATTGTACCATAAATGAAATATAAATTAGCAGTTTTGACATTTTTTGTTTGTTTTTGCGTTACCTATCTTCTTAATGTCGGTTCCATGCCACAGTGGTCAACTCATTGGTTTCCATAATGGACCTCACGGGTTCGATTCCCGGTACGAACAGCATTTTTTAATCGATTTTCTGTTTGATGGCATGGATGTTTGTGATGCCTAAAAAGTCTCTCCCATAATGATGTCACACATACTTATTTTAGGATTGGAATGCCAATCCTAAAATAAGTATGTGTGACGAGAATTATTAACCAACCATTAGTACTTCCCTAGCCCTACCCTTTCTATAAATAGAGTTTGAGCTACTGATTAACAAGCAGTTCCCGTGAAAACTAACCTTCTGTTGAGATACTTCCATTAGAAAGCCATATGTTCCACATTGGGAGCGGACTTAAAAAATAGTTGAATTCAAATTTGTTTTTAGACTCGCATCTGAGTCGCAGTTTTTTTAAGTGCAGTACATATAATATTATTATTTTGTATTATAATATATTATTCTGATCTGTGAAAACAAAAAGCAGTATCAAAATTTTGTCACCCTTAGTGGTGTATAATAGAATGAGTTTTACTCTAAAGTTCCAGTAAAGTAAATATAAAATCTAGATTTCTTAAAATTAAATTTAAGATTTTGGACATGAGTATTCGTCATGTATCTTTTCTTCACCTTGATTTTGAGTGATTTTAAAAAACACTTAACGAGCTAATCTCGAATGATATTTTATTTTCAAAATGTTACGCGCATTGACATTAGCTGTAATTCTGAATATTTTTTTATGAAATAACTTAAAATACTTTTCTATTATTTATTACGATATTTTTTTAACGGTTTCTGATACTTAACATAGAAATTTTTTTTTTTACATGTTTCTTTATTCTAAACTTATTACAACTTGTGTCTTGAATTTGAAATAATATTTTAAAGTAAAATCAATAGATTGTATATTCTAGAGACATTTAAAGAGTCCAGTTATTATTTACACGCACTGGTTAATATAATTGTAATCGGCACTTACCGAGTTGGTCTATTGACGTATGCAATAGTAAATATTTTAATGAGAGGTGTTTTAAGCACGGAACTTTATGAGCAATTAAATAGGGTTAGTGTGGAATCGTGATTTGAGTGTCAGTTTCCTGATTAAGTGAGAAATATTACCACTTCGTTGGCGACTGGATTTGAATAAATACCACTTTTTCAGACTCTCATAAAAAAATCATCATCAAATAAGTGTTTATTGTTTTCTTAAAATGTTCATTAGAAGAATTACATCAAATAGTCATATTTTTATTCTTGGATAGTCAAATTTTCTGAAAATATTTTTGTTTACTTAGAGCATATGTTCCTAACATTTTTCGGGTGGCGACCCCTTTTTATAAATGCCATGTGACTAGGCGAGACCCCCCCCCCCTGAGGAATTTGAAATCCTCGATCTGCTATACTTTTTCCCCCGGGTTGTCTCCAAAACTCATTTTTTTTTTAGCTCACCGGGGAATTTGAAATCCTCGATTCGAAAATCGCAAAAAGTTGGTGACCCCCCAGAAATCCCTTCGTGACCCCCAGGTTGGGAACCCGTAGCTTAGAGTCTGTTATAATCTATATATTAATAGTCGATAATGTCCGAAGGATGTCCCACAGATTTCACACCTTCCAGTCTCCACTTTTTTATTCATACTAAATCTATATATTAATAGTCGATAAAATAATCACTCGCTTTTCACTTTTCACAAATGTGTGCGTACTGACGAAATGTATTTGTTTGCGTACTTGAAAATTAATATTTAATGAAATAAAATAAAATAAAATAAAATAAAATAAAATAAAATAAAATAAAATAAAATAAAATAAAATAAAATAAAATAAAATAAATTAAAATTAAATTAAATTAAATTAAACTAAATAAAATCAAACACAATGCAACGAAAATCTCACGTCCATTTTATTGTGACAGTGCCTAAAAAAACTATTATATCATTGTAAATAGTATCAACATGACTTAGAATCAAGCTGAATTCTTTTAGTGAATGATAATACTGATAATGTACAAGACACCTTGTTTTAAATGTTTCAAACCGTTTTATCCATATTTTGCATTTTCAGGCGCATGTATAAACTTGGCAAGGCGGATGAACAATCACAAAAAAACGAAAATGTAGAAGATATCCAAAATGATCATGAATTTTCAAATTTAAAATCTTGCAAACATTGAATAATGATTGAATAATTTAGCTAATTTGTGTAAAGGAATTGTATTTTTTTTTTAATATTTTTAATCCACTTTTTGTAAATATTATAAAAACTTTTCATACAATATATCGTCAGTAATTTCTCACGATCTGGTTGGTATCTTATAAAGTACAAGTTCTTAGAAGACATATAAACACCGTTTCATTATACGAAACTATGACGGATGTTTTTGGAGTTGTGAAGTTTTAACGCTGAAAATATTATTGTTATCTATTACATACACAATAATAGTACTTGTATTGGTTTTACATTCTTAAATCATTTTTTAATTCATAATTGACAATAAGTCGTCTAACAACGTATTAATTGAGTTGAAGTGGCGGTTGCTAATCAATAACTCATATTTTATTTCAATAATGATAAAACTTCAGAAGACTGGATGGCCATTTGGTATGTTCTCATTTTTAGAAGAGTGTAATAAAGTGGAAGGATTTTAGTTGTAATATAAACATATGCCTTTGATAACACGCTCTGAAATACATTAATTCAAACTCCAAATTTTTCCAATATCCAACTATTTGACTATATTAATTGAAACATAATCTTGCAGACAGCATATTATTACAACAGTTATATGTTTGTGTATACAATAAAAAACACCAATAAAATGCAAGTTAAAGAGTTTTTGTAGGACACTTGTAATTTAATTTAAATAATAAATACAATACATGTATCATTAATATACGGCGAAAGACAGTGTAAAAAAATCTAAAAGCAATCTCTGATAAATAATAACAAACATCAACGCGTTGCCAATGCTTCATTGCGACAACCATAAATAATTATGTCTTTTTCTGAACTGCTATTCATAGAGCGTGGGAAGGGGTTACCAAGAAAACCCTTACTTCAGCTTGGAAGAAGCTTTGCCAAGGAGCGTTGTCGAATGTGATTTTGAGGGGCTTAAAACAGTACCTGTGAAGTCTAAAGTCAACGAGATTGTGTCTTTGGCCAATACCATGGGACTGGAGATGGATAACAACAAAATTGATGAGCTTGTGAAAGAGTTCAGTCAAGAGCTGACCACCGAAAAGCTTATGGAGTTGCATTGTTTTTCGCATTTCAGGTTGTTACGTTCCTTAACAATTTATAATTTACGTAATTTAACTTTAATACACGTTAAAAATATAAAAAAATGTTTTTTTCCGGCATGGAACGCATTATTGTATTTTACATTGTTTTATATGGGAAAATTTGTTTCGCTTAACGAGTGTTTCACATACCGAGTAAGATTCTGGAACGAATTAAACTCGTTATGTGAGGTTCCACTGTATCTATAAATTGACTTATGCCTCTTACTTAGGAAATTTCCCATGATAGGACACAGAAGTAAACTCGCTCTAAAAAGCAAGCTACTTCTGTACACCGCGATAACACGACCAATCATGACCTACGCGTGTCCAATATGGGCACACGCAGGCATGAAACGCATCCAGACACTACAGAAAATACAAAACAAGGCGCTTCGCATGATCACAGGCGCTCCCTGGTTTGTGCGAGGCACCACGTTACATAGAGACACTAACACAGAGCCAATTCTCGATCACGTCATGAAGCTGTCGAAAAAATTCTACTGTGACATGACGGACCACCCAAACGACACCATCAAAGCCCTACTCAACGACTACGTTGAGTATCCCCACACTGACATAGCGCGGCCAAGGAAAATCCTCCTCCTAAAACCACCCTAGATCCCCTCCGATCCCACCACTGACATGCCTGGTTGCCGCAATCACACGGCTGGTGAAAAAAACACATCGGATTACCCTACTCTAAATTGTTACCTTTGCTCCCTTCCCTCCACTTTTTTCCTATATATGTTACCTTTTCTCTCCCCATTCCTTTCTTTTTTTTAATCAAATGTACAAAAAAAAAAAAAAAACAGACAAACCCAAAGCATTCTAAAAAAAGTAAATAGAATAAATTAAATGAAATGGGCCCACAACATCTAAATTAGAAGAAAAAAATATATATATTTAACCTTAGATGAAAGGGAGATTGGAGCTCGGCTCCACAGTTGCCCGTATAAGATGAAATGACACTGATGATGATGATACTTAGGAAACTGTAATAATATAACTATATTTTTATAATAACAAATATGGCTTAAATTTATTTAGTTATATATTTTTAAATTGTCAACCAAAATAAATGAAACATCGTAAAAACGTATTAATTTAACTATTTCTGAAATTAATTCATTTTTTTTTTCATTCACTTGAAATAAAATTATCTAGACAAAAAGGGTTTTTTCTAACGAAAAACACACAGTATTGGATGATTTGATATTAAAGGGAAGATCACAAAGCATTTATACATATTATAATGTATGTATTATCAAGTTTTTATTAGAAAATATTATTGCATGTCCTAAATTTAAAAATTTGTTTTAACAAATGTGATGTAAGAGCTATATTTATTACTATATTCATTGTGCAATGCTAAAATTTTGCAATACATGTACAAGTAAAAAGTTTCGTATTAACAATACAATACAATTGAACCTTCGTTTGAAAATGCATCATGTATCATAATATATTAAGCTGCAGTTGCCGGTAGTATGGGTCCCGAGTTCTCGAAAACCGGAAATTAATTCCGAAGCTCTCCCTAAAAAGAATGACTCTTAAAAGATAAATCTCAATTTGCAGCACTGATGGATGGATGTTTCTCGAAGAAAAGAGCATATGTTATGTATCTAACAAATTCAATTCATCACAAATAAAAAATGATTTTGTTTCACAAATGCGAGAAGATTTGAAATCAGAAACTTTTGTCATTACTTCGAATAAGAGATTCTATTTTATACGAGGTTCGAATAAGCTCTCTCGAGTTCTTGAAAGGTACTTTGAATGGAATATTTTTATACCATTAATGCAAAAAGATTCTGTCTGGTCATGATTGCTTCATAAACAAAGCATACCTCACAAATACACAGAGGGAATTGTTAATTTTAATTGATAACTTAGTTGAGTAAAAAATTGTAACACGTGCTTTGCTTTGTTGAGAAGCATATTCAGGCAAACTATATAAATAATATTATAGAATAATTAACTAACACTTTTGAACGATTTTGAACGTAGAGAATGACATATAACATGATCACGAATGTCAGAGTAATGTGTTTGAGAAATATAATTACGATGAACACATTTTTTCATGATATACACATGTAACATGTTATGTTATGTCCAACTTGCTTGCAGTTTCAAAACAATGCATTTTAAAATGTTGTTTTATCTATATATTTTGAATTAAAAGATTGACACGTGATATAATCAGAATTTTTCGTATATTATTTTTGCACGTCGGTATATCATTACATTTTAAGCACATCCTTTTTCAGGAATAATTTCAGAATATCAATATCTTTCTTGCATAAACAAGGGAATGGCATTGTTCTATTCTATTCTTTGAGCGTCTCGAAATGTAAAGGGGAAAATATTAGAAATATTTGATTATGATTCTGGGTGATTTGTGACATTCAGGCTCGTGCGACAACTCAAAATTGGTTTTTGTGATTATTTTCCCGACTGACATTTCTTGTTCACTTGTCGCCCTGTACAAACATTTTCAATTTATTTTCTACATGGAATGTACTGAAAATAATGGATTCTTGAAGAAACTTTTCGAATAACATGAATTTTGTTTTTTTTTCAGGTGAGTTTATCAAGCAGCCTATCAACTTGCAAAAGTCAATCGTAAGTGATTATTTGATGTTGTATTTTTAAATTGAAACCAAAAATTCGCAAAATATATGTTCAATTAAACTTCTTTCTTAGTTTCATGTTAAGAAACTATTACGTACATTTTATTGAGTTTAAGTTTTCAATAAATATTACAAAGGCTTTCTAATATTTTTACTATAACTAAGCAACAGAATATATATATATAATCTTTTATCTTGAGATTTTTTTTAATCATCTTTAAAATAATGGTTATAAATTAAAATATATTACTTTTATAACATTGACCAGTTTCCAAAGCTTTAAATACAATAATGAGTGCTTAAGTTTATTGTATCATAATAAACATAAAACAATCTTGGTGGTGAAGTAATCAAATATTACAAAGTAATGTTTTTTACAAATCAGTTAATTTGAAGATGTTTATCAACAAAAAAAAAATAGCACTTGCTACCATTCTCTTGAAGTACCAGTACTCAAAATAAAACATATTTTTTATTACTTATTTATTATAACGAATTAATTCCACTGAAAAAAAAACTCTTCAATAGATTTACACGTCGGCTAATTGTTCAAAGAATATTCTAATTAAGTAAACCTGGATTTAGTTTACTAATGATACAGAAAACTTTTGTTATAAAATCATTTTATTGCTAAATTATTTCGTAATGTTTTAATGCAATGCGGTTTTGAGATAATTAATTTATTTTGTATTTTTTGTTTGTGTACAATTTTAGTAATTTAACGTCTGTTTCTTTTTTCTTTTGATGAGAGGCGTCAGAAATAGACAAGAAAGTAAGTAAGATATGTCTATCAGCAGGTTCGCAGCTTCATCTGATAACACCGCTCTTTGAATTTAAATCCACCTTGACTTGAATTTCCTCTGAGCGCGATGAAAAGAGAAGGTTTCTCTCACTCCCTAATGTGCATCAAGATATCAAAGACGAGACGTTAACTCGATGAAATATGGTAGCGATTCTTTTGCCGATATATTTATTTTACAGTACCACTAATTTTGCATTACATATGTAAATGTATATTGGTATCTTGGATGAATATTTGATTGCATCTTGACAAAGTCAATTTTAAAATAGAATTTTACTGTTTGAATAGTTAAATTGAAAAAAAATCAATAGTACGTCCAAAAAAATATTACAATATTTAATGTCAATTTAACAAAAAAAATGTGGGTGTTCATTTCAATTATTTATTTATTGGATACGGAGAATATTATTAGAAAAGTAAATGAAATCGATTTTTTACACAATTATGCCTACTGTCAACGTGCATTATATGTAATCTTGTTGGAATATTGAATTCGAATTTAGTGAACCTGCAGTGGTTTTAATTTGTCCGTTCTCACGAGTAAAACATGATCAATAAATAAGCAATAAATATTTTGATTACCAACCGAATAATGTTTTTGTACTGAAGATTAAAATTTAGTAACATATCGATTCAAGCAATTGCTGTCAAAGCAATACTGTGAGCTTTAAAGGCGTTTAACAATATTCTTTCGGATATTAACATATTCCACGTGGGCGTGAGTGAGTTCAGACGAATACTTTTTTTAATGCATTCAAGTGGATTTTGTCGCAGCTTACTCAGTTGACTGTCTTGCCAATTTCAAATCCTTACTTTTTTTCTACTATTTTTTTAAATACTCTATCTAAATGTTATATCCTGTTTTTTTTTACACTGTAAAAGTATTATTTTTTTGGTATGTATATATAAATTTAATAAATAAAATTAAAAGCTTAAATCACGTAGAAAAAAATATTTGATTTGAAAGATCGTTAAATTTTAGTATAAAAAATCATATTTCGGAAAAGGTTATGTACAAAATTAATTAACTGCAAAATCATTTAATATTTAAATGTAAGATTTTGAATCATTTTTTAATATATGTATTCGCGAAAGCATGTTTCATTTAAAAGCTTACGATTTCAGGGGTTCTCAATTTTCAATAAATAATACGTAGAGCCATACAGCTTTTTATTTAACTGACGTCATAAAAATATTTTTTTTCAGTTATCATAAACTTAAAATCAAACGAACACATGTTCCTTTGATTCGATTCGTTAAGATTGTGCAAAATGCAATTATTTTATCTTTAGTTTCTCTCAACCTCAGATATCATTGAAAATTGGTATTGGTTTTAAAATAAATTTCTAAGCTGGAGTTCATTTTTCTTTCTAGTTAATTTATAAAAATTGTTTCGCCTACACAGTTTGTAGTCATTGTGGTATATAAAGTTTCAAAACTATAGAATCTTAATTTTTTATAATTTATGACAACGTTTTAACACTAAACCTTCATTTGTTTCAACATATGGAGTGATAAACACCATTCATAATATATATTGTATTACGTTTACATTGATCACTTTTAGGGTGTTCACTATCAATACTTGCTTGAAAGGCATTATATTAATAAAAACACAATATTCCTTTGTGTTTTATTCCACTTTATTTAAAAAGGGTCAGGACCGGTTTCGCTCATTGCGAGCATTGTCAACTGATTCAACTGGCTGACTTCAGTTGACAATGCTCGTAATGAGCGAAACTTTTTTTAAAACAAAGTACAAAGGAATATTGTGTTTTTATTAAAACATTTACATTGCTTAATAGCTTGACGAAACATATTTAAAAGAGCCCAATCATATTGGTGGGTTTCCTTGGGTTCGTAGATTTTTGGCGTGTAGCTTCTTGTGGCTTTATTATAACAGTAATGACCCTCTGCCATTTAATTAAAATGCATATTAAAAATTAGGCCAGAAATTATATTATCATTTCCCGTTTATTGCCGAAATTGACTTATACGTCGTTACAAAGTTTCCCTCTGGTTTTCCAGTGGGCGTCGTTCGCCCCCGCCCGCTCCCCCCCCCCCGCCCCCGGGCTGCTCCCGCCCGGCTGATTAGATAAGTAATCTAAATGCGAGCGGTGTTGTCCGCCGCCGCCCTATCCGAGTAATAATCTACGCGACGTTGGGCGGCGAAGGCGAACGCGAAAGGCGCCCCCTGAATATAAATCCGTCGAGGTAACATCTCAGCAACAACACGGCGCGTCCAACTAACGGAATATTTCACCAGTTGTTGTTGTTTCACTACTATATTTATTATATTTATCATTGGTGACATAAACAAGTATTTATTTTATCATGTATACATACATTTATATGGTTCGTTATGCGTTCATGTTTCACGAGTAATAATCTAAAGCTTATTGCGAAGCAAAGAAGATGATCAGTCTATAAAAGTCTTGGCGTTATAATCAGATTTAAATAAAGAGAGCTGTCAGTTCATAACTTTGCAATTCTAATAAGCCATATTGACCCATAATCAGCAAAAGATCTTAAGCGACACAATTAGGTAAATTGCGTTTTAAACCAATAATTATTCAATATCACTAAAGGCGCCAGTTATAAAAATTTTAGAACGTTATCTCATTCGCCTGGTATTTTTTAGGGTCTGTGCATTTTAGCGTTCTAACTTGTTATCGTTTGTTCCACGTGGACCCCGGTTGATAAACGCTGATCTTGAGAACCGAAAGTAGTTTGTATAATATCAGAATAGGCATTGATTATATATGGCACTTTACAAACCCCATATTAGGAATTTCTTCGTCGAACTTAGTACGAGTAATTTAAAAAAAAACTTACTGTAAAAAATATAAATTCTCGGTTATGATTTTATGCCTTTTATGGGTTGATATATTGTTTTACTTATTTTTATCTAGGTTTGTAATACTTGTATTGATACATTGTTCAATATTTAATCAAAACCACAGCAATATGCCAATAAGTCTTTTGTTATGTAAAGCTTTGTTATTTTCAATTCAATAATTAGACTTCGGCTCACGTTATCACAAAGTAAAGCTTTTTTTCACATTAGGTATCTAGTGGACACTGTACATCGTCAATGATGGAAAGGTATTATATTTTAAATAATAAACACTTTTTTGTACTAATTCGCAAATCATAAAAAAATGGTTTCGCTGATCAGAAGCATTTTTTGCTGATAATAATATCCATTAACTAAGATGTGTAAATAGTACACATACCTTCTAATCATTCACATTTCTCTGTATATATAATAAATACTCGGCCTAAAATTCAGGTATTCCTCCCTTATATATTTACGAATTGAGTAATGCAATAATAGAAGTATTGCATTAGTGTTATATATATGTCATGATTCACTCACGTTTTCTTGATGTGTACCGGATACACAGCTCAGGAGCGCGTGTTTTTTTTTGCATACTAAGGAAAGGGTTAATAGCAAAACCAGCCCTGATTTGATTTAATAAAAGTGGAATAAAAAAAAAAGAGTGTATTCTTTTTTGAATAGATTTTTATCGCCAAACTAAAGTTTTAGGAGAAGCATTCTTTTATCCGATCATTATGAGAAAATTTCAGGTTAAATTTCTGATTGGTTTACACAATATTGGTACATTTGGACGTGTGCGGTAAAGTAAAACGAGTATTGCACTTGTGTTTCGTTGCGCTCTCAGATTGCTCCCCTGCCGAAGGGACGGATCATCGCCGCCCGCCGCTATTGGGATCGTTATTCATCTCCGATAATTAACTCGTTCAGCGCTTACCTACTTTACCCATCTCTTATTTTATCTATCTACTGTACTATCTCACGATCTACTTTCTTCCGCCTTTCGGTTTTTCAAACGCACTCTCTTCTGCGTTTCGTCTTGTTTTTGTCGGGCGTAACGCTTGCGTTGCAGGAATTATTATTGTGGTTGAGTGAACTCAGAAAATAGTGTTTGATTATAATTATTTTAAGCGCAGTTTTATAAATTGTTGACTCATAGGGTAGACATATTATGCTGCACTGATATTTCTACATAATATTCGAAGGAAGCATTATTCTTTAAAAACAACAATAGTATAGAATGGTGTTTTCATAGTATTTTACCAGCATGCACATTAATTATACAGATTTAAACGTTGTGTATATTTTATATCCATTTTTTCGTATACGTCATGTATTTAAAAGATTTTTAGTAAAATTCTCCAATTGTAAATAATGCTTATTATTAATCATAATTAATGCTTGTGATAAGAAGTGAAAATATTGCAGAAAATTATGCACTTTGGAAATTATTGTTTTACACAAAGTTCTGTGATTTAGCTTTGAAATAATATTTGATATGATATACATACATATATGAAAAAAAATATTCAAATTTGTAAAAAATGCTTATGATAAGAAGTGAAAATATTGCAGAAAATTGTGCACTTTGAAAATTATTGTTTTACACAAAGTTCTGTGCTTTGAAACTTTGAAATAATATTTGATATAATATATTTTACATATATGAAAAAAAAATATTCAAATTTGTAAAAAATGGTAAACAAATTCAGTTAATCTCTGATGTTGAGAATAATATCGCGCAAATATGCATTTTTAAATATCGTGATCTTGATAACAAACCTTTGTATTATAATATAACAGCACGTATATAAAGAAGAAAATTTGAAGCTGAGCAGAATATTATTTTTTAAAAAAAAAACTTTCTTGCATTCCACGTGATTGCACTTTTGATCCATTATGAATGAATGCCTCTGAAGAAAATGAAGGAAGCTGATTGAAACGGACGAACTAAGAGGTAACTATTATCGTAACAAAAATTTTGCTCATATTTTAATGAATAAAAAAATGAAAATTGTAGGTTTAGTTATTTTTTTCTCAAATTTAAACCAGAGAAACATTGATTTTCTGTTGTTGTAAATTAAATACAACATTTTCACATATATTTTCATACTTCAACCAGTATAGATATCTTAGTCATGATTGTTTTACAAAAACATATTTATATTGCTTTGTATAATCCTTAAACATTTTAGATGTGATTCATTCTTTTCTATCCCATCTTAGCATGTTTGAGTTTTATCTTTTTCATGTCATGTGTTAAACGCGCCAGTTCAGCTCATACCAACAAAATTAATTGTTTCATAACAAGAGATTCTTGAAAATCGGTCGAATAAATAGTGTCCGCCGCATTTTATTTTTCCTTATTTCACTCAAACCCTTGAATATATTCTCACAACTTTAGCTTATTATGTACAGTAAAATGAAAGCAATATATATATCTGAATATTTACCTAGATAAATTAAAAAATTTTAAATGTTTATTTGGTTGAAACAACGGTCCATAAATATCCATGCTTTACTTTAAAGACGTTATCCAGGTTTTTTTCTATATTCATATCTATCACTATCTGAATATTTTTGCCATCTAAGTATTAACTGAATTATACTAAAGCTCTCTATAGAGCTCAGTGTTAACACAGTTTCGTTTTCTTATGTATTATTTGACCGGTCTGAATAAACACGGTTTTTTTTTAAATATTAATCTTTTGACATTAGTATATAAAATAATGCAATATAATATAATTTTGAACACTCGATGTGGCGTAAAAAATACCCTTTACAATAATACGACAATTAGACAAAATGTAAGTAGCGAAATATGAATAGATGGGCAAACGTGGGTTGATTGCTTTTTCGTGAGACGACAAGTGACGAGAAATTGACTTTATGTCTTTTACAATAACATAGTTAATTTAGAGTGAATATGAATGGTCGTTCATTTTATAATACAAAAACGTATGCATTGTATGAGACATAAATGGAATGGAACCTGATTGTTGAAGTTTGCGCAATTAAATAAGATGATTGAAATAAACGCGTTGAAGTGAAATTGGCTCATTTGCATTGTTGTTGTCGGCGCGGCAATCTGGCAATTCACTCTTGACTCCTCTCCCTCCCCAGTTCGCCCGCTCTCACCACTCTTTACTTTCCACTTTTTGTATTTTCTTTTTAGAGACAGAAAATGAAACAGTGGTAGCGCTTCAATGACAACTTGCCGTGAACATTTCTACGACCAGATTGTTATGGGCTAAGTGCACTACGAAAGAAGCTCAATTATTTCAAGATGCTTTCTTTGTATTGGCTTCGTGCATTCAAATAATAATTGAATTCGTTTTATTTTATTACTCTTATTTTTTGCAGTATATTATAAATCATTTGTACACAAAGTTAAGTAATTTAAAATTTTGAGTGCATTCGTTCACTGATCAGCACCGGAAGATGCCGAGAGGCGAAACCCGGGTCATGTTCGACCAAGAATTTTATGGAAGTGTACAAAATCAAAATGAAAATAATTCTTAATTACATAGTTAAGTGCTGTTTAAAAATAGAAATACACTTAGCCTCTACATAAGTAAACAATTTTGCGTATGCATTTAAAATAGTGTTCTATGCCAAAAGAAAAATATTTTTTCAATACAGAGTTTCGTTCTTTTTTAGTTTCATTAAATAATACTCAATTGAATTTAATCCATAAACAATGATTAAGTAACACATTGGAATACAAATAAAACGACTTGATCATTTCGAGAATAATTCACCGAAATCTATTTTTGAAAAGAATATCAAATTTACAACAGTTTTTGGTATACTTTTCATGTACGCAAAATATATTTTTAGCTGGCACATACTATTATATTTTTTAAGCAAACAGTTTTCTTAAAAAATATTTAAATCATATTGTACTAATTAATTATCTCTTAAAGGATTAAAGCGTTTTATATTTTATTAAATTTAAAACAAAATTTTATTGAACATTATTGAATTAGTATTATTATATTACGTTATTTTATCCAAGTAAAATTATTACTAAATTATATTGTAATTTTATATTTCAATTATATATCGCCTCTTGGTAACTGAATAAAGGCTCTGTTGAAATTAAAACAAAAACATCTGAAACGTTACGAGAATACTTGAGATCGGAATTACTGTATTAAAATTGATTGAGTTATCTTAATAATATAAATAGAACATTTGGGCGTCTTAATCGCTTTCTGTTTGGCTGAGCGCACACTTCATACTTCAGTGCCATCATGTAGATTAACACAACACTTGTGTTGCGTCTTTGTTATTTTTTCATTTTATTAAACGAACATTTTCTCAGTCTGGAGAGGTAAAATATGGGGTGGAAGAGAGACTGCGAGCGTTGGAAAAGTCAGGGGAGGGAAGGACTCTAGAGAAATGAGAGAAATGAAGGCAGTCAGATTAATTAGTATGAAACGAGCAATCAGAAGCGCCCGGAATGACAAAACCTGTACATACGTACACTTTTTGAAGCATTGTTGTGTTTAATGTAATTGTTAAATGCGTTCCTAGATAAATTGTAAGTTTATTTATCAATTTCAAAACGATCAAAATTATATATACAAATAATCATTGACCATATTCACTTCAAAAGACGTTTATTAAAAAGTGTAAATAATGAACAGATGAATTTTACTATTATATTTCACCCATGTTATATATTTTACACGTATGTAAATATAATTAACCTTCGTAAAATAATCATTAATTTTTCAGCTATCAAAATAAATAAATTTCAAAAATACCCACCATTTAAATCAGCTATAATTCTCATACTATATATAATCATAAAAATAAAAATAATAAAACATTTTTAGTACTTTTTTCACATAAAATTTATTGGATCAGGACTGGTTTCCCTCATGGTGAGCATTGTCAACTGATAACAATGCTCAGTTGACAATTCTCACCATGAGCGAAACCGGTCTTGATCCAATAAATTTTATGTGGGGAAAAAGTACTAAAAACGTTTTATTATAATGCCATTCCACCAGGTATTGACTGTGAACACCTTAAAAGTGATATATATATAATCTTTAAACGATACTCACATGTAATTTAAAAGATCTACAGAAATTGTACTTGTCTATGTAATAACTTCCTCAACTAATTGAAGGTCATTAAAATCAAAACGTTGGTAAAATTATTTCATATCGCCATTAATAGCTTTTAACTTAGTTATAAATAAGTTTTTTATTATAAGTTGCATACACGATATACTTATTTACCAATCGTTTGTTCAAGTTGATCTGTGCAATTAAAAGCCTAAAGATGCTATTAGGCGAAAACCGGGTCGTTAGTGACTAAAATAATAATACAAAACACTATAAAAATTCAAATAAAAATCTCAATTGTAAACAAAAAAGTTAAATGTAATTATTTTCAAATGTTTCATTGACGGATACAGTGGTGGATTATTCTATAAGCAAATGAGGCGCTGGCTTGAGGTCTCCGAATCTTAGATGCCTCAAAAATTGCTTAAATAATATAATACTATATATACCCATTTACATACTTTTTGTTTAGATTTTCGTATATTTTAATTATTTCTCTCTGACGTTTTTATCTTATCCAAAAAACTGGGTCTCCAAATTTTATTGCGCCGGGGGCCTCTGTACGGATATATTATATTTTCTAAAAAATAGAATATCTCTCAATGGGCTTGATTGTTTCTTGGTGATCATTTTGGTTTCTATCGTTTGACACCTTTATTTGATGATACTTTATATATGATGAAATTTTGACATATTTTTACCAAATTTATTTTTTTCCGTTCCGTTACAGGCGATAGTAAAACGTTAAAATAATGTATATACAGCAGGTGTAAAATATTGATATGTTAATACATGTTTTATCATGTTCGTATATTTTACAAACTAAGCCACTCTGCTTGTGTCATATAAACGCTGTAGCCGTAAAATACGAGCGGCAAAATTTAAAACGTGCATTACTTTTATATAAAATAATCTTCGCTGGGGCGTAGCTTGTTTGAGTAAAAAGTCTGCAAACATTGTGATATCGCAGATAAGGCAGCTTGTTGGCCGCTCATCATAACACAGTACCCGGCCCGGCCCGTTGTATTTTCAGAGTCGGTAAACAAGCGCCCGTCCGACGCGCGGGAAAGTCAACAAGCGTCGCCGTCGCGGTCCTAAACGCTCCGCTTCGCTCGGAGCCGGATCACCTGAGACGCGCGCCTTGTGGATTTATGCAAATTACCTATTATAATGTGATACACTATGCAGTCTAAACATTGCCCTATTTATTGTGAAAGCACCCCAATAACTCATGTACAAACTCGTGATGAACAGGGGTATCGGGTTACCCTTCCGCTGCGAGGGCTCTTGAAACTGTCAACTTCCTTTGGGGCTTTTATGGAGTTTATGACGTTTTATCTGCCATCAACTTTGCGCATCGAAATTTTATAGCGATATGTGAAAGTTAAGATATGTTGTCACACTGCCGCACTACACTGGGTTTTTGTATTTATTAATAATTGTGTCGCAAAAAAAAGTAACATCGTGTCAATACACAATAAGGTAAAAATGACAAAGTATTTAGTTCTAAAATTTTTTTATCGAATGAGTTTATAGCTATTCTGGCGTACGCCACCGTGATAACTATGCTTAAACCTGCATTTATTCAGCTATTTATTGGCTTAAAATAAATACACAATAACATCATAGTTTATGACGTATGCCGAAATAGCTAACTCATTTTAAAAAAAAATGTTGACCTAATTACTTTGATATTTTTACATTATTACAATGGAGTTCTACCAAGTAAATGCGAGTTCAATTAATAAATCGTGAATTGTATATTCACCACAATAAATAAACTTTTCGTAAATATTTATTAATGTACTTACTTTTTAATTAATAACGTGTGTATTTTTCTTCTTAATTCTTTCTTATTTTGTCGTATTCCCGCTCTGCATATCCTCTATCTTTCCGCATATTACTTTAATTTCTTTTATATATGTAATTCTAGCATGAGTAAATTTTATTAGTCTTCCATGATGCCAACCAGTAAAAATAAGACCCAATTTAGGTGAAGGATTTAAAGAGCAAACTAAAGAAATCCAAACAGTTTCAACTTATTTAAATAACATACAAGAAATACGTCAACAATGTGCAAAAAACTCGAACAATCGAAATTGATATTTATTTTCTATCTGAAATCACCCTCATCCACACAAAAAAAACGATATTTAAAGCACTCACATTATACTTCACGTGGATTTGTACATATTGGTTTGACAGTGAATTATTTATCACGCAACTAAATCATTTCAACTATATTATTCAACAATGAATGAAATATACAATTAAATTTGACGTTGTTCGTCCAAAATGATTTTGACCGTCGAACGTCAAATTAATTTTGTCAGTTTAGTTACCAAAGCGTTATATTTTTAATTTTTGTTGCTTGGTAGAAATGAATTCAGTTTTTGAGTGCTACGAATCGTTTTTAATGAATAGTGTGCGGTTAATGCAATATAAATGTTCACGAAAACAAACACACTGAAGCTTCACAAAAAGAAATAAATGGTGGCAGTTTTGGACGATATGAGACGAATGATTTGTATAAAAAAATATCAATAAAACCACCGCTCATTTTGATGAAGTAAAAAGAGTGTGAAGTTAAATTGTACTATTACTTTTATGATTAAACGAACCCAACTGGACGTAATGGTTTTGGTTTGACATATGATTCGATTTTAAACAAATGACTTATTAACAATACATGACTTAAAAAAGTGAAAATCATATAATATAGCCGCCTGTTTGGTCGAGTGGTCAACGTTGTTGGCTTCGGCTACGGAGGGCCCAGGTTCAAATCCTGGTACGGACAGTTTTATAAATTGATTTTTCAATTGATTTATGAATTTCTGTTCAATGGCATGGATTTTTGTGATGTCTTGAATTCCCCCCTCTTACCTATCCTATCCTATGAACGGAACGTATCGAGAGCGATTAGCTTACCACTAATCCTGTCTTAGCCCTATCCTTCTATCCCTACTCTCTTTGGAAAAAAAGAGGTTGAGCAACTGAGTAACAAGCATTTTTCTAGAAACACTTCTGTTAAGATAAACTCCATTAGGAGTCCATATGCTCCACAGTGGGAGCGGACATGGTTAAGAAAAAAAAGATTATTATTTAAAAAACAACATTTTATAGAACCATACCTCCCTCCCCTTATACATGTAATGACAGAGCTAGTAAGAAAACATTTAATCTAACTATTTTTTCAGAGAGCTTAACTTAATATATTCGGGAAATAATTATATAAGGTTTTGTTTCAGGATTTGTTATTATGTCTATAAATAAATTTGTGTCTATTTTTACTGCGATAAGTATAAATATACGAACATAATTATAGACTCGAGACATAGATAACACATTTGTAAGTGGCCGATTAACATATAAAAGAAGAAATCAATATCAGAATGTTAAGATAATTCAAAAATAATTAAACAGGTAATTAATGCAAATGAGTTTTTTAAAAGCTCATTGTCTTTTTTAGAACAATCGCCCAAACAGAAAGTGTGTCAAAATTTGATGACATATGATTAAACATAGATAGAAAACGAATATGAAAACATATTACAATAATATTAAAAAGATTAAACTATTTTTTTGTAAAAAAAAAACTCTCTTGTTGTGAAAGTATATACAGTAAGTTTTTTGAGTGAATATAAACATTTTTCATTCACACGTTTAATAATTCACTTACTTACCTATAAAACTATATAAGTATTTACATTAAAATTTTTAAACAATGTTTTAATTATAAAACCTTTATATGTAGTATATTGTACAACAGATTTATATAATACAAATATGCAAAACAGTAAAGATTTGTTGAGACTTGAGAAGAGTTTTAATTATAAACTATTAAAATCATCGAATTTTAAGTGATAAAAATTTCACTGGTAAAGTCAGAGGCAAGTCTAAAATAATTATTTAGTTAAAAGTATTGTTCTTGGCAGTTAGAAAATATGGGAGAGATGAAGACTGTCGTATACATTACATTAATTTTGTATTCAAAAAGGTATGTTAATAAGCACGTCGAGATTTACAATCAATTTTATTGTTAAATAGTTTACTGGGAACGTTTACGAAATAAGGGATCAAGAAATTAGCTCACCCACTTCACAGAGATTAATAAATATTCGGTCTGCCCTCGTACAGGCTACGCTGATCTGATCTCAACCAATGCCAATTTTGAGGCATCGATAAATTCGCAAAATCACATGGGAACGGGATATTATTGATTCCTCTTTTAATTCAACGTGGAGTAGATTAAACTATTCCACAGCGACGGTCAGTATACGGATAAACAGGATAGTTTATATTACTTAAGCTAAATAGTTGATCAAGTCATTCTTTTTTTATTTTTTCAAGGACAACAGTGCATAGTTAAAAAATATGTCCCGTTCATCTCTGTATCGCGCCAAGAATATGATGAGTAAATTCGTTTATTTTCTTGATCGTATTGCGTTATGGAAGGTGCGGATGGTGGGATAATCAACAACATTTAATAAAAATTCGTATAGATCGCCTTCTTGGATTTTATCAGCGCCCCCAAATACCAAAAAAAAAATTACAGTGAATATGGCTTTATAACAGAGAAAAATATCCATATAAATGACATGACGGTACGTACACAAAATTATTTGACGATATTTGCAGAAGAAAATACAAATAAAAAGAAACTCCATGCATCATTAAGATAGTTATGGTTGTGTGTGTAGCCGGATATTTTTATTTTCATCATATTCGTATAACCACTTTTGTTATCTCCTGTGCGTCGCGCCATGTCCTAAGTAAACAAGAGATTTTTGCTTGTCGCATGAAATATATTTCTCCGTGCAAATTATGTATGTAGTTGGGTTGCGCGGCTTGAGTGGAGACCGCTGAAAAGATTTTTTAATTGCACCCAGGTTCGTTATTTTCCGGCCTCGTGATGTTCAGTGTTCGACAGTTCAATACTGTTTTTCAATGATCCTAGAACCGAGACGGGTTGTCGACGTCGACCCGACTCCGAAATATCGGTGTTAATTTAATGATGCAAGTACATTATAATGCATCGATATTTTAATTTTCGTTAGTAGCATAACAATTATTTACTTAATTGAAAAACCTTCGTGTTACTCAATATTGATATTCTCATATGTCTATAATGTTTTTTTTAAAATAAACTGATGTTATAATAGTGTGGGTTGGTGTAGTTCTTAAGAGTTGTAATATAACAGTTACAAAATAAAAATTAGCTAAGCAAAATAAGAAAACTGTTTAAAAATATCCCCAGAGACAAAATGAGATTTCGCCATACCTTACCTGAAGTGCAGAATCTCAATTGGTAGTTTTCATTCGTTTAAAAAATAATACTTAGTGCATTTTTTTAAGAAGTTTATATTTAATTTAAACTACGGCCTTATTATTTAAAATAATCTAACCCAGCCACACTCAACCTGCGGCCCAGTAAGCTCTAATGTGCGGCCCAGTAAGCTCTCCATCGGTGAGCTAAAAAAAAAAAGGAGTTTTGGAGATATCTTGGGAAAAAGTATACCAAATCGAAGATTTGAAATTCCTCAGTGAGCTAAAAAAAGAAGTATACCATAAATATGTTGCGGCCCACGTAGAGAAGCAAATATCGGAATGTGGCCTCGAGGAAAAAAAGGTTGAGTATGACTGATCTAACCTATCTAATGTATCTTGACCAGCATTCAACCACATAAAATCTCGTGTTTATTTTGAAACTGAGAAGCTTTTTTATTATTTTACAATAACTTATTATATGCATTCTACGCTGTTCTTTTTTGGATGCAATTTATGATCTTAAAGTACTTTTATGTTTTGATTTGCAATTATATTTAATTTGTTATCATATCCGTAGCTCTTGTATCTATTTTATGATACACAACGGAAATATTTATAACATTTAAATCCTCTCTGCAAAAAGTTTTTTTCATTAAAGACTTTCTGATAAAATGATCTTTTAATAGTAATCGCGTTGTGTATTGGCAGAGAAAAATAGTTATAAAAATATAGCAGCTCAGTTTATATATACGGTAGTAAAATAATTGTTCGCGGAAAGATTATGGAACGTCAGAAATGTCTTTTAAAATAAACCCCCATTATATACGATACGAAAACAGGTTGCCATCTGAATATTTTATTAAATACCTGATTAATAATTTCAACTTATTCCGTGGCGCACATTTATCTAGTCGCACGTACGAGGTAGATAAAACCCACGCCACGATGTGAGTATTTGGGGAATATGATTGTGGTTGTATAAATGTGTCATACAAGCGCCGGGATGGGGGATGCAAGCAGAAGTCGAAAGAAAATGTCTCTGGCCTCCCCTCGCAGCATTCACTGGCTTAACTTTATGACGTCTTAAGATTTCACGCCAGTTATTGTTTTCCCTGAATAAAACATCGATGTCGTGGTTGCGTCAGGGGACGTCCAACGTATTGAACTTAACGTTATATCATTTGTGATTTTATTGAATGTATTGGCTATAATATGTATTGACTTACATTATTTTTTACTTAACGTGGAGCATATGGACTCCTAATGGAGTTTATCTCAACAGAAGTTTTTTCTACAAGAAATGCTTGTTACTCAGTTGCTCAACCTCTCTTTTTCCAAAGAGAGTAGGAATAAAAGGATTGGACTAAGACAGGACTAGTAGTTAGCTAATCGTTCTCGATACGCCCCGTTCATAGTATAGGATGGGGTGGGAGGAGGGAGTTCAAGACAAAACATACATTCATGCCTTCGAACTGAAATTCATAAATCGATTGAAAAATCAATTTATAAAACTTTCCGTACTGGGATTCGAACCCGTGACCTCCGTAGTCGAAGCCAACGACGTTGACCACTCGACCACGCAAGCGCTAAATTATAGTAATCAATACACAAAATAGGTAAAATAAAAAAGTATTTTTTTATAAATATAGTTTTTTTTAAACTTTTGAAACCATATCCATTTTAAATATATGAACTGTTGTAAAAATTGAACACAAAATATTTTTTTTATAAGATAAGTATTGTAAAATAGTTACTCAAACTTTAGAGCACAATGAAGATAGTGTAATAATATCAGTAATGAGCTAGCACGTCCTGTTTTCAAGATCAACTATGGGGTCCATTGAAAGGTAATAGAAATGGAATTATGATTTCTAAACCAATAACTATTTTAAGAATAGTACTACAAAGTTTGGTTTTCCATGTCGATTCATATGAAAGCATTGTTATATATATCTTCACACCAACCAAAGAGTTCCTAATGATGTATCACAAAAAATGTGTCTAAACGTCAACTGATTTAAAATTTGTAAATTGCACTTATATTTTTGAAACGTGTACTTATAGAATATAAAACTTTGTTTTTCAGTAAACTTTTTTACATACTGTTTTTAAAAGAAGCTTTGAGACAAGCATCTGAATCTAGAACAGCACATATTTGTTTCATTGAAATATGAATATGCATCTTAGAAAAATCAAATGGATTGCACAATGAATGCATATGCATTATATTTTTGACAAAACCATTTTGTCTATTAGCCTACTGCATAGCTTTTAGAAAAGCTTGATTGGATAACATAAATTACTTGCTGTAGTTGTTAGGTACTGTGTTTTTTTATTTAAAAAAATATTGTTTGTCCAATATTTATTTTAATTCGATGGCAGTAACCATGAGGCCATAAATCGATTTAAAAATCAATCTCTAATAACTGTCCGTATTGGGATTTGAACCCGTGTTCTAAGTCAACGACGTCAACACTCTATCACGCAGCCGATTTATGGATATCTGATGGAAAGCATGAATGTGTGTGATGTCTTGAATTCCCTCTCACTCGTCCTATCATTAAACGGGCGAAGCCAGAGCCATTAGCTAACCATTAGTTCTGCCCTAGTCATATCCGTATATTCCTATTTTATTTGAAAAAGAGACGTTGAGAAACTGAGCTACAAACAGAGAAAAAACATGTTGAGATACCTCTATCAGGAGACCATATGCTCCACATTGAACATGGATTAAAAAAAACTAACTGCACTCATAACTATTGGGAATTTGGTAAAGACTTTACACTTAATGTGTTACAATCACAATGAAGACACATTTTTTATAATTACATATTTCTCATTTTTTTTTTCGTTGATGCTATTCAATTTTTTTTTTTTAGAAAAATATAACGTCTATAAGTGATACACTTTTTTATATGCAAGCAATCTAGCAATCAATCTAAAACATGATTTTAAGTACCTATTTAAAATAAATAAATTCACTTAAAAAATAATTATATGCCATGATCAAATAAACAGTGTCCAAAACGCGGTTAAACTATTGATTTGTATAATAATGTATATAAGTGTCAAAACGGCTCGTCGTTTCGATGCACTTGTTTGAATATTAATTAAAATCTTTCACTGTCTGCACCGCACTTACATTTCAAAGAATCCTCTCCTCAATTTTTACACTCCGCTTGAATTGAAGAGAAGCGAGTCACAATACTTCAAATACAAAAATATTTCATTTCATATCTCATTATTACTGGAAAGGTGTAACACTTGACATAGTATTACTGAAATATTTTAGCGACGAATTTAAAAAATGTACCAAAACTTCAAAGTAAAATTGAATTTTTAATTTAAACGTCAATCATTACATACATTAAAGATAATATTTAATTATTAGGTATTAGGTATTTAATATTTTAAATCACATATTTTTAAAAAAATTATCATTGCCAGCTCGTTACATTTGCATCTTTTAAAATTCTGTGTATTAACGATATTATGGATATCTTTTGAGATATGTTACAAATTAATTAGATACAGTTACAACGGCAAACAGCGATAAAATTTAAAATAAAATCAATGGAATATTGATTACGTGTATTTTTTAAGTATATCTGAGTTTTTAAGTATATCTAGTGCTTCTAATTCAGGGATCCAAAGTCCTGAAATCCGAGTATTCCGATCAATCTCATTATCCTGGAATCGTTTAAATACCAATCCTGGGATTTCAGGATGCACTATGACATGTAAAAAAATAAATTTGAAATCTTACTGATTTACTACTATATTTAATTCTTAATTGATTCCTGACAGACCTTAGTTGTTTATGTTCATACTTTTGTACAATACTTACATAATAAATAATTTAAATTTATTGTGGACTTACTTCTTGCATATTTTATAATAGTCGTACACAATTTTAATTTAAAATATACATGTTTTGTTGAAAAGAAGTTTAC
This sequence comes from Himalopsyche tibetana, assembly GCA_030503985.1. Taxonomy (NCBI): domain Eukaryota; kingdom Metazoa; phylum Arthropoda; class Insecta; order Trichoptera; family Rhyacophilidae; genus Himalopsyche; species Himalopsyche tibetana. Next base: position 9,134,036 of record JAPJYX010000014.1, read on the forward strand.
ATTAGCGATCAGGTGGAGTTAGGTTCAAGTCCCGCGAAACTCAACATCAAATAATAATAAAAAATAATTTTAATTTGATATCTTTGACATGATTATTTTTAATAACGCTTTTCCTTAAATTGATCTCAAAAACTATCGCTTAAATATAAAAAAATCTTTCGTTCTTGCTAATAGCTGTATGTCAGATATTTTTTGTATTAAAATTAGGACTGTAAAAACATGCAATTAAGGAATATAATTAATCAAAAATAAAAATCCCAAAATACCGGGATCACAAAAAAAGTTCCGGGATTGGATGCTTTAATTCGATTCATATGTGGGAAGTATGGTTACCAATGTTATCATGCCCTGTGAACACGATGAAAGTCCTCATAATTCACATAAGTGATTTTTCTTTCACACAAGCGTTACCAATGTTTTCTTGTTTTATAATTATTTATAAATCCGTAAAGTGTTTTTAATACTTAATACTAGTAATCCAATAGTTATTTCATATCAAATGGACTCATACTTACGATCGTATTAATATCTCAATTCTATTTATTACCAAGTTCAATTATACCGCTTTTTACAAGTTATTTTTTAATAAGGTAAAAATATCAAAGTATTTTAGTTCTACAGTTTTTAATAATTTGTATGCGTTGATAGCTATTTCGGCTTTCGCCATCGTCAGAATTTTTCTCAGCTATATATACTGACTCTGAAGAGATAAACTCGCGTAATGGAGTTCTACCAAGTTAATGCCAAATCAATTAATAAGTTATTTTTTGCTATAACCTCACTATAAGCAAGCACTTGACGTAATACAAAAAACATCACCATGAGCTGAAAATTCTAAGTATTAATTCAATATTATAGTACAATGCTAAACTTCTGTAGAAAAATTATTCAATACAATATAATTTCTGTTAAACAGAAAAAAAAAACTACTATGTCTACTTTATAACAACAAGGCGCAAAAATAATATTTTTACTCGGCAACAAAACAGACAAATAAAACAATATTTGGAAATTCAGGTGTATTCGTTATTTTCGTACACTTGGCATTAATTCTATTTTTAGTGAGTGCTTTTTGCGTTTTTGCATCCCGCTAAAATATTTACGCGCACGTTTCCATAATTCCTTCTTTCAAATATAATATTTGCACGGCGGTTCATATTCAGGGCTGTTTTTCATTGTTTTCCAAACCCGAAGGATAAAATAAGAAGCCTACAAAAAATACAAAAGTCCTAAGAGAAATAGAATTGTTTGTGGTTTGATTTAGGTAATACAAAATAACTTAATTATTCAATAAGCTTTTCATTTAAAATACAATATTTTTACTAAAATACAACACAGTAACTTTTATAAATCTATTAAATTTTATCTTAAATACTGAACTGTGAAAAATTATAAAATATATATATATTTATATATACATTATTTCAAGTGTTTGACAAATATCAAGAGTTTACTTGGTTAATAAAGAGTCATCGTAAAGCTGTCTTATATAATATGCCCCTATTCACTTGTTTGTTTGGACCATAAATGTAGACGGACTTGGAGTTGGAGAGAAAAAATTCTATACAAGTTTGATATGAGATGTTATTTATGAACTCTGATTATGAAATTAGTGTAATAGAAGAATTAATAGTGGAACAATCTTGCAAATACCGTAACTAATTATAATACGTCTGAAGTCTTAGATACCAGTGTCGATGGTATCAAATCCCGTTCGAGCATATTTCTCATCTTAATTAATCATTGATTTATGAATTTGTACTTAAATCATAGTTTTTACTTAATTTATTTCCCAACTATCTGATCTATCTAGAAACACTGCGTGTCAAATTTTCTTAGCATTATAACTGTTATGCTTAATCTTTTTCTATTGTTCCATCTTTCTACTGTACGAAAGGGGAAAATCGAGTGATTAAAAATCAAATAGTTTTACTAAAACAGCGCTTTTGACATGCTCCGTTTGAAGTCCATATACTTCATTTCGAGATATTGAGTCGACGACTTATTATTATTTAAGTGCCTACATTTTTGATAGTTCTAGACAACATTGAAAAAAATATAATTTAACTATATACAACAGAATTTTGAGAAAGGTATAAAAATAAATACCTTCAATTCGGTGTTCGTAATTGACCCAATGTACTTTTTGTACGCTCACCCACATTATTGTGGCAGGTTTACCTCACAATACATGCTTTTATAGGAGGGCTATACATTTTGATATTTAATGTAATGTTTTTATGTTTCATTTTCGTCATCCTTTATTGTGTTGTTAGAGGGTAGAAAAGGTTTCAGTCGGATTCCCCGTTAGAGGTTCGGCGTCCCTTCCGTTGCGTCGACGTCCGTCTGCGCGGAGCCCAGCGTCTCCGCCGTGGCGACCAACTGAACAGTGGCGTTCTCGCACTTAGTTCAATTGTCAAGTATATCTAATGATTTTATATTTCTGCCTATTATGTTGTATACACTTTCTTGTAAATGTACAAAAAATATTTCTAAAAGCATTCAAAATATAACTGAATATCATTTTTACTCAACTATGTATAATATATAATGAAAAGTGATAACCAATATTATAAATTTCAAAAATATAAAATTTTACGTGAACATAAAAATCATATCCGAAAAAAAACACTTTTGAACGAAATTCAATCGAACATTTAAAAAAAGAAAACCAACGATACCGAGCTTTTTCAAATTATTTATACACTTTTTTATTTAAGTATCGCCGTGTAACAAGAAAATAAGTGAGGTGGATAATGTGGGGTCTAAAAAAAACATTAAATTAACACATTCGCTTTCTTTCTTATTATTTTCTTAGTAAACAATTAAAACATTTTTTGTGGTCAAGCGTAAATTAATTTCTATCTTGATTCATTTACGTGAGATTTTCGACTACTTCACTTGTAACATAAAAAGCTTAAATTACCTAACTAATTTAATATCAAATAGAGAACATTACGTACGTTATTGGCACAAGCTATTTGTGGTAGAAGTCGGCGCTTGCCCACGGCCCAAAAAGGAAACCAGACCGCGCGAATAACAACACAACTGAACTAGAGTACCTGAATATAAAATACCTTTCACAACGCTCAGGTTGCCACCACACCACCCCTTCAGCCCCCACACACATCTTCGTATCTTTTGTATTTTATGCTGCCGTACGTCAAATGTACAATGAAAACTATTCTTTATATAATGTCGGCGGAGGGGGCGCGACATGAACGGAATAAAGTGAACAAGGACACGTCGAGGGTATGTGGCCCGTCGTTTTTTTTTACCCTACCTTTCACCTTCACTGTATTTTCATTTAATGAAGTCGATGCAAGGATATTGAAAGGAAATTCTGTACAACCTGCGGGATGCCATAATTTTTCCATAAAGTATCAAAATACATACATTGCGCTAGAAACATTGCATTAGTTCTACCGGTTCGTTTATTTAAACTAAACTTCACTTTTCAATTATTTTAATTAAACTTGCAAAACATTAATGTTGTTTAAATAAGTACGTAAATTACACTGATTGGAAAATTGGGTTTCATCACGCTTATTGTATTGTTAATATTTCTTCAATTAAAACCACTTGCCGGTCCAATTGATTTAAGCAGATGTCCAAAAAGATCACATATTTCTTATTATGCTTAACACCAAACACATGTGTTATATTTATAAAACATGCATATTTAGTGAAAGAATTCATTGTTTTTTTTTGTGGAATTTGTCCGAATTTTCTTGTGGTGTACATTTTGACGACTTTCAATACCCGAGTTAAGTAAAGAGTTTTGTATTTTATGCTTCTATCATATTAAAGTACTAAATAATAGTAATACAAATTTTGACGAAATTTATGTATTCAAATCGATTTTGTATATAAAAATAATAATATTTGTATATTAAAAAAACAATGCCTTTATCATACAACATTGAATTATTTTTTAATAAAGATTATTATTATAATTAAAATCAATATTTCGTTGATACAGATAAGAGTCGTGGTTCATTTTTTTTGTGTGTGTCGTCATTGAATTTTAAATATAAGATTATTGCACAAATCATGGCAATTTATTATGGCGAAAAACCTTCATTTTATTACATATCTGCTTTCTTATCAACTAATTCTTCTTCTTCTTTGGCCATGTTTTATTTATTGTTAAAAATCAAAATTACAGTACATGACATAACAGCTGACGCCAATTCGCCATGCACTTGAAAAATGTAATAAGACAAAATATAAAATAAAAATACACAGTACATCAAATTCAACATAAAAAATCAAGAAATACAAAAGAAAAATTTATCAAACAGTTCACAAATACCATCACCAAAAATGTCCACTTCTCTAGGCAATGCGTTGATTAGTCGAACGGCCCTTGGAACTGGTGACTCATACCTCCTAAGCGAGGTATAAGTTTTTAGAAATAAAAGTTTTTGCTCATTGTTTCGCCCACGTAAGAATAAATTGGGAGCATGTAAATTAATAGTCATGAGAATTTCAGGATTATTAACTCGGCCCCGAAGAAGAAGAGAAAAATGCTTTAAGCTTGAAAACGATCTTCGAGCTTCAAGTGAGTGAAATGATAACATTCCTAAAAGAAATTTGGTGGGGTAGTATTCCTTTAAGGAATTATCAAAGGGGAAGAATTTAAATTTTTTGAAATAATAATATCTTAGAAATTTCTTATGGATTCTCTCCAATTTCAGCTTGTATGAACTTTCATATGGGCTCCAAATGATGGATCCATATTCAAGCTTACTTAAGACCAAAGAAACATAAAGCGTCCGAAACACAGTTGGGTTTTCAAATGGTTTGCTTTGTCTAACAATAAACCCAAGAAGTTTGCTTGCACGCAGTGCAATAGAAGTTATATGTGAATGAAAGGTGAAAGAGGAGTCAAATCTTATACCAAGATCAACAACTTCAGACAAACGCTTTAAAGCATCATTAGATATCACATAGTTATATGTGATGGGTAATCTTGAGCGAGAGAAGGAAATACAAAAACATTTTGAAATGTTGAAGTCGAGTTTGTTTTTTATAGACCAATTTAAAATATTATTCATATTTTGTTGCAGAATAGTACAGTCAGACTCATTACTGATACGTAAAAACAGTTTTAAATCATCAGCAAAGAGCAGATACTTTATTCCACGTATACATTCTATAATATCGTTAATAAAAATAAGAAATAAAATTGGGCCAAGATTAGATCCTTGAGGAACCCCGGAATATGTTGGAAAGACGTTTGATATGCACCCAGCGTAATCAACATATTGGCGTCGATCTGACAAATAGGAAACAAAAAAACTAATCATCCTGTTTGAGCATCCTACAGCACTCAATTTATCCAAGAGAATATCATGGTCAACACGGTCAAATGCTTTAGAAATATCCGTATAAATAGCATCAACTTGACAGTTAGAATCCAAAGATTGCGAAATATAATCAGTATACACAATTAGATTGGTTGTAGTTGAACGTGCTGATCTAAAACCATGTTGAGAATCAGTTAATTGACAATCAACATGCATATAAATATACCTATGTATAATAGATTCAAAAAGTTTAGCCGGTGCTGATAAAATTGCTACTGGACGAAAATTTGTGATTTCAGAGAGAGAGCCTTTTTTGTGGACTGGTCTTATGCGAGTCAAGCTCCAGCATTTAGGAAAAGTGAAGGTACTTAAACTTAAATTGAAAAGATACAATAGAGGTGTACTTAAAATAGATTTGCAGCCTTTAAGCAACCATGGGGGAATACCATCAGGACCCACTGAAGCTTTTGGGTAAAGACGAGAGAAGGCATACCGCATATCGGACACATTAAGATTATTGATATCAAGAGTAGGCCAAGAAGAATGTACTGACTCCGATTGGAAAGGGATGTATTTTGATGGAGTTTTAGAGTAAACTGATTTAAAATACATAGCAAAACCCTCAGCAATAGCCAGATGACCATTCAATACACTACCATCGAGAGACATGGATGAAAGCTGAGCAGAAGAGTCACGTATTTGGCGGACATAGTTCCAGAAAGTTTTAGGTTCTGAATTTATGTTCATACCGATGTTGTTTATATAAATTTTGTAATCGCTTTTAATGAGTTCGTGAACTCTTCTGCGCAGCTCAGAAAAAATATTATAATCATTCGGACATTTATAGCATTTCCATTTTTTATGGCACTTATTTTTTTTGATAATACATTTAATTACATTTTTTGAAAACCATTTCGGAAAGTCCCGTTTTGAGCCAGAGTTAACATTTTTATCAAAAAAAATTTGCAAGACATCATTAATTTTATTATAAAATACACTGACAGCCTTGTCAATATCGCTGATCAAGTACATATCGTCCCACTCAATGCCGTGCATTGTGTTGAACATGTGCAATAAGTCACCACGGCGAAAATTCCATGAAGCTCTTTTTCTAGTGCTATCAGGAAAATCTTCAATCACATCACTTTGATCGCGGTGATAACCGGTTAATTTCTTTTTAAAAATAGGAAACTCAATTACTAAAGCCGGATGATAAATGTCCTCAGGGACAAGAGGATCATCACTTGCATACACAGAGATACAACAATCTACATCAGCCAGTACCAAGTCTAAAATTCGTGACTTTGCATTCCTAATCTGTGAGAACTGTTTAAGATTCACACAGCTCAAAAAGTGAGCAAACTCCAATTCTACCCTAGGCGCTGACGAATACAAATTGAAATCACCAATGATAGCAATAGAGTTTCGTACAGGTAAATTTTGAAGGAAGTTAAAAATCTGTTCATATGTTTCTATAGAGCATTTAGGCGGAAAATAAATGCAACAAATTGTGTGATGTGATACACCACACATCACATCAACAACAACTGCATCAACGTTAATGCACGGATTGCACTCAATCCTAGCAGCACTATCAACGCTGTCAGTGCGTATGGCAATTAAAACACCACCACCTCTTTGGCCATATCTCCGATCTTGACGAAAAACAATATATTTACTACCAAAGAGCTCAGCATCATAGACAGAATCATTAAGCCACGTCTCACTCAGGCAAACAACTGGATAGCTAACCGCCAAAAGAGCGTTCCGTAGCTTAACAGACTTAGTCCGAAGACCCCTTACATTCTGGTAGTAAATTTTTAACAATTTAAATCGACTATTTTTATGAAACAGTCACATTTTTTTATTTATAATTGATGGCTTGATTTGCCATTCTTTAATTATTGAGTTGAGTGGCCAAATGCTAGGACATAAAAATAGTTTGATTTTCGATATAGGCACCTCAATTTTAAACGAAGAATATTTCGCTTTCGTTAACAGTTTTCTTACTGTTACTTTATCGGGTACACTCTCACTTAAAAAATTTATAAGTCCGTCCTCAGTTGTATCAGGATGAAGAGACCAAGCATGAATGGAAGCTGTACGCTCAATACCAGAGCAAGCCGAACTGCCAACTCTCGTTCCACATATCTGTGTTGGTGATGATGTGGCAGTCATTGGAATATGGCTTTTGTGGTTCTTTTTTTGAATTGTTTTCCAATGATTATTATTGCTAGGCTCATCAATAGCCGAAATCGTTGAAATTGTTGAAAGGGGCTGCTTTTGCTGAATTTTGTTTGGTACATTATCATTCACAAGGTCAATAACAGGTAGCACGTTTACGTTTGGCTTACATGTTGATGCATTAGGAATGGGTTTAACAACAGAAAATGATGATCGGGTGACCCTTTTATTGGTTTTAATTGCCTGGCTATTGGATGGTTCTGTTATAGCTGGCACATTCACCGTCAAATTCTTCGAAGTCAACTCACATTGACATTCACCAGTTTCAACGTATTTTTTTACAGCTTCAATACGCTCAGTTAAAGCTTTAAGACTTTTGATAATAATATTCAGTTCACTATGAACATCCATTTTGTTAAAAATATTTTATATTACTTAATACACTAAATAACTATTAGTAGTATTTATTAAAATAAAATTTAGGTAAATTAAAACGAGCACGTCAATCCAGTGAAGCTGTTGTCATAGCAACTATGATATAAAAATGAATTATGTTAATTATTAATAATAACTATCGACAGTCATAAACACTTTTGGCAAATTGATTTAATTACACGACTTAGTAACACAGTTTATAATAATTATCAAGTCCACCTGATTTTTCTGTCGTTAGAAATGATAATTTATTAACAAAATAACTATTGTAGCACTAATTAAAGTAAAATAAGACAAATTGAAACGAACACGTCAAACTAGTAACTTTATATTGTTACAATATTTTACAATGTTCGCTCCCTATGTGGAGCATATGGCCGCCACACGGCACCTCCATGTTTCCCTGTCTCCCGCCAATAGCTTTGCTTCCTCCCATGACATGCCAGCATCCCTCAGTTCCGCCGAGTACATCCTATGGATAGTACCCGACGGACGTCCAGGACGCCGGAATCCCACCGGTCGAAAGAAGAGGCAGGCAGGATTGAGGCTTTCCGGAGGCATCCGCAGCACGTGACCCAGCCAGTTCCAACGTCTCTCCATAACCACTGACGTGACGGGACGCTGTCTTGCACGCTCCCTTATCTCTGAATTCCTCACAAAATCAAACCACCTCACCCCCATTATCCGACGCAAGCATCTGTTCTCGAAGCTCAGTATACGGTTTTTCTGAGTCTTCGTCAGGTGCCATGATTCGCAACCGTAAAGCATTACCGGCAGAATGCAAGCGTTGAACAAGTGGCATTTGGTTTTAATCGAGTACAGCTGTGTGTCCCAGACAGTCCGCATTGAGTTGAATGTGGCTCCAGCCATTCCTAAACGAATGGCGAGCTCGTTTTTTTTGTACTACCGTCTTCGGGGATATGTACGCCGAGGTATCTGAAGCTGTCAACCCTCTCGATGATCTGTCCCGCGCTGGTAAGGGTCCTATCAGAGTCATGACAGGTTTGGTTACACATCACATTGGTCTTACTAGTATTAATTTTTAGACCAATGCGACCTGAGTTAGTTCTTAACCCATCAATAGTCTCCTGGATGCCCTCAATGGATTTATCGAATATTACAGCATCATCGGCATATTCAAGGTCACACAGCTTCAGACCGGGACCAACAGCCACACCTCGATCAGGCGGAATTGACCTGCGAAGTATGAAGTCAAGGATAATAATAAACAGTAATTCAGTAATAACAACTAATTCAGTTTTCTCAAATATATTTAATGGATAGTATAGTCCACGAGTCCAGAATTTCACAGGTCGCAAGAAAAGATGCATCCACCACATATTTCTTACCAAATTCCAACTTAAGTTCAAGAACAGTGACGTAATAGAAATTTGATTGATCCATTTTTTTTATTTAAAATTGTTTAAAATTGTCAAAATTACACCACCGATAACAGAACAAAAAAATGTTAATAAAGAGGTTTTAACCATTGTACACATTAATTCTCTTTAATTGATTAAATCGGTTAAAAAAAACAATATGTATGAGTATCTATCCGGGATCATAAATTTTCTTAGAAATAAAGTTGATATTTACAGCATGCTTTACTATATAGAGTGTTGGTAATTTTATATTTCATTCATTTAAAAATATCATTGAATAGCACTTGCGTCCTTTGAATTCGTAACAACAATGCAAGAACAAAAACAATATTTTTTAACAAATGTTTTTTTATCCATGTCCGTGTCCAATGTTGACCAGTTAGCTTCCTAATGGAGGTATCTTAACAGAAGTTTTTCTACAGCAACTGGTTGTTACTCAGTCGCTCAACCAATCTTTTCCAAAGAGAGTAGTAGAGATAAAGGAACAAGACTAGGACATAACTAGTGGTATTAGCTAACCTCTCTCACTAGGCATATTTATTGAAGAAACGGAAGGGTGGGAGGGAATATTAAGACATCACAAACATCCATGCCTCTGAACAGAAATCGATAAATCGATCAAAAAAATGATGTTCGTACTGGAACTCGAACCCGTGAGGCCCGGCACGAAAGCCTACAGCTTTAACCGCTTCGCCATAAGACCTGACTATTAATATTTTTACTTATGTTCAAAAAAATATATACAATATATTTACAACTTCGAATGTTTATCTTTGCAATATATTACAATACAATCAATTCTGTGTGTGTACATAATCATAGAAAATACGATATATATTGAAATGCATAAACGAGTTAAAATACAAAATTGAGATGTCAAAAACATCATAAGAATAAATATCCCTACTCGAGAAAAGAAAAGTTGAAATATATTTCTAATACAAAATAAAAGAAGGGAAAGGCATGTATGATACAAGTTTTCTACCCCCAAGTACATGGCTATTCAATATTTTTCAAACTTCTTTGTACGGTCCCAAGTTGTGCATATATGTACATATATTTAAGTTATGTAGATATATGTTACTACACATGGTTGAATAACGACAATGTCGATAAAAATGAACTCTCGAAAATCGCAGCAAGTTGTTTAAGTATAACAACATGAAAAATTATATACAATAAGTATTACGAATCTTGCGTTTATTTCGAATTGCCAGAAAGTAAAAGAAACTCCATTTTTAGGCATACCTTATTCAATCTTTTTATTAATAACCCAGTTATATCAAAAAAATATACAATTAGATTGTTGCCTTAATCACTTTGATTATAATATTCTGTGGGAATTTGAGATTTTTTTTCTTTATGAAAGTCATCGCACCCCTGCAAGAAAAATGTCTCAACTCAAAAATCACAGTTCTGAAATACCATTTAATTTCGATGACATATTTAATTAAAAATCACAAAATAATGGAACGGTTTTTTACTTAGCTTTGGTATGAGTTTTATAAAAAAGGTACAGAAAAAAAACTGTCACATCCCAACATGTGACACTATTCATGGGCACAGTAACGTCAAATCGACTCACAGTCATTTAGCGTTAAGTTGATGAACTGTAAAAATGACATTGTTTGAAGACATGTTTTGATATTCGGAATTTAACTACACGTTCATCTTAAAATTTTGAGTTGTGATATTTTTCTTGCGGGGTTGTTATGCGTAAAAAACGTGCTTTTGTTATATAAGCGTCTTTTCCGGTACAGCAATAAATATTTTTCAACGTTTATTTACAGAAGCTTGCCGTCTTACCCAACATCACTTATTATAATTGGGAAGTCATTTAATCGTGATGTAATATCATTACGTATTTTTGCAATCTCTGGCTATATAACAGATACATAAAAATGTTATTCGTTACAAGACAAAAAATATGTATTTTCGTTTCTCCAATTACTTGGAAATTTAAACCAGTTAGCAGATTTTTTTTTACTATACATTATTTTATTGAATTATTGAATGCACTTCATAAAATAACATGATTATTGGTAATTATATTTTTTTCATCTAGCACACATTTACTAAATTTATTTTTATTTTTGTTCCCACTGTTTTTTTAAAACATTCATATTTATTTTTTTGCCAAATTATTATTTAGGGCTTTGATTTATAATTTTATACCTTTGTCCATCAAGGAAACTTATTATTTAACGTTTCAAAATCTATATTCTAGTTCAATGAAGCACTCTTAATCAAACATAATAATGTTCCTTTCGTTTTTATTCGTTTGTTTTAACATGTCATTTAATTCGTGGAACTTTATCGTAATGCGGAAAAATATCAAAATATTTAAGAATAAAAAGATACAATTGATAGTAGCTTCGATATCACGAAATCGTCAGAACTATACAAATAAAATTTTAAATAATGAACCTATAATGTATTCCTTGTTTAGTTAAGTTAAATGAACTGAAGAAAGGCTTATTAAACTACGAGAGCAAGAATATAAGAAGATTCCATACCAGTGAGACTAAATACCTCTATTAATTGAACCCTTAATATGTTCCCACGACAGCCGACAATAAGCAGATGGCGGAGACTGGCTCCCCACCGACCTAAGTGTAAGTAACACTTGCAATTGGTAACAACCAGATAAAAAACAAAAATGAAAACAAACAATAACACTCAAATAATAAAACGGAGAAGAAGGCGAGAAAAATAACTTGAGTAAACATCGTTACTTCTAAAGTGGTCTCGAGACACCCTACGCATAAAAGCTCAATTTGTAAACTTTATAATCCCCGAAAGCTTAAGGTGTTGCAGTGCTTTGAGGCGAATGTTCGCTTTAAACAACCTAAGGTTAAAGGAGTGTAGACTGGTCTTTGAAGAATAAGCTTTTGAAATAATTATTAATGTAACAGCAGTTGAAACGGAAGGCACTCTGCTCTCCGTACTAACTGAGTCCGTTTAATTTTTAATGTTAGCATTATGGGATTGTCTGGACTATCAGAAATTACATAATTAATCAGGTAAGTACATTGTTGTCTAACTATTTTTTTGAATGTACTCTCCGGCATAATTACTTCAAACCACATTTTTTTTTTTACGAAAATTGTTTGAAACACTTTATTCAAATTAAAAATATTGTACGGGCAACGTAGACTAATGGTAAAAACTCCGTTCAGTGACAAGAATGATTCGAGTTTACATGCAATCAGCGTCACTATCATTTTTTTTTATATCGTTATTTCTAAATAATAGATTTTGTATTTTATTAAAGAATTTTTATAAGTATACATATATATTACATTGTACAACACAATGCATACTGAAGCAAACACAACACATAAATTTTTCTTATTGTAGAAATTTTTCCTTGGGAAAGTGCAAATAATTCGAGTAAAGTAAAATTGTAATGTTTATAAATTCAGTACTACAATAAAATTCCATCATTCAATAATCTACGATTATTTTTATATCCACAAAGATATCTTTGTCACAGACGTCACGCCAACATTTCAAAACAAAAAAAATATATTTTAACATGAAAGTAGCGAAGAACTGAAAAATATGTAAAACGCTATAAGAACGATTTTCAATCGCCTAAAAAATCTGATGGCCCAATTCTTTGTTTTAGAACAAAAATATAATTATATATAACTTAGTTATAAAATTTGAATTATTGAAGCATATTTTTATCGGAGTGTACTAAAGTACTGATTCATGTTGATTGACACGTTGCGCATCTGTCTACACTAGCCGAAATGTAACTCGCGGCCCGTTTTCCCAATTGCTGAGCGACAATATGCAACATCTACCGAGTCACGTAGAAATTAAGCATTATGTTGCATGTAACATTGCAGCATCACCAAGACTATTAAATATGTTATGTGTATAGGAACAATTTGTCCCCTGGTAAATACGAGACTTATTTTACTTAAATTCACTTTCGGTAAAATATATCAGATTATATGGCTTCTAACGTAGTATGGGTAGATTAATTAAGGTATTTAATATGTTCATTATTTTACAGATAACCACTGTGAAATATTATCTTATATGAAATTATGCAAAATTTTAATATTTGTTAAATCTGCGTTCTTTAGCGTGTTTATGGACATACATTATTTTTATTCACAGCGTCAATGATGACAATCATATGATAAATATTAATAAAATTGCAAGCGTTACAAATTTTACTCAGGTGAGATAAAAAAAGCAATTTCAAAAAGCCTGTCGAAATCAAGTATAAGTATAATTAATAAATAAGCTTTGCGAAGGTAAGCTTAAAGCCATGCTCGTTCCCCGTTCGGAGTGTATTATCACGGCTTAGCTTTGGCGCCGCCGGCAAATTGGACCCGTTTCGGGCCGCTTCCGGACCGCTTTCGGGTCTCGTTCTGGGAGCTGGCTTTCGGAGCTCGCCCTGGATCAGACGAGTCGGCGTGAGCGCGCTCCCTAAGCACCGTCCCGAGCGGCGCGGCGGCTGCGGCCACACGGCGCACATTATTAATTAAATCTTCTCATCGGCCGTGAGAGAGCGACCGCATGATAAATGCGCCCCTAATTGTAATGCCAGTTTAGATATATAAAACGTATGGCTTCATTTTAGGAATGGACTGCCTGAATTATGCAGAGAGTTTTAGAATGCCCATTCGACATTAACATATAAGCCGTGCCCGTTAATCAGTTAAATCCGAATTTTTCCATACCTTGTTCCTAAATTTTACATTTTTTAGAAGAAATGTTGTTTGACTTTTCATATGCATATACAAACTTTTCGTCAGTTGAAGTATTACTAAAATATCTAAAAGACGCACGGCAACAACAACAAACTCATTAAAAAAAGTTTGCTTATATTATACAAAAAAAAATATTTTATGTGATCATTTTTTTTATCGAAATGCCGATTTCGAGAATTTTACAAAATCAAACTGACCCTTTAATTTTGTTTGAGCATAATCAGTTCGGAGAGCGGAGCACTTAGCAAGCACGATTGGTATTGTTATCTGTACTTGCTGTGATGTTAATTATGCCTTCTCCCATTCCCATCTTTGCTGTTACTCTATTTAATATGAAATACAGTCACGCAATCTGTATAAGCCCTAGTTATTACAATGACAATCTGTGATTATTTTTTTATTTTTTTTATATCGATGTTAAAATCGTTATAAAAATTCAGTATAAAAACCGGTGATGTTACATTCGTCCATTATTGCCTTAAGTATAACCAATCAATTTGACTAATAATATAAGTGAAGTACATCGCATAAAAAAATATTCACTTCACCGAAATCTACACATAAGTATTTTACTTATTTTAGAATTACATAAAAACTTATGGTTCCCACATTTTTTGAATTAAAGATGGATGATTTTATTTATAGCATACGTCTCGATTCTTAAATCTTATTAAAAACTTCACCGTTCACCGTATACGTCTCAGAATATGAATGCAGCATAAGAACGGTATACGCCAGGTGAAACATTGTTGAGAAACATACTCGTATTCCCGAGTATAGAAAGTCGGTTGCATGTGATCGCGTTAGCCATTCGAATGAAATGCAATGCGATGCAGTGCGCTACGCAAATTGCTCCTCTACGCCGCGACGCGACTGCTACGCTCGCTACGATCCTCGCGAAACGTAGAGACTTTCTTATTCAAAACTTTGTGGCATTAGGCAAATCCCATCCAAAGTCGATCCGATAACGGTCGGTTTTGTATCGTGCGATCTGTTGTGACTGAATAAGGTGCACACGGGCATGTGCCAACCCACACATTTCCTTGGATTACGCCATGTTCAATTGCTACTTCAATGTGATGCTCTTTCTTCATTACCCGTAGCTTTGCCGAATTTTGTGGAAAAAATTTACATAATTAAAACGAAATATTTTTATAATTTACGATTTTGACTGAAGGTGAAATTTCAATATTAAATTTGTATCGCCAAATTATGTACATTCCCATAAGTTTCGTCACTAACGACCCGGGTTTCGCCTTTCGGCATTTTCATGCGTTCAAGTTCACGTATGGACTTGAACTGACAAATTACTAAGACACGGTTAAGTAGTTTGTCAATTTTAAATGAGCAGGTGAATCTGCCAAATTCCCCACTTTTTTATAGAGACTTTAAGGCTTTCTTTTTCAACTAGATTAATAACATAAGAAGAAGGATATAACAGGTAAAATAGGTATCAAATCGCTCCCGTTACCCACCGTTTTGGGATTGCATTAGTGAGAGGGAATTTTAGACTGACTAATTAAAAACTAATTATTGAAACTATCCATTCTGGAATATCAAGCATGCAAGCACTGTAACCGAAGCCAACGACTTTTACCACTCAGTAAACGGGCAGATGGAGTTAATATTTACTTCTCGCTTAATACTTTTTAAACAATTTTGAGTGTAATTCCAATATGAAACATATTTTTCCCACAACATAGAATCACTCGACAAACTAATGAAGACAAAATATTCGATAAAAGGACTTGCAACCATGTCCTTAGAAGTGTTTGTTTGCAAGACTTTCATTCAAAAGATGATATACTTAATACCGTAGTAACTGATGATGAAATATAAACCCTTGATTTTTTGACTGTTGGTTTATTTTTTATCCATCTTATTAAAATTTCTTTTTATGAACGTTAAAAAATAAGCGAATTCTTAGAAAAGTGTGCTTGTTATTAAGCATCATCTGACTTTACGGCATCACGTTTCGTGAATATATTTTTCAGCAGTCGTGACCGTTTTTTTAAAACACCACAACACCAATTCAAAAAAAGTCAAATTGAAATTTTAAAACTTTTGGGGACAAATTTCAAGATATTTTATTCTAATGATCGGGTTTTTATTTGTTTATATTTCATAAACATAACTATTCGATATATTTTAAAAAATGTTTGTCAAAAAACTCTTTTTTCGTTTTTTGTTTTATGATATAAACATACGACTTCGACTCCTTTCTTTTTTTGTGTAGACAAATTGCTCTGTCAGAAGTCAAAAGCGGCGCTACTAAGCCAATATGAGAGACCTAAACCAATTTAAAACAATTAAATATACCTTTTAAATAAACAGTATTTTATAAGAAAACGAAAAATGATGGGAGAATTCCTCAATTTTTTATCGAGATAAAAAGAAGTGCATACAGTTTTTATTAATCACCCAAATTTATTCGTCAAATAGCCTAGTTATTGTTTTGATTGGCGAAATAATTTCATTTATTGAAATATTTTTTTTATTCGAATTCGTAGTTAGAGTGGTGTTTCCAATGAATGTCGGAGCTATTTTTTTAATTACTCCATAGCCTTGCTCAAACCACACCCTCGGTAAAAATAAATGCTATTAGTTTTATATATTATATAAGCAATATAACTCAATTGATTGATGTCGCTTATCAAGTTTACCCAAGAACTTATTTGAACCACTGAAGATTATTTATTATAAAGCTCAATTCATCTTGCTAATGATAATATATTCTTCATATAATTACGTAAGAAAAAGAAGTCGTTAAAATGGATCGATTTTTTTAAATCGTGTATTATAAATAATATGGGCTCATTTAGTTTTCATGAATGTTCATTTAATTATTTGGCACATTAAACGTAGATTGTTATTAAATATATAAAGTACGTTCTCTTCACGTTCTGCGAGGGCCATTGGCCGTAGATGTTAATATGAACATTAATGTTAGTGTCAGTATAAACGTGAATGTAAATGTACGAATTTGGTTCACACTCGTCTATTCTACCCTGTCCCATATGAGTCCTGCTGGCTTTGTGTCGAAGCGTATTGTGTTTTGACTTTGACAGACGTTTTTTTGTAAATGTTCCATAAAAAGGCCAGTGAATGCTTGGCAGTATGTTTTTTTGGAAAACGTTCTAAAAAATAATATGAAATAGGAACACAAAGAAACATTAATAAAAAAGTAATGACGATAGTTTTACGGAATGACAAAAAACTAATGCTGAAAAATGGGTGTTCGTTAAAGCTTAAAGTTTGTTTTACAATAAAGTAGATAGCACAAACATAATCAAATGCAATTTGTTTATAATAATTGATATCATATCACAGAATAGAATTAAGAAAAAATGAAAAAAAAAAAAAAAAAATAGGCGTGGCTTAGCGCACGTCGAATCATCGGCTGGCTCACGCTAAACTGATGCAGCAAGGTTATCGAGTTCTCATTGGGCGCAAAAAATCTTCAATGTGCGGAGGCTGTGGTATTTAAACGAGCATTACATTAACAAGGATTCTTATATTGTAAAAAAGTTTAAACTTAACTTAAACTTTTTAACAACGTGCTTGTTCTTTATATCCAGGGTTTTCTGCACGATGTATTTCACAAAATAAATATTCAATTTTAAATGATACACATTAACAACAGATTTAAAATATCAAAGTATTTTAGTTCTACAGTTTTAATAATTTATGCGTTGATAGATATTTCGGCTTGCGCCATAAATTATTAAAACTGTAGAACTAAAATACTTTGATATTTTAAATCTGTTATAATGGAGTTCTACCAAGTAAATGCCAAATCAATTGATACACATTAAGCCCACATTGAATTTATAGAAAATACCCAAATTTGCTGGGCTTAGGTTTTACAAAAAATATATTTCCGGGCGGCGTCAATACCTGTTTTGGGAGAGCATCTTCAAGATCCTTTTAGTGTAGTCCATCTATCCGTAACATAACGAAGAGAAACATAAAATTCGCTTTCGTGCAAAATATTTTTATATTTTCAGTACCTTAACTACCGTACCATTGCGTTTGATCGTGGGTTGAAGGGAAGCCAATATGGTCTTTACAAATAATTATAATATTTAATGTGTTTTATGAAAAGTGTTGTAATAATTTAAATAAATTTTATCAATGAGAAGCATATTTTTTAAATTGATTAAGGCTGAAATATTAAATATATGTTTACGCAAGACTTAATTACATACTGCACTTATTATTGATTTCAAAAGTTGTACAATCAAATGATTAGAATAAGTTTTAAATACTTTTATTTAAAGCATTTTCATGCACCTGCTGGTCCGGAAGGTGGCGTTGATTGGACAAGTTGCATAGCTTACTTAATCATTTTTCATTACGTACAATACTACGCATTTAAGTTCTTTAATACCTATTGTATATGTTATATATCAAAAACATAATTAATCTTATTTATGTAAGTAACTTTCTCGTTTTATATGTGTTTTACTTGTGGTGTGCCGTGAAAATCTGAGAAAAAAATGAGTTAGTCGTGGGAGAGAAAATTATCGATAACTTTCATCCCTACGATAAAACAAACGTTAAAACTATCCACTGTTGAAATTATTTTAATAATAAATTAAGAAAATATACTTTTAAAGCATTTAATTTTACACGGTGGTGTAAACAAAGCGTGTATTACATAAAATAATTTACGAAAACGTTAACGTCATTTTATATGGGATTTTTTCGATAAAACAATCTTAGATTTTGAAATATAAAGTATCAGCTTATTCCACCATTATCTGTAATGGAAGCATAGGATTCTTATCTATTACAACGTTTTGATTTGATGTAAGAGATTGTTAAGTAGAAAACGATATCCTCACGACAGCGAAAAGACGACAACGACTTGACTCGGCGGTTGACAAACAACGATGCGAAATTACTTTTTAAAGTGCTTTTTTTCAGTTCACATATTTCCTTCCTGCGTATACAAATTTTTGGTGCAGTCAAACGGTTAAAGAAAGGGTTTACTGTGACTTTTTGGTTTATATGTATTTTTAAATTTTATATTACATTAATCCACTTTAAAAATTAGAATAAATTATTACAGCCGAAGAAATATCTAGCTAGGTATGTATTTATGTATTTAACTTTTCCGGTTCTAACCTCAAGAAATGCGACCCCAATACCCATATTTTCTTCAATATCTATTTTAATATAGATGATACAATGTTTATAATTAAGGTATTCTTATATCATAGTTTTTTGGACCTTTTGTAGTTTATATAAATACGCGATAATGCGATAACGCGATAAGGCGATAAGCGCCCGCGATAACGATCGTTCGTAAGATAGCTGGGCTAAATTCGTCAGTTGTAATTTCATATGTGTGCTGGGATGACGTCTTTTTTACGCGCAACTTAAAATATGATTATTTATTAAAAAAACCAAGGATTTTTATTAAAAATGTATGAGGAATGATGCAGAGAGATATTTTAAAGCCCTCAGACTATTTTTTTTTGAAATTCATAAGAATAAGGCCAATAATGAGGAAACCACTGGGGTCCCTAAACGATCCCCATCGGCAGAGAAGTATGTTTCTAGTCTTCGAGCCGCGAGAGTTAATATTGAAAACAGTAGAAAAAAAATGGCAAGGAAGTCAACTGAGGTCCGATGAACTCTACTTGAATACATAAAAAATAGTTTTCGTCGGAACTCACCCACGTCTACGTAGAATATGTAGACATCCGAAGCAATATTGTTGAACACCGTTAAATCTCTCCCCAGTGGCATTCCCATTGGCAGGCTGGTATCGAATAAACTACTGGAGGTTAAGAATTGACGTAACGGGAAGTTAACTCTTAAGAACAGTTGGTTTCAATTATATATGATGTATTAAAAATAGTTTTTTTTTTTAATATTTCAATTATTACTGATTCATCAATATAAACATTCACAAAAAAAATACTCATTCTTGTTTTCATGGTGCAAAATAGGTTATTAAATAAATTATAACATAGTTTATTTTCTTTTATCGGAAATATAAAATGAACATGCCTTTTTTGTTAATCTCAATGAAATCAAGACTGCAAGGATGACTTAATAAAATTCTGTGCTTTGTTTTATACTAACATAATACTAATAAATGGTTGACTTATTGTCACGTATACTAACCCATTTAAACCACAAGAAATAATAAAAATAAAATATTATACTAAATGTATCCAACTAAAGTGTTTCACTATTTTTTTACTATAATGCACTTAATAAATATAAAATAACTGTTTATAATAAGTACCGAAGAGAAACATGTCATCAAGGTATTTTGTTATTTATTACTGTATATTTTTATGAACATGGCAATATAGCGAATAATACAATTCTTGAGTGATAATATATACTGCGTGTAACTAAATTGTAGCCAAATTAGAATTCTATAAATATTTAACAAATTTAGTTTTCTCTTAAGTTTTTTATCTGTCCGTTGGTTCCTCCCATCACACCGACGATTTTCAAACCGTTATATTGACGACAATATCCGTCAGTGAATAAATGAGTATGACAGAAGAAGTGTGTCAGCGGGCATTATTTTGACAACCGCAGCAGCAATTATGTGCGAGAGAGCCGCGACGGTGGCGGTGCGGCGCGGTGATTCGGCGTAAAACGGGAAAAGCTTCGACGCCTCCGACGCCGCGAATTGTCGCCTCTCGACGGGGAATGCCCTAACCGACGCGCCCTTCCACCCTCGCTTCCGCCCTTCATTTAGGAAGCTATCGAGGATTATTACTTCTCACCATGTTCCGCTTTGCCATCTCAAGCGAAAGTTTCCCAACATCGTTTATCATGAAATTTTAATGATCGATCTAATGTGTTCCGTGGAAACTTTATCCTATTCATGTCAAGTCGCTGAATGGAAAAATGTTCAATGATGGGTCAAATTTCACTTTCCATTTTTTCTGCTTCTCTGTCGAAGGCTTAAAGCTATTTTTCGTCACAAATTTCAGCTATTGAAAAGAAGTACATATAGATAAATGAAGGTTTACCGAAGAATACAATGAACCTATCAAAGTTACTATACTCTCTATATACTTCGGACTATATATACTAGGGCTTATACAAAAACCGACTTTTGAAAAAACCGGTTGTCGAATGTCAATATTGTTCGAAAGTTTTACAAAAAATGGATAATTCAATTAAAATAGCGAGAAAAAGTTCATTTTTTATGTTGTTTATTTATATACATAATAATGCAAAACAATCATTTGGTGTTATTCTTCATAAAATTTGATTTAAGAAAACACAAAGCGTCCACTGATTGTTTTGTAACAAAATTTTCTGATATCGAAAATACCCTTTCGCCGGGTATATATAGTCGGGTATAGCTGGGCTTAAGCCATCAAATAAAAGATCCAAATTTTCTGTCCATATGTTTATAGTCTTGTTTATGGAAAATTCGGCACAACTGGTTACGATGTTGAAAAAACGGTTTTCGAATGTCACAAATTTAGCCAAAAAAACGGTTTTTGAAAACCGACAAGCCCTGATATATACTGACTCTCAATTTAGTATTTTTTACACAAAAACTAGCAATGAAATAATTTCTTAAAAGTTGAATATTTTAATATAATATATCGAATCGTAGAATGTAAACCAAAACCACAGTATTATGGAATTTTATTTTTGGATAATAAAAATGAACTCATAATTAAGACATTAAATAACATCGTTTAAAAAATCTATCTGATATTTTAAAAATAATATATTATAATTTGAATGTTTTGTGAAACTAAATGACAGCTAACAATGATATAAATATTTTTCAATAAAATAGTTTTTAAATCAGATCGTTTTATCATTTTTTTTGAATATTTATACTAAAGCTTAATATTTATACTTAATACTAAAGCTCTCTGATTTTTTAAATTTAAATGAATTACCTTTTTTTTTCTGTTTGTTGTATGAAATAAAAAAATAACCATTTTTAAATATTACTCTAAATACATTGTAAAAATCCAGTTTTTAAAAAGAAACAACATATTTTCGTTACTAAAAAATGTATAAATATTCTGGTATTCTAGAAATATCGTAAAATACTAGTTGTATCTATTTTTTGCTTTTTTTGCACGATTCTAAGACGGCATAAAAGCGTTACACTTAAAAAACATACGTTTGTATGTAAGCTACGAATTGGGAAACTTGGTTTGAGCATCGCAGCTCAACACAGAACATCTGTAGGGCGGGAATTCGTAATCCCATCAATTGATAAGGCGTAAGACCGACGAAAGCTTCCCATGTTTTATGTCTCGCCTTTTGTAATGACATTGTTTTCTTTTGCCGCCACTTTCTTCGCGGGTGGAGTGGGTCTGGGGGTGGGGGAGGGACCACTCTTAGAATCGATGTGCTCTTTTTTCCGTATAAGCGGTAAAGTCTTTTGATGACACTGAAAACATACGTTTCTTGCCCCTTGAGTCTTCACTTAAAAGGAAAATAAAAGGTTAACGCGCCGTCTAACTTATCGCCGAATAAATAAATGGACACTTTACGTTTATCGCGGAAATAAATCCATTTTACTCATTGTTATCGTGCATTTGACCGCTCGCGTATTCTCAAATACAAATAAACAGAAATTATACATTTGATTTGTCATCACAGAATTTTTTAGTGGGAATTTTTGAGATTAGACTTCTTTACGCTATTAATTTGTTAAGCTAATGTGTAAACGTTGAACTATTCAATAAGTAGCATAACATAATTATATATTTGCGAATTTTTATATTTTTCTTAAATTATCAAAATGGAAACAACAAACACATTTATCGTTTTGCTCAATTATGTTGAATTATATTTTTTAAGCATTCCAAATTTTTGATAAATTAAAAGTAAGCAGCTATAAACTTCAATAATAATAAAAGCTTTTGTGAGTATTTTAATGCAGATTGTGTTTTTATAAATCAGCTGTTATGTGATTTAGACTTTACAGATTTTTCAGAGCTCACATACTTTGATACTGAATTTTTTTTTAGAGACATAATTCAGACTGTAATGAGTTTATTATGTGGTTTACTCATTGCAGTGGTGCAATAACTTTTTTATATACATAGTGCGACGTGAAGCGCTGTCTGAGAGTCTCGAAGCACTCATTACGGCCGTGTATATTATCTACTTTCGCCACTGCGAAAGCATTGAGATAACTTATGTTATTATAGTATTAAACAGTCGCCTGCTGTGGTCCAGTTGGTTAGAGCTTGCACTACTGATCACGCAGGTCTGGGTTCGATTCCTGGTCAGATCACAGTGAATTTGAGAATTATTCAATTCAATGTTTTGATAGAAGACTGGGTGTTTGTGATGTCAATTCACATAATTTCCTCTCCTTACATCTTTCTGATTCTTTAATAACTGGGTGTAGCAATAGCGATTAGCCAACCACTAGTCCTGTTCTAGCCTTATCCTTCTTTCCCTACTACTGACTTTGAAAAAAGTGGGGTTGAGTGACTGAGTAACAAACAGTTCTCGTAGAAAAAAACCTCTGTTGAAATACCTCCAATACGAGGCTATATGCTCCACATTGGGAGTGGACATGGATTAAAAAAAATATGAGGCAAGAATCAATGGGTATAAATCTGTATGTGTTTTATAAAAAGTACTAAAAAATAGGCTGTGAATCGGTGTATTATTACTGTTTTATTGAGTATGATCCATTAACCTTAGAAATTACTATCAATTTTAAAATTTAAGTTTATCTTAAAGTAAATTGATTTCCAACTAAAGGCTAGTCTTTACTAATGCGTACTAACCACTAACAAATATTGCAATGTTTAACAGTGTAAAATTTACTAGGACTGCTCTAGATAATTTTAGAGCTTTTTAGGGATTGTTGTACGGTATTTCATAATAATTACCGATAAAACTTTGTAATTGTCATCACAGCTAAAAAAAACAAAAAACCGGTTCATCATAATCAATAAAATTGTTCAATAAAAAACTTCGACGCAAACCAAATTTAATCACTAGTGCATTGTTTTAAAAAGACGAGCACGCAAATAAATTTGTGTATTTTAAATTAAAAATAAATTACATTTACATTCCGAGTTTGCTTTACTTTTAATATCGGTATTTATCAGACATACTGTTACAACAATCTTTAACTTACATAGGATATTAAATAAAGGAAACACGGTTCATACCATCAGAAACACTCTTGGTTACTCAATAGATCCGAGGCTCAATTTCACGATTGGATAAAATATTGTATGCTAACATTAAGCGCGTTGTGTTTCAAATTGATAATTGTTGTAGAATGGTGAAGTCGTTTATCACTTTGTCAAAAAAAAATTTTTTTACCACGTCCGCTCCCAATATGGAGCATATGGACTCCTTATGGAGTTTATCTCAACAGAAGTATTTCTACGAGAACTGCTTGTTACTCAGTTGCTTAACCTCTCTTTTTCCAATGAGAGTAGGAATAGAAGGATAGGGCTAAGCCAGTACTAGTGGTTAGCTAATCGCTATCGATACGCCTCGTTCATGGGATATGATGGGTGGGAGAGGGGAATTCAAGACATCACATACATCCATGACTTTGAACAGAAATTCATAAATCGATTGAAAAATCAATTTATAAAACTGCCCGCACTGGGATTGGAACTCGTGACCTCTGTAGCGGTAGGCAACGACGTTGACCACTCGGCCACACAGGCGGCTTAATTTTAATTATGTTTGTAATTACTTTCAGTCACCAATCTAAATTTATTAATCTTGGTTGACTTTTAAATTATATGTTAGATGTGTTAAACATTTTAATTTTGTGTTAGTTTATAATCACTTATAATGTAATTGGTAATTTCTTTTCAATGCCAATTGTTGTTTACAACTTTTCATTTTTGTATAAATAGCATTGTTAACCTTTAGAGGAGTATGGACGTACATGCACGTCGGCGCCATTTTTCTGTAAATGAGTATGGAAGTACTTCCAGACAGACACTCCTGTGTTAAGCTTTATGATATGCTCTAAGTATGAATTACATATATTCATTATATGTTAAGAAAATGCAGTAAATAGAAGGGTGTGTATAAATTTATTCACTCCTCTTAAAGTTAAATTATATTTTTTATCAGTTGACAATGTTTGCAATGAGCGAAATCGGTCATGACCTATTAAATAAAGTGGAATGAATTACAAAGAAATATTGTGTTTTTATTAATATAATGCTTTTCCACCAAGTATTGAAAGTGGACACCTTAAAAGTGATCATTAATAATGAATTAGGGGTTTATAAACGAAGTTTTCCGTATACATACAATATTGTAGATCGCTCATAAAACCGTAATCGTATCGTAAAGTAGGACGTTCTATATCATATTAGATCTAAGAGGCTTAATATTATAAAATATGCTGCACCACATTCTCTCGTCTAATAAAGAAAGACTACTATGATAAATGTTGTCGACAAAAAAATGAGGCAATCGCTTTATATTAGACGTCGAGCGGTGACTCGTTTTGCAATATTAAATGTGTGTCGGTGGCGCGGAGTTACAAGCCAAGCCGTGCCATGTCCTCCCGTCCTGTCCCATCCCATGACATAACGTGCCATGTGCCGTGCCATTCTATCCCGTGTAGTGGCGATGATCCTGCGGGACGGGGCGCGGCGGGGACGAGCAACGGAGGACAGGCCATATGGCGCGCGTTCAATAAAAATTACCATACTTAATCATCTGACATGACGAGAGTTTGGGTGCGAGAGCGAGCCTTGTTCCAGACACCGCTAATGCAATATTCCGCTGCGCCCGAGCCCTCATCCTGTTACACGTTATCAGAGAACTTTTTAATATGCTGACATAATAGATGTAAATTATCCAATTATGTTGTTTGCATATTCATTGACGTAACCATTACGTATTGTATGACTTCAATGCCCGCTTATTGTCTCCATAAACCTTCACGTCACTGTTTCTCATTGCATTCACACGTGCGCTTGAACGGGAGAAATACTTTATTCGTTTTGTTCTCCTATTACGGTAGTATTATTCCTCGGAGAATCATTTAACGTAAACGCTTCCCATCATATGAAAGATTTACGACAGACGGATATACGGATAAAATAAAATATCTACGTTAAAGTCTTGTTTAAATCAAAATAAAGATTTGAAAAATACAATTAAAATATCATAGTTAGGTTTGTGACACCGTTGTTAACGTCGTCCATGACGGATCTCACAGATTATAAAGATAATTGAGGAGCAAACATTCAAAAAGTGTTTTGTCACAAATTTTGAAAAATGGCGTTTTATATCAATTCTGATAGCCCATAATAAAACCTATGAATGGAAATCAAAATTAGTGTTCAAAAAGGTTTTTTTTCATATTAAAATGAAATCATAAAGTTGACACATCCATACAAACCGTCACTTTTGCAACACTTAAATCATCATTTTCCAAGCTTTGTATTTGTGTGACAAAACACTTTTTGAATGTTTGCTCCTCAATTATTTCATTCGATTTATATATTTTTTTCGAAGACATCGGTGTTTGTGACATCGGTTATGTGGAAAAATTTCTTCTCATTCCAATCTTAAAATAACGACAAGTAGTGAGAGCGACTATTTTATAAATGGTCCTAAACTTTATTGCCACCTGTGTGGTCGAGTGGTCAACGTCGTTGGCTTTGGCTACAGTGGTCATGGGTTCGAGTCCCAGTACGGACAGTTTTATAAATTGATTTTTCAATCGATTTATGAATTTCTGTTCGAAGGCATGAATGTATGTGATGTCTTGTATCCCCCCTCCCACTCATCCTATCCTATGAACGAGGCGTATCGAGAGTTATTAGCTAACCATTAATCCTGTCCTAGCCCTATCCTTCTATTCCTACTCTCTTTGAAAAAAGAGAGGTTGAGTAACTGAGTAAAAAGCAGTTTTTGTTGAAACACTTCTGTTGAGATAGACCTCATTACGAACATATGGATGTTACACATTGGGAGCGGACATGGTTAAAAAAACTTTATATCCCTACTATAGAGATTGAGATAAGTAAATAGAGATTGAGAAACTGAGTTAACAAGCAGTTTTCGTAAAAAAACTTCTCTTCTTCATTAGAAAAATACCAACATTTCTCATATTAACACGACAAAGAAGCACAAGACTTTTATAAATTCAAACAAAAATTCAGGAATTTAAAATTGCTTACTTATTACAATTAAAGCCTCAATAAAGATCATCAATATTTTTATTCTTCTGCAAAATAACCAAAACTGAAATAATGCTTTGTTCGTCAGGGATGGCGTGGCGTTATGAATGGAGGCTTTTCCACAATAAGACAACTGATGCATATCTAAATAGACAGGCTGCATAGATCTGTTATATTTAATTTTTACTCTAAAAGAAGGAGAAGAGTAATATAATACAAGGTTTCCCAAACTTATTGTGCAATGGAACACTTCACAAATCTGGAAATGTTACCGCAACACAGCTTACTTTTTAGGTCGGGTAATTCTTAATAAGTACAAACATAGTGAAAAATATTGAAAAAAATATATGTTATTAAATCACTTATTCTTTATAAATTATTGTTTTTAAAACATTTTACATAAACATATGAGTAAATAAAGCTCTCTGTAGTTAAAAATCTCCGCCTGTACCTAGATATTTGACTTTTAAAAATCAATGGAGATTCATCTTCACTCGATTTTGAATATGAATTAGAAGATGTTAAAATGTCTAGCAGCGTATATTACCATTCCCAATTTTCGCGGAGTACTTATTTAGGTCTCACGAAATACCAGTGTTCCGCTGAACATAGTTTGGAAACCCTGATATAATATATCAAAACCTTTTAATCGCATATTTTGTCAAAATAAAGAAATCATAGCATATTTTTAAAAAAATCTCTACTCATGTATATTTATAATTTAGAGTGTTACTTAATCAAATTAATATAAATTAATATTTTTACAGACCAGTTACGTATATTGGTAATTTTGCATTTTGCAATAGCTAAAGTTGCGATATCTATAAATGTATAAACTCAAAAAATCTTGACTGTGGGTAGGTAATTGGGAACTGTCAGTCGATATGAGACGGATTCAGTGATAAAATAAATCCAAGATGAACTATTTTTATCATAAATACATATAATAAAAATAATAAAACATTTTTAGTACTTTTTCCACATAAAATTTATTAGATCAGGACCGGTTTCGCTCATCGCGAGCATTATCAACTTGATAATGCTCGCGATGAGCGAAACCGGTCCTGATCTAATAAATTTTATGTGGAAAAAGTACTAAAAATGTTTTATTATTTTTATTATAATGCCATTCCACCAAGTATTGACAGTAAACACCTTAAAAGTGATAAATACATATATCTATAATATAAAAATCAAACTACCGTTAGTCATGTAATCAAAATAAAATGTTAATAAAATGTGGGTATGTATGTATTTTCAAGTCGGGGTGCATCAATCTGAAATATAATACAGTGAATGCATCCTGTCAATAAACTACTTACTAGGGCTTATACAAAAACCGACTTTTGAAAAACCCGGTTTTCAAATTTCAATATTGTTTGAAAACCGGTTTTATCCGGTTTTCAAAATTTTACAAAAAATGGATAATTTAATTAAAATAGCGAGAAAAGGTTCATTTTTTATATACATTATAATACACAACAATAAATTATTTGGTGTTACTCTTCAGAAAATATGATTTAAGAAAACAACGCGTCCACTGATCGTTTTTTGACAAAATTTCCTTATATCGAAAATACCCTTTCACAGAGTAATGATGTGGGGCATATGGTCTTTAAGCCATCAAATAAAAAATCCAAACTCTGTCCCTTTGTTTATAGACTCGTTCATTGAAAATTCGGCACTACCGGTTACGAAGTTGAAAAACCGTTTTCCGAATGTCAAACATTTTGCCAAAAAACCGGTTTTTTAAAACCGACAAGCCCTACTACTTACGTCATTTACGTTTTATAAAAAGTTGAAAGTTTTACAATTTTGATTATTTGCAAAGTAAGCACTAACATGAATTGGTTCCTAATTTATTTACACTCAACTTTATACTAAAAATTATAGAACAGTTACAGTTTTTATTTTGAATGTTTATCATCGATATGCAATATTTGGTAGTTAATCATTATGAATCAATTTTTATTACTCTATTGTTTGGAGTGAGTTGCTGTTATAAATTTATTAATCCGATCGGAATGAACGAGTGAGAACCATCGTTTCGATTTGCGAAACTTTCTATTTTAACCGTTCTGTGTAAATAAATATAAATCAAGGTGATTTATATAGATGTTCCGTATATATCTTGCGAACTGGCGAATTTGTATGTTTACCAGAAAACTAATTGGCGAAATCGGTTTAGTAAACAAAAAAGAAACCTTCGCATGGTTTTTCAAAGTTCGATCGCCGGAAGTTAATTAGAACTTTAGGAGAGTTAAACCGGGGAAATCCTATTGAAAATCAGATAAGAATACAAAGTGGAACTATTGCGGTTATAAACTCTGAAAGATCAACAGTATAAAAGCTAAACAAGCACTCAATTGGAATTGGCGAAACGAAGAAAAAGTCTACGCACAGAATCTGCCGCGGGGTGAACGAAGATTTCGCAAGTGAGTACCAACATGCTACTCCGAAATGAAGCCGAAACAACTGAGAAATTCAAAGCCGCTGAACAAAACAACCCCAAGTATGCGCGAAGTAATTCAAAAGAAAACGAATGCATACATACACCACGGTCGATGAATGACAACGAGAATTAAAATATACTAGAAATTTTTCAGATTCTTTTCAACGTTTCTCATGAATTAAGTGAATAAAGGATTTAAATGTTCATAGAAAACAACGATTTATTTTCATGAATTCTTCGCGATTTACCTTTGGTGACCATTTTCTATATTTAAACATATTGGATCAATTTAGTTCATATATTGAGCATTTTCTATTTAAAAAGATTAATAAAGAGTTGAAAACACTATCAAGTTAAGAGAAGTTCTTTCTTTATATTAAATAATAATTGTATACTATGCACAGCATATAGTTTTATATAAACATCTAATAGTTCTAAAACTGTAATATACACTTAAAAAAAAAAATTAGGCTGAAAATTTCTTTCAACTTTTTACAAAAAACTTTGTTTTCAGGGTAAGACTTAGTTTACAATAATCAAAAATATACCACAAATAAATGTTGATAAAAAAATATGTAGAAAATTGTATCCAGTGCAGCTCTGCATTTGTGGTATGCGGTGAAAATTCATATCCTGTATGAAAATCTGCAAGGGGTTTTTAGCTTAATATACAAGACGGGTAAATGAAGGCCAACTAACAAGTTATATATTATAATTATATCAGATGTATAAAAAGCAGGGCTGTGGAGTCGTTCAAAAATAAGACGAATCCGACCTTAACTTAAAACATCACTAATTTTACTAATAATCACTTAAAGACGACGTAATGAGCTTGCAGTGGTGCCACTCTTGACCTTGTGATTTGAAGATTTTACACTATTTTTATTAGAGGACTCGAAGTTATTAGTTGTTTTTGAGTCCGGCGTCAAATAAAACAGTCCGACTCCACGACTCTGACTCCGACTGCACAGCCCTGAAATAAAAAGAAAATGATTCTGGTATCATTAAATTACAACTCCCGAAAAACTCGTTCATATACGTTTGATTCGTTTCATTTGAACAGCTGAAATTCGAAAATTTCGACATTTTATTAATTTCACATTGGACATAAATGAAATATGGAGTTGAATTCAGATGCATTATTGTTCGAATTTCGTGTGCTTTTGGAGCTTCGGCTCCGCTACTATAAAGGTTTCGCTATTTTATTCCGGCGCAGCCAGCTCAGCTCACAACGGCGAACGGCGCATGCATACAATGCCTTATGCCCGTAGCAATTATATCATTTTTACCGTGTTCTGTTCTGTTCTGCTCTACTCTGTTCTGTTCTGTTCGTATAATGGAACAGACCGGGTAATTTGTTAACAAGTCACGCCCCTGGCGGCCTCTTTTGTAAGCTGCAGGTAGGATCGCCAAATGAAACGACGTTTTTTGTAAGGAATAGAAAAAATCTTTTTATTAAACGTCGGCGGTTTACGTACTTTCAGATGACGAACAAAACCTGCGTTCGCTCATTACTCGTCTTCTGGACTCTTTATCAAAAGGTCGCATTAATTATTAGAATCTTAATAAAATTGAAAAAACAAAACAGCGCAATAAAACAAAACAATATTATTTGAGAGTTTCATAAAACCATTAATACTGGTACTCATGTTATCTTTATCAATATTTTATCTTCATATAAATTGATATCAATTAAACATTGCACACACATCACTGATCTTTGGTTTAACAAAGTCTGATCTTATTATTTATAAACTGGCAACATGAAATCCTTGTTTTAAAAACGGCATATGCCGTGGTATATAAGTACTAATGGGATTTTCAAAGAATTTCATTTTTTTAAATATAGCGTATCACGTTTCGTATAAATACAAATATATGGCACGAATAATGCGTCTCAACCTTCCAATGATTTTGAACGGTCAACGAACCAAAATATATTATACATATATTATCTAAAGATATGTGTTTTTACTCGGAAACAGTATGTTTATTAAATAATTAAAAAATGAGTTCCATACTTATCTAACATGGTGTTTCATGAAAAAGTAAATTTTCTTCTATTTAGACATTATATTAGGATATGTACCCTCAAATCCTATCTGACAACTCCTTTGAAATTCGATTTTTACTGCTGATATATATCTATAAAAATATCTGAGATATATATCTCAGATATTTTTAAGCACACCATAATCGGTTCATATCCAAATAGTTATGTAATACAAAACACCATGAATGACATATATTTCTTTGCTATAAACCTATCATTTTTCATAAATTTTATTAGATTTTTCTTGTTTAATATTATATACGAATACGATAAACATATTTTTAATTGTTTTTCAAAATAATTTAACTCCAACCTGAAGAAATATTTCAATCATAAAATGTGTGTTAAAATTAAGACTTTCGAAAAAATATTATTTAAGTTATTTAAAAAGGAAAATATTATTTTGTTTTTATATCCGCTGTCGTTATATTTTAAATCGCTGTCGACCATTTGGAATCGCATCGAAGGGATATACTGGACTGATATAAAGTAAAAAAGCGTAAAATGCATATTTGATTGTGGCGTTAGTGGACGATTTTTTGGGATTTTCAATTTAACCAGCTTTCATGAAAACAAAGCTTTGTGCTGCGACGTGATGCGATGTGATATGTTTTATATACAATGTACGACGTAACGTTTATCAATCAGAAATGGCGTATCGATTTATGCCAGTGGCTTTTAACTACAAATTATGCACCATGGAAATTTGTTTCATTTCCAAATTAAGCAGTGGCTAATATTGGCAATTGAAAATGTACGGAAATAAATGTAGCGAAAATAATTTACAACTGGTCGTTATATTAAGAGCCAAAATATTTTATTATTTACAAAGCCAGAACGGCGTATTTTGACACATACATAAAATAAATCTATGAACTAGTTTTCATAAAAACATTAACATCTCTAGGCTGTAACGTGTTTCGCCTCTTTCAGAAGCTTCTTCAAAGAAACTATCGTAGGGTTATTAACGAGTAAAATTAAAATTGATTCTAATTCCTAACTTATAAAACCACAAAATATGTATTTTTTTATTTTCTACTGGACGCAAAGAAGAGGGTAAAGTACAAACACAAAAATTTATTTAATATAAAAATTAACTTCCATAAAGATGCCACCAAATTGTAAGTAAATACTACACTACTCGTTCACTTTGGAATCGGGCAAGGAAAAGTTCTCAAACTGCGAGCCATAAAGACTTGAAATTTACACAGTGTATTCTGCTTCAAAAATAATTATGTATGTGAATATTTTCAGTATTTGAGTATTTCCTGAACTTTGACTGAAGATAGATAAAATCTACATTTGAATTCTATCTTAATATGTTTATATATAATACTTAACTGTAGTTAAAAGTATATATAATAATTTTCCCAAAGCGAATTATGGAATTTTATATATTATATTAAAAATCTCACGTGAAATGTATATCTATTGACATGATCGGCTTATTATTATCTTTTGAATTTAATGTCAAATTAGCATAATTGCGGTTAACAATTTAAAAGCAAAACGCTAGTGGCCATTTTTCATAACAACAAAATATTTATGTTATGCCAATCGGTGTCGCACGGTATACACTCTTATTTAAATTGTATGAATTGTACCATAACAATCAGTTTTAATTTTTTGAAAATTATATGTGGAATCAAATTTAATTTTATACTAGTAAAAAATATTTTGATATATAGTATATATACTTATATTAATTATAAACCACACATGTATTTTTTATTTATTTTTATGTAGTTTCACCACATTATTGATTTATTTAAAAAATTAATGATATAAACTTTTTTTTAAGTCATATGTTATATGTGTAAAAGCTTTGCAGCTTTATATAAATACAATACTTGAAATACTTCATTGTCAGGAAATAATATTTTGTGTTGGATTGTTGTAGGTCATTTTTTTATTTATATTTTACTTTTCGATAAACAACAAAAGTTTTTTTTTCCATGTCCGCTCCCAATATGGAGCATATGAACTCCTAACGGAGTTTATCTCAACATAAATGTTTCTACGAAAACTGCTTGTTACTCAGTTGCTCAACCTTTCTTTTTCCAAAGAGAGTAGGAATAGAAGGAAAGGACAGGACTAGTGGTTAGCTAATCGCTCTCGATACGTCCTGTTTATAGGATAGGGTGGGCGGGAGAGGTGAATTCTAGACATCACATACATACATGCCTTTAAACAGAAATTCATAAATCGATTGAAAAATCAATTTATAAAACTGCCCGTACTGGGATTTGAACCCGTGTCTTCCGTAGCGGTAGCCAAAGATGTCGACCACTCGACCACACAGGCGGCTGAAACACATATTTAAATGAAAATCTACATTTGCAGATACATATTTACTGCGAAAATATTTTATCAAAAGGATCCCTAATAACATCGCCGCTTCCCAAAAATCTAATTTTCAAATGAGATATCGTGAAAGTCTTTTATAACGAATATTATAAGTTTTTCTCAAAAAAGATACAGATGTTTAATTTAATATATTTATAAAGACTTTGTTAATCTTGTCTGCTTTCAAAGGAAAGTCGTAAATAAACCTGGTTCATTGCGTATTCGAATATTGCATATTATATATATTTACTCTTATCTCTCAGGATATAAATTACTCACTTTTAGGGTGTTCACTGTCAATACTTGGTGAAAAAGCATTATATTAATAAAAAAAAATATTCCTTTTTACTTTATTTAAAAATTTCAGGACCAGTTTCGCTCATGGCGAGCATTTTCAACTAATACGAAATATAATTTAACAGTGCTACTTGTACAAAAACAAATTTTTGTTTACACATTTTCATTTCAATTTGTTTTTGTATAAATAGCACTGTTAAATTTTATTTCTTATCAGTTAATATTAATCGTCATGAGTGAAACTGGTCCTGACCATATAAAACAAATTTAAATTAAAACAAATCAGTGCTTTTTTTTTTTAATATAATGCCTTTCCACTAAGTATTGACCGTGAACATCTCAAAAGTGAGTAATTTATATCTGATTATATACGAGAGGTAGAATAAATGTATATCGGTTGGCAATGCTAGCAATGAACGAAACCGGTCATGACCTTTTTAAATAAAGTAAAAAGGAATATTGTGTATTATTAATATATATTACTACATTTTTTAGGCAGCTCTTATAGCATTGTATTTAGATTGTATTTATTACATCATCATTAAAATAAGATTACAAAATTTGAACATTAGATAAACACTTATATGTGGTCAATCAGTTTATACGCTTTCTTTAAAAATAAATAGTTAAAATTCTCTAAAAAATATATGTGGAATAGTATTTTTAGTCTCCATATTATAAGAAGAGAAAGTCAAAAATATTTCCATTTCGAAAAACCGTACGTCACGACCAAAAACCAATTTAATTATGAAGTTCTGTTTGAAAAGGAAGACAAATAATACGAATGGCGAATAGTCCAGTTAAAACCCGTTCCATGTCGGTCGTCACTGAGGAATGGTAATTGAACTAGCTATAGAAAATGACATCTGTTTGGCGAACTTTTATTTGATTACCACTTTACACTTTTCGGTTGAAATTCGAAACTAACGAAAGTTTTTTTTACACAATTCAACGCTACTCTGTCACCAATGCTTTTAGAAACTGATATTTTTAGAATAATATAGAATGGTAGACCCATTTTCATTTTATAATTCTTTTATTTTTGAAATTTGTAAGGGAGAGCATCATATTGTTTTCTTAATCTTTAAAGTATGTATAAAGTATAATTTTATTGAGAAAAAATTACAAATTATTAAAATCATACTGTGTTTGTTGTTCTGTATCTTTAATTTGCCTTTTAAACAAAAACGTTTGTTTATAATTGATTGGTTTTTCATTTAAAAACATTTTGTAGCATTTTTTTAAATTTTAATAAATGTCCGTATGCAATGAATGACCAATGACCTACTAATGAAGTTATCTCAATAGAAGTGTTCTAGAAGAACTACATATCTTGTTACTCAGTTACGCAATGTCACTTTTTTAAGAGAAAAAAGATAGACAAAATAGGAGGCTAGAACAAGATTAGAAGTTAGCTAATCGCTTTCGCTATGCTTTGTTATTTTGTAATTGGAAGAGTAAGAGACAATTTAAGGACATCAAAAACTTCCATGCTTTCGAATAGAAATTGATAAATTTAAAACAAAATCTGTTCTTGACTTGAACTCTTGAGATTTGTCAGGAAAGACACCAAAGTTGACCACTACACCACGTACCCGACAGTTAGTGAATAACTTTGTACTTAAATTTATTAATGTTTGAAAAAAGTTTCGTTAAAATCAAAAACAAAACAGTCGATGATGTCAACACATTTTCACTTCCATCGTCATTACGATTTGTTTTTTCGAAAAGTTATTGCATGTTTGTAAAAGACGACCCTTCCTTAAGGACGAAGTATTTATGGTAAGTTATTTTATGGAATATGAAGTATTTTCCTTTTTTTCGAGATATATAAGTCTGGTTAGAGATCAAAGAGTCGGAATGCAAACCAGTAACCAGTGAAACACTTCTTGTAAGAAACGGCGAGCCACGAGCTTTTTTTGCAAACTTAATCAAAGCCGAATCGAAAAACTTTGCGCATACAAAAATATTTCCTTCAAAAATAAATAAAAACATCAACATTTCTCGGAAAATAATTCAAGCGACGCTATTTACATTTAAGTATGAAATTTCAAAAGCATCTTATTAATAATTTATTATTCATACTATTTAATCACTATTAACACGAAAGAAATTCTTTAAAAAATATTTAAAAAAAATTATATATATTCAGTGATTAC
The DNA here is from genome assembly GCA_030503985.1 of Himalopsyche tibetana. NCBI lineage: Eukaryota > Metazoa > Arthropoda > Insecta > Trichoptera > Rhyacophilidae > Himalopsyche > Himalopsyche tibetana. Next base: position 9,170,540 of record JAPJYX010000014.1, read on the forward strand.
AGATATGTATTTATCTTAGTGATAAATTTATTTTCTAAACGTCAGTTCAAGTCCACCCATACATTTAAACTCCTGGTGATGCTAAAAGGTGAAACCCAGATCGTTAGTTACAAAACTTTTGTGATTGTACATAATTTGAACGAATCAAATTTAAGATTAAAATGCCGTCAAGCACCTTTAGTCTAAATGTAAAATTTTACGATCTATCATGTTATGTAATCTGGTAATTCAAAACTGTCACCAGATGTTAACGCATATAAACTACTACGTAATTAAACATAACGTTAATATTGTCTCGTTCAGTGGAAGGATATTCTTAAATGTCTAATTTTATATTTTTAAATTACGTCCAAACTTTAAAGCACTCTTGTAACAAAACAATATTATTTTATTTATTGTGGCCATTTGAAAACTAGTTATTTAGTGATGTTTGACTTATCAACTGGTTAGTCGATATTCTGTATTTTTTTCGGTAAAAGAATAGTAATTAATTCTCGTATATAAACCTCAGCTAGAATTTTTTTATTAGGAATCCACATGAGAGCGGACACATAAACAAATCCAAATATATTTTTTACGTATCGATAATCGTTTTAGTCAGACAATTCCATTTTTATGTTACTTTCAATTGCAGTCACAAATAAATACCAGACATAAATTCCGTTAATGTGTATTGACTGTTTAATTCACGGTGACTTAACATTTCTATCATGGCCTTAAAAAGAGATGTACAAAAATCCTCTTCCCTATCTATCACTCTACTCTATTTGCGCAGGGGCTTAAACGGTAATCCAGAGTTTATCCGGGAATGCTTTTTACGTACGTACCTGTTTTAAGAGCCTATCGACTAACAGGTGGTTATCCATACACCCTGCTACACACAGCGGCTGTAGACAAAATATTATATGTACGTAAATACGTAAATATATATATAACACAGAAATAAAGACTGCCGTTTTATTATAAACCCTACGGTCTGATGATTTATTATAATGGAGTTCTATTCAGCAGTTTAAGGTCGCTTTTTATTCTTCGGAGATATACTTTAAAGATCGTTATGGTCTCAATGTAAAAAATCTATATTTATTTCTGTATAGTATTGCTTAAAATGAGTATTTTGAAGACAAATTTAATGCTTTTGATATTTGATTCTTGGTGACAGCAAAATAAAAATAAATTCGTAGCACTCATTTAAAAAAACGTTTAATATAGATAAATAATCAGAACGGTTATGGGTAACCTTTTAAGCCCGGCGTGTCTCATCTAAGAGTAATAATATATTTTTTAGTCGTAGTAAATGTTTTTCATTATTGGGCGAAAACTGTAAACGATGCGTGTCAACTAAAATTATTTTTATTTTTTTTAACCATGTCCGCCCCCATTGTGGACTCCTAATGGAGTTTATCTCAACAGAAGTGTTTCTACGACAAACTGCTTGTTACTCAGTTGCTCAACCTCTCTTTTTTTTCAAAGAGATTAGGAATAGAAGGATAGGGCTAGGACAGGATTAGTGATTAGCTAATCGCTCTCGATACGCCCCGTTCATAGGATAGGATGGGTGGCAGGGGGGAATACAAGACATTACATACATCCATGCCTTCGGACAGAAATTCATAAATTGATTGAAAAATCAATTTATAAAACTGTCGTACTGGGATTCGAACCCGTGACCTCCGTAACCGAAGCCAACGACGTTGACCACTCGACCACACAGGCGGCATTAAATTTTAAATCATAATAATAAAACAAAAAACATACTCGCTCCCAATGTGGAGCATATGGCCTCCTAATGGAGGTATCTCAAAATAAGTTTTTTCTACGAGAACTGTTTGTTACTCAGTCGGTCAACCTCACTTTTTCAAAGTGAGTAGTAGGGAAGGACGGATAAGGCTAGAACAGGACTAGTGGTTGACTAATCGCTATTGTTACACCTAGTAATTAAAGAATCAGAAGGTGGGAGGAGAAGAAAATAATGTCAATTGACATCACAAACACCCAGTCTTCAATCCCAACTTTGAATGGGATAATTCTGAAATTCACTGTGATCTGAATACAAAAACGTTATTACTATGATTTAAAACAATTTCAATAACGATTTCATACGACTATAACAATGTGGTTTACAGGAAAATACTGGCATAAAGAGTGTGTGCATAGTTGTAATGTGCATTACAGCCAGACAAGTTTTTGGAATTGTACGACCTGACAAAAATGTATACACCATAGATATGCAAGACCGTAAACACAAATACATAAATAGATCGATGGAAATATAATGAAAGTGTTTGCCTGGGGATTCAAGACACAAACCGCAACCAAATAGTACAAATGTCTAAGAGTGTTGATCATAATGCTACGGAACCGGCAGATGCAATATAAATTATTCAATAATTATATAAAAAATAAAATATATAAGTTATAAAACTTACGTATATTACATTTACTTATTCGGGTATGTGCCCTTAACAAAATACCTAATTTCTTTTTCTTATCGCAAACAATCTCACAAGGTCGACCATACGCTGACGGTTATATTATATTATTGAACATTTGCTTAATAAGTATAAGAAGGGGAACAGTAAAAACGTTGCTCGATAAACATTACCAAATAATTTGTTAGTGACAAAACATTTAATATGAAACCGTCAAAAAATACGATCGATTATCTATAATAGGAAATAGCACTGATTGAACGTTAAATAGATTTTTTTTATACATATTTATTTCTACGAAATTTCAACATAGTTATAGTCATTTGAATCAAAGGCAAACAATCTATGAATTACAATATTCTTGTGGAAATAAATACTTAGTTTGTATACCTTATGAAACTGTGGCTTTATTTGTTTAATGTCAATTCAATAATAAAAAAAAATCGCTATGTTTTAATTTAATTAAAAAACTTTAAGTATGTAATTATATTTTTTTCATTTTTTTAAACATTCCATTAACTTTGAAAACTGGCGAATAATTTCAAAAATGAATTCCGAAATAAACTTCTTAAGACATAAACGAATCCAATATTACCACAGCGTTTCGTTATGTGCGAAGATTTTGCCAGTAATAGTGTTTATTTCGCTTAATTAGTATTGCTTGCAAAGTGTTCTTATATGCTAATTGCTATCTGTAATATTATTAATGTCAGTGAAGTTATGTTATTATTATGTTAAAGAAAAAGAAAATGTAAGAGAAAAGTCGAAAGCCATCTACCCCCGTATTTTAATTAATATTGCCTACTGACATTCCCATTTCAATGCAAATTACACAAACGCAGACGAAACCTCTCCTCTACATCCCTCTCCCCTCTCGCTCTCTCCGCTCTGCTCATTTTCAGGAGACTGCGTTTAATTTATTTCCTGCAAACAATTTCACAAGAGAAACTATTGTGAAAATATTTACAAATTTTGCGTTTGCTCGTGCCACTCAAGTATGTACAGTGTAGAGTGTATACAGATTTCAGACGAACAAAAGATCGTTTGGGGCCCATCGCCGGTCCTGTTCTGGAGTACCTAGGTAGTTTATTTACGACAATTTAGGGGAGTCTGGAGTCACCATCATTAAGGGACATTACATAAAGCCGAAACCGACAGAACGCCTGCGGTAAAAAGCATTTATAAGGTGGAAAACATCATTCCTTACTTTGAAGACTTTTCCTTCAAAACACACCACATATTTTCAATCGTATTTTTTTCAGTGTGATTTATTTAAGCATTCAAAAAGTGATTTATCACAAATTTTAAAAAACACCGTTTAACATCAGTTCTGATTCTCCATAATAAAATATATAAATGGAAATCACAATTAGTGTTCAAAATAGGTTTTTTTTTTCATTAAATAAAATCATAAAAGCTGACACATTCAAGCAAACTACCACTCAAATCATCATTTCCTAAGCTCGGTGTTTGTGTTACAAATCACTTTTTAAATGTTTGCACCTCATTAATTAAATGTTTTAAATGTATTTTTTATCCATGCCCTGTTCAATGTGGAGCATATGGCCTCTTAATGGAGGTATCTCAACAAAAGTTTTTCGTACGAGAACTCTTTGTTACCAAGTTTTTCAATATTCCTTTTTCAATGAAAGTAGTAGGGATAGAAGGATTAGGCTAGGACATGACTAGCGGTAAACGAATCTATCTCGCTACACCTTGTTATTAAAATATCGGAAAGGGTGGTAGAGGAATTTTTAAGCATCACAAACACTCATGCCTTCGAATAGAAATCGATCGAAAAAATGATGTTCGTGCTGGACTCAAACCCGTGAGATCCGGTACACAACACCAACCGCTGCCCCATAGTACGTGTATGTTGTTACGACTGTTCAATACTTCTCTCTAGCTGTATCTTTTACATTACAAATATAACTGATACCCTGGACACGAACATTGGATCATGTATAATATTCTGTACATCATTACCACCCAGCCACTGTGATTGATCACATTTCATAATACGTAAAATCTACGTTTGATTCTCACTACATGTTCGTATTGAAATGGAGTTATAATTTCAATCATCGATAATTTCTCAGTGAAACACGTTGTCAGTTTTACGATTCTATCCCGCAAATTTGCATACAAATTGGGTAGTGTTTACCATTTATCGCACACGTCCCTCAGCTTATATTACATTTTTTTTTAGTATAAAAAAAGGGTTTTCATTGCGCTTATTTTACAAGCTCAAAAATGATAAGGCTAAAAAACGCTGCAATTTAAAAGATATTTATTAATACTGTTTGGAAATCTGTGGCACCTTCAATAACTAAACTTCTTTTTTTTTTTCCTTTTTTTTAATCCTCGTCTGCCCACAATGTGGAGTACGCGAACTTCTGAATTAGAGTTTATTTTAAAGTATTTTACGAAATCTACGTGTAGCTCAACTGCATAACTTCTTTTTTTCGAGGAGATTAGAGGTAGACAAATTAAGCTAGCATACGACTAGTGGTTAGCTAATCGTTTTCTTATGATTGGGAGAGTAGACGATTTTTTTTTAAATATCATAAACATACATGCTCTTGAACAGAAAATCAATAAGACGGTTAAAAAATCAATTTATAAAAATTATCTACTCTAGGATTAAAAACCGAAGGCAACGATGTTGACCACTCGATACATTGTTTCGTTTCATCTAGCTGGAGAAGTCTAGGGGAACCTGCAGCCTTTTGGCTACTCTGGTGCGGCCTTTTGACCTGATCAAAATATTCACTTTGATCAAAAAATTATACGCATGCGTTTGGAAAAAGCGAGAAAAAATTTATGTTCGACAGTCGAAAAAAAGTGGAAGGGTGTCAACATTTTCTTAACTGCGGCCTTATGTAGAATCAGATAAATGAATCTGGCCTTTATAAATGAAAATGTTCCCCACCCAGGAGCTAGATAATTAATTTTGTCATTGACGAAAAAATATTTAAATGAGCAACTATTTTTTTATTATAAATATATATATATATAATATATACGTTCATGTAGTGCTTTAATCAAAAAATATTGAAGAAGTTTGCATTTACTTTGACGAAAAAAACCTTCCTTTTATTAAATTTCTCTATCTGCTGAATAATTATTTTGTATATAAAGACTGAATACAATAGTCTTTATTCTAAAAAGAATATGTCACTATTAATTTTACAGATCAAATACGAGATGACTAATCCTATTAGAATAATAAAACAGGCTTTTAGAAAAGGGCTTCAATATAATCTGTTTACTGATTTGAGTACAATAAGACATACATATTTTATAAACCAATATAATCCTTATTTATTTCGGTCCGATAACATTCGATCAAAGCATCTAGCTGCATAGTCCTCAAATCAGATTTCTTGTTTTTTGTTTCGTTCCCTATGCCAACATTTTGATGTTCATTTGAATCTCAAAGATTTTCCTCCCTCTTCATTTTTATTGCCTCTCGTTTTAGTTATTCCGCCGGCATTATGAAAACGTCTTATGGATCGTTTTATTTTTTGATTCATCGTACCTCATTTGCAAAATTTAAATAAAAGTCTTAGATGTTATAAACTCTATTTGTCTTGTGTCTCACTCGATCTATTTGTCTTTTTAATCTTCAATCTTTTCGCTGTTCCCATTGTTAACTTCACCCGGAAATATTTATAAAAGCCTCGCAAAGAATACCAATTTCAAGTTTATGTTGTCATGCCGCATTTCAGCGTTTAGTTTAGGATGTATAATATTCTTTGACTCATAACAATCATGTCATTTAATATACATTGAACAAAATGAAAATAAAATAATATACTAAATACTGTCACTAATACCGAAGGCTTTTTTTAATATAGCTAAAGTAAGGACGATTATTACCACTAGTCTTATCTTAGTATTACCCGTTTATCCATATTTCATTTGAAAGAAAAAAAGAAAAGCAGTTCTCATAGAAACACTTATGATGAAATAAACTCCATTAGGTTCACATTGGGTGCGGACATAGATTTAAAAAAGTGGTAACGATAGACCGTTGGCACTTAACTTACACCCAAAATGTTTTTTTAGAAAAATTTATTTGTGCATTGTTCATATATATATCGACTGTGGAAAGGAAAAAGGACGTAACCCACACATATCAAATTTTACAGGACGCGCTAAAAACGTGTTTTGATGATTTTGTGACATATGCAAATTATGAATTATACACAACCTTGAAGTGCACTGAGGCTTCTAAACTGGTGTTTAATTGACATAACCTTGTATTTATTAAAGAAATTTTCTCGGAATAACTTTTATTTCAGTGTTTTTTCTTGGTTTTAATTTTTTACAAGGTCATCTTTTTCAAACTTAAAAGCTAAATTTAGATACTTATTCGGCATTTTAAGCTTCCATCCTTGTGATAGTATGTGTGTCAAGTTGTATACATTGTGATTAGCGAAAAAAAGCTGTTTTCGAAAATTGAGGGTTACGTCCTTTTTCCTTTCCACAGTCGATATATATATTTATTAATCCATGTCCGCTCTAAATGTGGGGCATATGTTTCCCTAGTGGCGATATTTCAACATAAGTTTTTATATAATAACTGCTTGTGACGCAGTTGCCCAATTTCTCTTTTCTTCGGCAGAATTAATCACTTTCACTACCCCACCGTTATTTAAGGATATGAAGAGTGGGATGGAAATTTAAGATATCACAAACATCTATGATTTTGAACATAAATTGATTAATCGATTAAAAAAACTCTGGGACTTGAACCCGTGAAATCCGTCACAGAAGCCAACGCCGTTGAGCACTGTACCATGGACCTGACAATGTATATAAAGTTAATATGTAAATATAATATACCCAAATCTTAATCTTCTATTCAGACTTAACATTACTTAATACAAATAATAACCAATAAAAAGTTATGAAATAAAAACCTGTTTTAGGGTAAGCGATGGATTGTTTGATATAAACAATAAGACGTAGGGCCGTTGGTTGTGAATAATATTCGTATCTCAATAGAATAATTTATTGTTATGTTATTTGGCGTCAGAGGTGGATAGTGGATACTGAATTGCCCATAAATAACATGCCATAACAGAATAGATGTCTCCGAATATATTTCATAAATGGACCAATATGCCGTCAGACTGTTTCCCCAATAATTGTGTTTATCTGCCTATTCTCCTACAATTAGCTCTATATTACAAAATTTATTTGCATCTGTTTATAAATTAATTTCACAAATAATGTTAAGTTGTGATAATTTCATAATTAAGTGATTCGCAGTTTGCGTTGTTATTTTATTTAAATATTTTTATATTCTATTAGTAGTTATAAATCATAAATTATTTTAACTAATGATTTGGCATTTTATCACTCTTAAAGTTTTTTAAAGTAACTGTCACTTTTGAGTGAAAAGAACTATATTAAAATTAAAAAAAACATATGACGCTATTATTTGCAATCCCGGCTCATAACGAAATTGTTGAAACATGAACCATCTATGTAATTTAGTAGATAAAAATAATTGTTTAAACTATTTTTATAAATCAGTCTAAAACATGGCTTGAGAAAATTCAAAATATCATTCCAAAGTAATGTAAAACAAAAAATATGTGTACACTTGGAAACCACCATTTTGGAAATAGCCGTGTTTGCAAATAAAACTCTCATATTTAATAATTAAATATTATAGACCAGGGTCGGTTCTGCACATCGCGAGCATTAATCCATGTGCTCATCAATCCATCTGCTATTTAAGGAAAAATAATTATACGCATTTTGAATGAATAATATAATCAAATCTTAAGCTTTCATTAATTCATTTATAATTTACTACAAATAATACACTTTTAAAAATTATGAAATTTTAAAATTTTTAAGGTTAGCGAAGGATTGATTTATTTCTAAAAATAAGTGCACGACGTACTTTCAATAGTAGTTTCATTGTTGTTGATAATTTATTTTCACCTACGACTGATTATATAGAAAATGAAATTTATTTGCTGTTTTTATAATAATAAAAAAGCTTGGTAGAACGCGAAACAATATGTGGTTTATGAAATATAAGACATTTTTTTACATTATTAACAATATTTTCTTAGAACATAGCATTTAACATTTTTCCCCATCCGTATTGTTTTTTGGGGAATCAGTTACAAACAAACGCCGAATACTTTTAATGCGGTTTTCATTCATTTCTTACGATATGTAAATTTTCTATCACAGAACACGGGTTTGCATCACACGGCATTTCCCTAGGCGCAACCCTCCCCATCCTACCTACTCCATATTCGTATTACAACGTAAGCTTTACGTACTCGCCTCAAGCGAAAGCTAAAAGAAACAAAAATTGCCAGATTCGTCCAATAACGATATTTTAATTTAATATTAGAGTAGTCTGGTATCAAAAGCAGAACTATCCCATATATGTCGAAATTAAACTAATGCTGTCACATTATTCTGCTGATTATAGTGTATTGCTAGAAATTAAAAAAATGTTTAAAAATCAAATAAATGTGGTAAAAAAACGCAAAAGAAAATGATGATTGGTATCAAAAGCAGAACTGTCCACGACGTTGGAAACAAAAGTAGAACAGTTTGGTAAATTAGGATTTCGACCAATCACAGAGTTACTTTAAGTGATGTCCCATACAAACTTTAAGTTGCACTCGTTGATGAGCTATGTGTAAAACTGTCATCGTTATGAGGTGGAAAGTATTCATAATTCTATTAAATTTAAAACAAGCGTCAAATTTTATTCATATTATATAATAGTAAGAGTAGTATAAGAATATTTGTTATGTTATAAATTACAAAATTTAAGTTATGGTTTTGTCATTTTCTACTGACCACTGAGAGGGGTTTAGATACAAATATTAGTTCATCAAATTACAAATTAATTACTTACATTAGTGCTGTAGATAAAGACAAAAGCTCTGACATTTATTTTGTAATTTACAACTATAAAATAAGAATCAACTTTTAGTTAATTCGCAAATTTTACGATGTTCCATCTGATGATACGTTTCACATTTTATTACACAGTGGAAAAAAAAAAGTTATCAAGTTTAATTTTGTGCTAAAATTGAATTTCCAAAAATTTACTATCGGATCCATTGAAAAAGGAATAATTCAAATTTTATCGTTTTCAATAGATTCGACGTAAACTTTGTAGAAAATCGTTTCTCATATAAAATTAAATGTTTATCACTTTGAAAAATACTTATTGTAATCAATTGGTAAATTTCTTTACAAATATTATGGACCTAATTAATTGACGAAATTGTCATATTTAAAATCACCGTGAATGCAGAATAAATGAGATTGTCTATTTATTCATTAAAATACGTGTATTTAACATATTAAAATAGCATTTTGGGGTGATATCTCTAAGGCCCTATCTACACGATGCGTTGACCCGTCGACGACGTGGAAAATTCTCACTATTTGCGTCGCAGCCCTTCACGAGTTTTCTGAATACGGTGAGTCAATGTATCATCTGGATAGGGGTGAGTTTCGTAAACTTATATTGAAAGCTATATTTATTGACCGTTACTATACGTTTCTGATAATTTGACATTTGTATTTCAAAACTTTACTTTACAAATAGGGAAAATAGGCAATAAAATATTTTGGAAAAACTACAAAATAAAAATGTTCAGCATATTTGGAATACAGATAAAAATGGAAACTTTACAAAATTTAAATTACTTTTGAATAAAATATTTTATAATGAGAACGTATTCAGACAATGAGCATATCTTTTTAAACTGTTTTATAATAACAAGTCATTGATTTAACTACATATTTACTTACTTATGATAATAATAATATAGTTTGATTTTAGCGGTTTTAATAAAGTGGACGTTTTCATATTTTCTACTGTTGCAGAATAAAATAATATAGATAACATAATAATATGATATTTAAAAATTAGCAGTGGATCAAAGAACGTTATAGTGGGTGCAAATTTTCCCCAAATTAAAGAACATTTGTAGCCTTTGTCTTATATTGATAAAAATAGAGTTCGTAAAATTATACAAATTAGTTAAGTCCTTTAGCCGAATCGTTGATACTTTACGGGTTTTTTTGTCGTTGTTGGCATGCAAATAACTTTTAACGGACACAATGAAAAAAATAAGTTAACTACTATTCTTTTTCCAGACTTAATAAAAAACAATTTTCAACACTTTATATGCTTAAATTAAAGAAAGGGAGAAATAATATTTTTAAATATAAGTATCGAATAAGCGCGAATACAATGAAGCCAATCTTTCAAGCGAAAGGCAGATCTTACTTAAACAAAAATAAAGCACTTGAAGGAAGTATGCATACGTATGCTGCTATTTATTTTTTTACTAGGTCCATAATATAACGCAAATATTTGTACAAAATATTTTTCTGAAGTCAAAAACATCTTGTTATACACGGACTTAAGGGCGTATAAGATGCTTACCGGATTGCCCGCACGCCTCTGTTCCTCGCTAAAGAGAAAGAGGTATTTTTGTTCCTTAATAGATATATATTGTTTGTCGGACGTCGCTTTGATTCGCACCGTAATGCTCCTAAATGTAATTAGTCCCGGAAGATATTTTCATTATGTGCATGAGTAAGGCGCGATAGCCGCTAGCGGGCGGGAAGAGTAATAGCCCTCGACCCCTTCGCGCCCCTCCCTAACACTTCGCTCTTCGGCTATTATCTCTAATGGAAAGAACGGCCAGGCCGCGAACTTCGAAGGCTTTCGCGGTGGCGGGCTGTGCAAAGCGGTACGGAAATCCGACAATCAACCTCCTCCGCCGCTGCGCCAATTCTGATCGCCTTTTGTTGTATTTTTGAATTAAAATTAATCATCTAAGTTGACTTCAAAATGTTTTTCTCGCCCCTTTCACCGAAAATAAGCGCCTCTCTATGTAAGGTAATTTTTCGGTGGGAGTTTTAAAAAATCTGATTTGCATTTTTCTTTCCAGAATTTTGAACATTACGCATTCTTCACAAGCAACAGTATTTCAAAAATCTTTATCTTTCAACCGATTCCTAACCACATTAAAAATAAAATTAATACTTTTAAATCATGATTAATTTAATTATTACTTTATAAAAATTTTATGCATACATATACACTTTCAATTTCTTACTCTGTCGTCATATATATGTAAGAAAACTAAATCAAAAATGCATTTTGTATCAATAAAAATAGATTGTCATTTTGCAAAGTTTCTTTTCAAAAAATTTTATACTTGGTTTTTTTTGTGTAAATTTTGGCAAGCAAAAAAATATTCTCTGAAAACTAAAACAAACTAATTCTTCATTAAATTCAGAATCCAGTATGCTACGTTTGCCGTGATCTCCTCTTTTACTTATGACTTATATACAATATATAGTACCATGCCAATCATACATATTGTATTATAGTTTGGCTATGGACGATTAGTTTTATAATGTGATTTGTTATGTTTATATGGAGTTTTATAATAACAGATTTAACCCAAAAAGACAATATTCTTAAAGCTGTATGCTAAATATATTATAGCATAGTTCACCAGTATGCTTAAAACATCGATGGAGAAACGGTAATAATTATTCATAATGTGAGGTCATATTCTTGACTCTCTGCCATTTGGGCAATATTTCACGAATAGTCGATTGCGTTGACCTATTAACCCTCCGTATGGTATGGCCGCGGCACATGAGCGAAGGGTTTTTTTCATGTATGGCCGTAAAAAATTCCCGTTTGACCCCGCAAATATTCGAAATAGAAGGTCAGCAGAGCCCGTCGCGTCGTTATATTACCAAAAAAGAATTCTTCATTGTCTGCCTGAAACGCTAAAACCCTCGCAAGAAGGTGGATCGTAACACCTTCCATTGTCGCGCTGAAATTGCTTTCGCATAGCATCGAAAGGTTATTGCGAGTTGATAAGTTCATCGTGAACTTTCCGAGCGGATTTCCACGTTGAGCAATCAAAACTTTATGTCATTACCATTATGGTCAGATATGTTTGAATAATAATCACAATGCAAACTTGAAAGCATCGGGTTGAAATGTAAATCCGACCATCAAATGCGGTTGCATTTCATTTTACGGTATTCAAGCGCTCCATAAGTGACTTCACTTCATACTTAGAACTACAATATCAATTTTCATTGATTATCTAGTGAAATGATGTTAAACATTTAGTTCCTTACGTGAACTTCTTCCTATTATCGTTATTAAATTACTTTCGATTCAATTGAACTTTTGGGAGGAGGTGTGACTTGAAAGCAAACAAATAAATTACATAATATGTCATAATTCTATAACATATATCACTGAAACATCGAATGAATATATGAAAACAACGATTAACTCTCAAATAAACCGACAGTTTCAATTGCAAACGAGTTCAAAACAACATTTTCAAATAGCGAAGAAAACACATTAAACATTTGTATTTCATATGTTCGATCGATTCGGCGTTAGCTTTGTGGAAGTTAATTTTTTAGCTAAAATTAAATTTAACAACATTGTTTTTCCACTTTCTGAGTTACAAAATGTGACACGTGTTTTGCTTCTTTGGGGAGAATCATCAGACCACCGCAACATTTATCGGAACACTAGTCACATTCTATAACACGACAAGTGGAATAACATCGTTATCAAGTATAATTTTAGATTATTTGTAATTCAGATTATAGTTCTAGCTTTAAACTACAATATGTGTAACTTAATATTAACAACAGACTTCAGGCCATTCTGAAAATTTATACAGTAATTCACCTTTATCTTTCGAAGCGAATTGTTCAAAATAAATTTGCGCTGATAAGTTTAGATTATTTACAACCAAACATAATCAACAATGAGCATGAATGCTAAATTCATTCTGGGAAGCTGATAATACAGTACAAATAGAGCAAATTTTCAACACTGATTCTCAAACAAGAGAAAAGATAACCAGTTGTCTACTTTTTTGGATTTTCATTCAATGCAACATCTCCTACAAGCTCCAGAGCATCTATTCTCATAATTAATGCACACATCTTGTAAAAGAATGCTCGAAAAATGTAAGTATATGTTTCTGATTGTAATATCAGTTTATTGGTGCTGAAAGAAATTCAAATTCCTTTAGATCTTTAATGACTGCTTCATTTCTGAGTTAAGTTAAAATTTTTTCAGGTTTTGAAAACTTTCGAAAACAAGAATAATAATGAAATTGAAAATTTGACGGAGGGTAATTGAACACTGATAACTCTGAAGAAATCAGGATAGACATTATGATGGTGTATTGGTAGACGTTGATGATTCGATAAGAATATTGTTCGTTTGCAAACTTTTATCAAAATACCAATTAGCAAAGAGTTTTACGTCGTTTAAGAAAATATTTTCGAACGTAAAAGTAACCTGCAGTGCCAAAAAACTATTTGCATAAAAGTATCTAGTTTGGAGACTGACACCGACATTAATCAATCGGATGCTTTTTGCGATTTTTTGTTGTAGAAAACTGGCAACGCGCAAGAGTTAACTCGATATTAAAGGCACATATATCATTGAGTTTTTCGGGCTTTTGGCTTCGTTGAGTGCAAACGAATTCGGGAGATATCACAAGCGCTTTGCAGTTAGTGGGCTGTACATCCAGCCAAAATCGTTCACCAACAATTTATTTTTTATATTCTTCCCCTAAAACGTGACAAATAGCCAGGCGCTTACCCGCTCAGCTGTCATATTAGGGTTTTGGATTTCGTAGAAACATTGAGGGAGTTATTTCACACTAGTTAGTGGCACATATTCGATGGTTTTAACTCGAGCTGAATGAAGCTTCCGATAATATTTATATTGCATGTAGACTAAAATAAAATTGCGTTCGAGCATCATATTGCAATAAAAATAAAGCCAAATTGTATGGAACACGGATGAATTTGCGAATTAATGTAGCTATTTTTAATGTGAAAAGAAGTTTATATTAATATTTCTACTTTACGCTACATTTTTTTTATATAGTTTGTGTAATTTTTTAAATGACAAATTACTTTTCATAATAATAATTGTTATAATAAGCATTTTTTGCTTAACGAGTAAACATTTTCAACATATTTTATTGCATTTTTAACAGACTTAAATGCTGATTTGCTTAGTGGAACCGGTTCCAGTTACATTATAAATTACAATATGGTAAAAAACATCAAAGTATTTAGCCCTAAAAAATAATTTAAATCAGTTTATAGCTATTTCGGTTTATACCATCGTCAGAACTATATTAAAACCTGCATTTTTTTTCCATGTTCGCTCCCAATGTGGAAGGATGGCCTCCTAATTGAGGTACCTCAACAGAACTTTTTCTACGATAACTGTTTGTTACTCAGTCACTCAATTTGTCTTGTTTTCAAAGAGAGTAGTAGGGATAGAATGATAAGGCTAGGACAGGACTAGTGATAAAGCAACCGCTCTCACTACACCCAGTTGTTAAAGGATCGAAAATAGTGGCAGGGACATCACAAACACCCATGCCTCCGAACAGAAATCGATCGATAAAATGCTGTTCGTACTGGGATTCGAACCCGTGGGATCCGGCAAACCCTTTACTAAGCTATATATGTATGTATACCGGCTTAGAAGAGATACATAATACATCTTTAAATTGTATAGTTTTACTTTTTATTAGATATTACTTTTTAGTTTGAATTATCTAAACATTAATCATTACATCACGTTTCAGAAAACCTTGCGTATAGTGATGTTTTTTTTTGTGGCTCTGTTATAAAATAATGCCGTTCAAAAGAGTATGGGATAGTTAACCGCAACATATCTCGCAACAATAGTTACTGCTGAACATAATATATTACATTAACTAAACTTTAACGTGGCGCAAAGCTGTGCCGATGTATGCAAGGGTTTGAGTTATTTGGTTGTTGTTGATACGGCATGAAATAACTGTGTCAGGTACGCCACGCCGGCTGATGTAATGTAACGTGAGCAGACGACCATAACCATGCAATTTAGAGCAGAGATAGTCAAACCAGTGCGCTGAAACAACTAAAGTTTTTTCTATTAAAAAAATAAAATAATTTACAAGCAATTCAAAAGTGACTTTTAAAATGGAAACACTGCCCTTACGGTGATAAAAAAAATACTTCCGAAACGTTGCTGGCCTTTTAAGAACCAAGTGAAAAATATTTTTTTTTTATATAGACGTCCTTAGTTTTTACCGTCCAACAAAGGGTAGGTGGTAAGTGTTAAAATATGTTTTTTCACTTGGTTATTAATGAGCCAGAAACATATCGGAAAGTTTTAAAGACATTGCACATTAAGATCAGGACCGGTTTCGCTCATACCAAGTATTTTCAACTTCCTCCCTTATTATTCTTACTTGGTTTTGTATACATAGCTCTGTATAAATATTTATTTTTATCAATTTAAAATGCTCGTGAAAAGCCGTTCTTGATTCTAATAAATAATTGTGAAATAAGTACAAAAGAGTGTTTTATTACTTTTTAAAATAATTAAAAAATGTTAAAAATAAGACATTGCGAATTGGATTAACTCATTCGCTTCCGTATAAAAAAACCTTCTGCTAAAATACCCAACATTAGGAGGTCATATGTGCCCATGAGAGGTGAAGTGCGCCAAGTGGTATTTTAGGAAAAATTGAGTCGGATGGGTTATAATATTCCACATGTCTTATATCATCGTAAAGTGAAGTAAACTTAATAAATACAAATTTGAATTATTTTTATTCAGTACACTTTCATAAATTTTGTCGATAACGACCCGGGCTTCGAACTGAGTTGGAGTGCATTCGTGCACTAGATAAAACCATAATATGCCAAAAGGTGAAACCCGGGTCGTTATCCACAAAATTTATTGAAATGTACAGAATAAAAATAATTCAAATTCGACATGAATTTGAAAAAAATCAAGCACCTCCAGTCGAAATTTTAAATTAATCGATACAAACTGAAAAATTACAATCCATAAAAACAGCAAATAAATTCGTGATTGTACTCAAAAGTATAATAGAAAAGTTTTACTACTTAGCTCACTTCACCTCTTGGCGGCACAAATTCTCCACATTATTGAGATCATCATGCAAAGTTATGCTGTATAAAATCACTGCTAAATTGAGTTGTGTAACGAGTGTGTTGCCAGTTGGAAAGTTCCACAAGGAGTGGTGGCAGAGGCGAGCGTAGAGATTCGGTTGTGGCAGAAATGAGCGTAGGCAAATGTAATGGAATCGGTTTTAGCGGCGAGAAGAGACAGAACGAGTTTCCGCATAGATCATTCGATCGTATGAGATGGAGGTTGGTATTTCTGTTAGCATTCGGTCATTTGAGCGTCATAAAAATATCATTGCAATGCTCAAAATGTTTCCGATATAATCTTTTAAATTTTTTGTAATATAGTATATGACTCTGTAAAATAAATTGTAATCACATTGTCTATCCGTCAAAAACCGTCGCCGACTCAGAATAGGCTTTTTCAATCATTTTCTTTTAAGTTCCATACATGAATACATTAACATCATCTTTAGTCAGCAAAGAATTCAGTGGCAAATCTATGGACTCTTGTAGCTATATTACACTGCATTTAATATATATTTTTTTAATGAGTCGTAGTTGTAAAAATTTTCCGACTCCAACTCCAAAAAAATACACATTTCAACGACTCACGACTCCGATTCTGAATCCACATTCATATTATTAATATGAAAGCTTTTTTTCGTTATTTTTTATGATTTCTTAGGTACATTGTTTACAGTGGCGGCCGGTCAATGTGGCATTGGATCAATGCACCGCTTGTATGTGCAGGGGCGGCTATATTTTATGAAATAATATTCAAACATAACATTTATACCATTCACTCATTTTAAATTCTTCATGTATTTATTTTCTATAATAAATATATCAGAACATTTTATTTTAGACAGTAAATATATGAATAATTTAAAATGAGTGAATGGTATAAATGTTATCTTTGAATATTATTTCATGAAATATAAACATCTCTGTATATACAAAGGGTGCATTCATCCAATGTCACATTGACCGGCCGCCACTGATTGCTTATCATACACAATAATTTTTAGCCATGTTCGCTCCCAAATGTGGAGCATATGGCTTCGTAATAGAAGTATTTCAACATAAGTTTTTTTCTACGAGAACTGTTTGTTACTCAGTCGCTCAACCTCACGTTTTTTTCAAAGTTAGTGGTAGGGAAAGAAGGATAAGGCTTGATCAGGACTAGCGGTTAACTAATCGCTATTGCTACACTCAATTAAAATATCAGAAGGATGGGAGTAGAGGAAATAATGTGAATTGACATCACAAACACCCAGTCTTCGATCACAACTTTTAATTGAATAATTCTCAAATTTACTGTGATTTTACCGGGAATCGAACCCAGACCTGCGTGATCGATAGAGCAAGCTCTAACCAACTGGGCCACAGCAGACGACAAATATGTACAACTAACAAAATAATATTGAAAGAAGTTAATAAGACTATCGATTTACACCAAAGTAATAATAAACCCATTGTATTGTACTATTTTATTTTTAGTAATATAAAAATAAAATTTACATAAAACATTTATATTTCAAAATAGTTTATTTCTACAATTTTCTTACGTCATAATACTACAGCATTATTATGCGTATTTTTTTTTTATAAAAGTTGCTGCTGAAAAAATATGCACAATAAATTATTTGATATCAGAATGTTGTTCACCGGCAGGCCTCCGCTGGAAAAAAATTCACAAGACAAAACAAACTAGAACGATGACTATCGGAAAATGGAAAACGTGACTTTTTCCATCTTCCCATTTTTATACGCCCGTAAAAAAGCGATATAATTTCTTTTGATTGTATCAGTTTATACATTTAATTTAAAAACGAGACGCTATTAAAATAACACGATATTACGTAGAGTTATGAAAAAAAATGTTAATTTCATTTTTAAATTATCGTATGATGGTAGTATATCAAAATAACTGAAACTTGAAATTGTTTGAATACACATTACTCATATTTTTCATTATTTGAATAAACTAAAATTTAAAAAAAGTTCAAGACTATTTTTAGTACTTTTGTATATATTTTTGATCACAACTAACTTACGTTTCTTCATCCATTGTTGACTGCCATTATAGTCTTTTTGAAGGGTATGCATAGGAAATCTCTTGAAATACGTGATAACTACCAAATTCTTATACGGAGATAAGAAAGGATTTCAAGTAAGAGTTGATCGACAAAATCTGATGATGATTTGTATGACATCATCTGTTCCTCTTGTGTAATGTGCGATTAAAAATCTCATTCAAATATTTATGTTTCATATTTTTTCGAATTGTAATAAACGTATTATAAATAAACCCCTGCTAATTTTAATACAGATCATTTATTGATTTTATCTATCATCACTCAGTTAATAATACTAACGATGAGCAAAGCCAGTCTTGACCTTTTTTTTAAAGGCAATTCAATTATTATATTTCTATTCCTCCACCATAATACGAACTGAGTCACTAGACTAGGCATGGGCAAACTGAAGCCCGCGGGCTGCATGCGGCCGCCTCGTATTTTTCTGTGGCCTAAAGTAATAATTGTTTTTAAATAAATATAATAATCCTTATTTTTGGATCAACCTATATATGTGAACAAATATTTTCAATCATGGATCTCAATAAATACTCTTTACGATCAAACATCACTGATACACCAAGTTTTAAGAATCTCAACTACAAAATTAGCACCTAAATTTTTAAAAATGTTAATAGACGTAAAACAGTTCCATTCCTCTCATTAGATTGTTTTTTTTCGTGATAAATAGTTTACATATAAAAATGGTATTTTACTTGCACCCTGCCGCTCATTTGAATTCTTGAATTTGGCCCTCCGTCCGAAAAGTTTGCCCCCCCCCCCCCTGCACTAGACCAATGTTCACTGTTTGAAAGGGCACTTTATTAAATAAAAATACTCTTTAATACTAATCCTACAAGTATTTATTCAGGACCGGTTTCATCTGTTTAAAATACTAATTAGTATTTAATTTTTACATTGAATAGAATATTTAAATACAATAAAATTTATTTATTTCATAAGCTACTTTATTATATGTGTTTTATATATTATTTAAGGGTGTTTCGTATCGTTACATATTAACAGACCGCTCCATTTTATGCGATGTTCGTGTTGAAAAGATACATTTTTTGTTCATCATTGATTCAAACGAATCATCGCAAAAAATACACCCGTTAGCGGGAAACCAAATATGAGGCTTTTTTAGGCGATAATATTCCTCAAATTCTACAAAACAAACATATAAATATTTGAGCAGCCGCCGAACAATGCCTCTTCTCACCACGCTGTCTGTACGCTGCTCGCAAGAAAAGAGCAGATACTTATGTTTTATGCTTTGAATGAGTTCCAGATAGCTGGTGTACATAGGTAATAAGACGAGCGAGGATGCTCTCTCGAGATTTGTGCACAGCGCGATGAAATAAGGAGATAGAGTTCGGATGTGAACCTACTTACCATTTCCGAGCGCGTAAGCGAAACATCTCTCTTTTTTTCGTTGTGCTTCCAATGCATCTGCGTGTCTATGTATTTACATGTAAATGTATGACTTATACGGATAGCACTTAAATTTACCTCGGGCCTTATTTTCAACCCGCGGAAAATATGTTTGAAAAATATGAACCTGATGAAATATCGTTGTTTGTATTTACTTATTTAAAAATCATTATGCACGCTATAAGAAAAACTAACATTGATTTTTAAATAAATAATATATAACTAATACAAAATAATGTTTTATACTTTATTTGTATTTTTTTTTCTACCATTTATTGACAGTTAACACCTTTAAAGTGCTAACATTTTCGACTGTGCGAACTACTATCAGAGGTTATCTCTGCATAAATTTTTCTACGAAAATTGTCTGTTTTTATTTTTTTTCAACTTAATTTTAGATATGTAGAATAGAAGAACATAACAAGGACCACAGCTGGAGGTAAGATAATTGCTGTGGTTTTTTTTTTTTTTGTAGAATTGAAAGGGTGGGAGAAAATTTTGGATATTAAATAAAAGTGAAACATGTGTCACTATTAGTAACACAATACGTGGAATATTCAAAGTTTCAACAGTTTTCAAATTTAAACGAGCTTTTTTAAAACTGATTTAAATTGTATTATACATATGAAAAAATGTATTTAAGAGTTTTTTGATTTTTTATCTTAAGTACTCTACTAGGTCTTATACACAGAAAATTTTATGAACAAAACTGTGTTTCATTTGAATATTCAAGGGTGAATCGAAGATTGTAAATCGATAAAAAAAATATATATATTTAACTTTCAAATGAAATACTGAAAACTAGGACACGAAAACTGATTGAGCGGGTTTTCATTTAAATTCTGACAGAGATATTAAAATAATTTGTAGACACCGGCGTCGCTACTATTATCATTTGCCGAATCCAACGGCAGATAAAATTTTGTCATATCCGCCTGTCGGATGGGCTATCCCCGTACCGGAAATCGACTCACTACTCAGGCTAGAGTCTCTATATATTACAGCATGATGTATGAATGCGCACATGCTATCATAGATGTTTAAGCTACTTTTCGGTGGCTATAAACACTGAATTAAATCACAGTTTTTTTTTTATCAAAATTTCATTGATTATTAAATTGAAAAAATCATTTTCTATATTCGTCTTGTTTCGTGTCTACTTTCTTCTATCTGTTGCTCAACATATTTATTTAAGCATGTATATGATTAATATTTTTAATATAAAATAAAATAAATAAAAATGTTATTCCACCGGTTGTGTTAGTCATTGTGACACATGTCACAATCATTTGTGACAAAAGCAGTGGAATATGAAACACATCAATTTTAATTTCATATTTGAAAATAATTTCCTGATTACATCGAAAATATTTTTAATGTTAATTATTTTGCTGGGTCTAAGGCGCAACGGTTAGCGTTTTTCGCCTTTGTGCTGGATCTCACGGACTCCACTCCCAGTACGAACAGCATTTTTTCGGTCAATTTATCGATTTCTGTTCGACGGCATAGGTGTTTGTGATCTCTAAAAATTCTCTCCCACCCTTCCGATCCTTTAATAACTGGGCGTAGCGAGAGTGATTAGCTAACCACCAGTTTAATTCTTATATCCCCACTACTTAATTTGAAAAAGAAAGGTTTAGCGACTGAGTAACAAACAGTTCTCGTAGAATATTTTTGATGATATACCTTCATTAGATTTAGATTACGATTACGATTTCGATTTTTTAACAGAATTATAATTGATAATTATTTTCGGAAAAAAGAACAAAATGATTTGATTAAATAAGGTTTACTAATTAATTGTTTTCGTTTTAAGAATAGGCTAGTTGGTATGTGTAAAGATATGTGACCATCACAGACATCAATTCTTGACTTGATGGCTGCCACATACGAGATATCTCGTCAAATTTCTCATGCTCAACACGCCAGAGACTAGTTATATCGTCAATAACTAATTAAATTAATAACTGCAAATTATATCCGGCGTGCTAGGTAAAGACGTATTTTTTTCTACGGCCACTTAAAGGCTAAATGGTGTGTAGCGCAAATATTATTATGTAACGATTTTTCTCAAAAATCAAAATGATGGTCTTATAATATTTTCTAAAAAACAACCTAGAAGTGCTGATCAAGTAATGAAACAGTTAATTTAGCTAAAAACATAAACTAGTGGGCAGTCATGACACGATAAATACTAATGCGAGGTTCAATCTCAATAAACACCATCTAACGATGATTGATAGCACTTTGATAAATTTGAATGTCTATATTAATATATTAACAACGCTCTCGTCGACCTTGCAGTATATTATTTTAGCACTACTTAATCACGCCATAAATGCTTTTTTGATTTCAACTTAAATTAAGATTTAAAATTAGACATTTGTTTAGCCTTATCCACTCTCATTGTGAATCATGTAGACGTAGACTCTTAATTGTACTTTTTCAATATAAGTTAATTCGTTGGCAACTGCGTTTACTCAGTTTCTTAACCTTTTCTTTGGGAGAGTGTAAGTTAGGTTAGCTAATCGCTTTTTCTACGCCGTTTTTTTTTTTAAATCGGACGGGTAGAGGTGGGAGAATAGATATTATAACAAAATAAGCTATAGGGGTTCTATACAGTGGCGTACGGTCAATGTGGCATTTAATCAATGCACCCCTTGTATATTCAAGGGCGGTTATATTTTATGAAATAATATTCAAACATAACATTTATACCATTCAATCGTTTTAAATTCTTCATGTATTTATGCTTGTTACTCAGTTGCTCAACCTCTCTTTTTCCAAATAGAGTATGAATAAAAGGATAGGGCTAGGACAGAACTAGTGGTTAGCTAGTCGCTCTCGGTAAACCCCGTTCATAGGATAGGATGAGAAGGGGAAATTCAAGACATCACACACATCCACGCCTTTGAACAGAAATTCATAAATCGATTGAAAAATCAATTTATAAAACTGTCCGTACCCGTGACTTCCGTAACCTAAGCCAACGACGTTGACCACTCAAACGCACAAGTGGCTAAACTTTATATTTAATATATATTATATATGTCCTTATAACCTTCCACAGCTTCCGGAGCTATTTAATATACATACATCGTATCGAGTATCAAAAATTTGGACGGTTTTTACAGAGGAGCGCTAATAATTTTAAGAAATATAAGAAAGGGAATGATATAAAAATTAAAGACTTAATCAATTAATGCCATACTAGGTACAACTTCTTATATAAAAAAACCTCACTTAAAGATAAACGATTTATCAATACTAAGTTATTGATATGTCAACTATTCGACCCAATATTAAGTTTTATTTAATTAATTTATACGTAAATGCCACGTCGTCTGCTGTGGCCCAGTTGGTTAGAGCTTGCTCTACCGAGCAGGCCTGGGATCGATTCCCGGTCAGATCACAGTGAAACTGAGAATTATTCAATTCAAAGTTGTCATTGAAGACTGGGTGTTTGTGATGTCAATTCACATTATTTCCTCTACTCCCATCCTTCTGATCTTTTAATAACTGGGTGTAGCAATACCACTAGTCCTATTCTAGCATTATCTTTCTTTTCCTAATATGCACTCACCTCGAAAAAAACGTGAGGTTGAGCGACTGAGTAACACACAGTTCTCCTAGAAAAAACTTCTGTTGTCTTCAAATCTGTTGGCATTCCCATGAGCTTATCCTTTTCGCCAGCAATGGCTTTGGACTCAGTGATGCATTTATTTCTTATATAAACACGAAACTTTCATTTACTAAACGTCAGTTCAAGTTCATCCGTGCACTTGAATGCCTGAAGATGCCGAAAGGCGAAACCCGGGTCGTTAGTGACAAAATCTGTGAGAATGTACATAGTTTGAACGATTCAAATTTAATATTGAAATTCCACCAAGCACCTTCAGTCGAAATCTTAAACTCTATTAGGTAGCCATATGCTCCACATTGGGAGTGGACATGGATACAAAAAAAAATCATTTACACCACGCTTAAATTAAAACGGAAAATAGGATAAAACAGCGAAATTCCAATCAGTTTCAGTATGAAAGAAAATGATTGAAAACCTTTGATAGTATTTTATTACATGATTTGTACATTTATATATAAAAAAAAAAACTTTTTTTTGTTCGAAATTTCACGCAGGTGAATTTGATAATTTAAAAACAATAATTTAAGAATGTCCTTGTGATTTCTTTAAAACCCCCATTACAATGCAAGATATATAATAAATTACAAAGGCACTTAAAAATTGTGAGGACCACGAACGTATTTTTTACGGGTCGAAGGTTGGATGAAGTGACATGCCGTTACTCGAATTCGACTTGAAATTGTACGCCCCGAAGAGAGAAAGAAATCCTTTTGATGAATATTTAATCATAGTCGGGAGTTTGCGGTTACTTTTCTATCAAAAACTTTTGCATTTCAGATTACAAATGTTTTGAGCCATCTTCAAATAAAAGTTGTTTAAATTGTTTTTGATAAATTTGTAATTTTTAATATTTTTTCTCAAGTAAAAGCTTATCGTCAAAATATATTTCACATAAAAACACGTCTGGGCTATATAATATGCTAAGATTTTTTTATTTTCAAATGGAAACACTTTTTTAAAAACATATTTTTCTATGAGTTGAAACCATTTATTTGGGTGTAAAAAAAATATTGAAATAGGTACGTTTTTGTAATATTATAACATTATTTTACGTTAGAACAAACTTACTTTTATATTAGTTCTGAAAGTTTTTATAGAAAAAAACTCACTTGGTATACGAATTCAATTAAATATGTTTTACGATATTCTTTAATGATTACTTAAAATTTAACTTAAACAAACGCCGTAGCTGCTATTAGTTTTTATTGGTAAATTATACGTCAAATTTTGCTTAAAGTGCCAAATCGAAATTTTCTTTTGACAATGGTTACATGTTAAGCGAAAACGATCTAGTCATTTATATTCAAGTTTTTTTCCCTAGCAAATGTATAACTTATATGACACAGTTAATTTTAATCATTTCATATATTATTAATTTTTGGCTTGGATCATCGGTCAGGTAGCCTTCTCGTGTGTTATCTCGGGCTATATGTGATGTTTAAATCTCTAATTACCCAAAATACAAAAAGGGTACAATGCGAGAGTTATAACTTATAAGCATACTATAAGACTGACAGTTCTTTTTTATATCCGTATCTTCATATCTTCACACTCTCAGAAAAAATGAGATTGGATGGTTGAATAACAATCAGTTCTAGTAAAATAAATTGTAGGAGTGCATATGCAATTTTTATATGAATGAATATATTAACATACAGGAGGTATTTTTTTTTTTTTTGTAAATATAATATTGTAATAAATGTACTTTTTTGCAAAAATAACGTCAATAAAAATTCCCTGTCAATTTCGAACGATATTACCCTAATTGTATTTTTTACCATGAATTACCATAATTTAAAAAACCATTTTTACGTCGGTTATAATGTCGGCATTGAACAAATTTACTATCAAATATTTTGCTGTCAAAAATGTAACAAAAAATCAATCCGGTTGTTTTAGAAATTACAAAAATGTTCCAATTCTTGTCAATTCATCGGCGTAGCTCGGCGTAGCTCGGCGTAGACTTCGAGCGCTCGCTCTTACGTAGCCCGTAGCCGTAAGAGCGGAGTGGTGTAGCAGTAGCTGTCGTATCCAATCATTTCTAACATCTGGTCCAACTACTTCCTTATCGCTCTATATCTTCTTCTCCTTCTCTACTCTTCATTCTCCCTTCTATAATATTTGTCATGAATGCGCTGTGGCGTGTAATATGTTCAATGCATTTCCCACTTCTGAATAAGGAGTATGTTTCCATTACTCACCTTTCTCTTCCCAAGGTACGACAGTTTCAGATCTTATCTGCAGTCAAACTGCTTCTAGCAGTTGTTCCACACAAAAAATTATTGAGTAAATGAAGTTCGGCGTCTTTATGACTGTATTATGTTAAAATAAAAAAGAAGTCGTAGCGATTTTATTTACCTGAGTTTTTTTTATTGATTAAGCTAAATACATACTTGATTGATTTCATTTATCTGTCGATAATGTTCCAATGAGAGCAGTACATACTATTTTCATAGGTTAAAAAATGAATCTATGTATGTTCGCTCTCAATGTGGAGCATGTGGCCTCCTAATGGAGGTATCCCAACATTTTTTTTTCTACTAGAACTGTTTGTTACTCAGTCGCTCCAGCTCTCTTTTATCAAAGAAAGTATATATATATAGAAGGATAAAGCTAAGACCAGACTAGTGGCTAACTTATCGCTCTCGCTACGCTCAGTTATAATGGATCGGAAAAGGTGGGAGATAATTTTAGACATCACAAACACCAATGCCTTCGAACATAAATCAATACATCAATCGAAAAAATGCTGTTTATATATATAACGCTAACCGCTGCGCCGTAGGACCCGACCATAACTTAACTAAATATTAACCATATGGCTAGTATGAACATAAAATTATATTTGAATATTTAATAAAAATGTATTTTACTATTACTGTATTAATTTAACTAAACGGTCTTACTTTAAATGACTGGTGATGTATTATAATTGTAAGGACTTTGGACTAGTTTTTAGTAGTTTGAACATATCTTAGTAATCAGTTTAAAAATAACTGTTTGTTGTAAAGGTGAATAAAATTAGCTCAACGGACCATTGTTTACAACGGACCATTAGACCAAGTTTAATAAAAGTATCCCTCTTTGTCTTTTTAGCTTTTAACCTGAATTAAATATAACTAGCTGTAAGCCCGTTGCCCAGCAACGTGAGATTTTTGTTGCATAGTATTTAATTTAATGTTATTTTATTTTATGGTATTTAATTTAATTTAATTTAATTTAATTTTATTTTATTTAATTTTATTTTATTCTATGTTATTCTATGTTATTTTATTTTATTTTATTTTATTTTATTTTATTTTATTTTATTTTATTTTATTTTATTTTATTTTATTTTATTTTATTTTATTTTATTTTATTTTATTTTATTTTATTTTATTTTATTTTATTCTAGGTTATTTTATTTTATTTTATTTTATTTTATTTTATTTTATTTTATTTTATTTTATTTTAATTTATTTTATTTTTATAGTTAGCAGAAATTTCGTAAATTATTTAATATTTGGAATAAAGTTTAAGTTTGCTAACAACCATTTTTCGTAGTAGCAGAAATTTCGTAAATTATTGAATTTTTGGAATAATGTTCAAGTTTGCTAACAACCATTTTTCGTAGGAGCAGAAATTTCGTAAATTATTGAATTTTTGGAATAATGTCCAAGTTTGCTAACAACCATTTTTCGTAGGAGCAGAAATTTCGTAAATTATTGAATTTTTGGAATAATGTCCAAGTTTGCTAACAACCATTTTTCGTAGGAGCAGAAATTTCGTAAATTATTGAATTTTTGGAATAATGTCCAAGTTTGCTAACAACCATTTTTCGTAGTAGCAGAAATTTCGTAAATTATTTAATTTTTGGAATAATGTTGAAGTTTGCTAACAACCATTTTTCGTAGTAGCAGAAATTTCGTAAATTATTGAATTATTGGAATAATGTTCAAGTTTGCTAACAACCATTTTTCGGATTTTAAATTATTTAACAATTATTTCCAATAAAAATCAAAAGATCAAATCCAATTTTTCAATAAAAAATCAGTTGCACATTTTGTCCAAGTGTATGAAAAAAGCAAAATATTATTCTATGATATATCCATATCATAATTTGAATATTCTTAATGTATTAAAGAATTCTAACAGATTTTCAAGGTCAGACGTGAAAAGATTCATCATTATGATTCAATTGATCAAATCCGCTCCAAAAAATATTAGTCTCACATCGACTCACACGATCAAACGATTCATTTCGATAGCCCTATAATCATAGTTTGCAATAGTCGAATTAAAGTCTTTGATTATTCGAATATTATGATGTATGGTGATACAATACTTTAGCTCTACACCAAGAAATATCAAATTTTCAAACGTGGCGATATCAGAACATTCACGCCCGGCTTAAAATAAGCCGCTCCCATTGGATAGAACAACATTTCAAAAATGTGCTGTTCAGAATAAATCGAAATCATTGGTCTGTACCTTACTGCGGACGTCCTTACAGACGGACCTTATCGGCTATTAATGTTAAGATTTTCATGACCATCTCTTCAGAATCATCGATACTGTTTGATCTTCATATAATGAGGCACAATTATCATTATTTACAATGCTCTGGTAATCTAGGCTAACAATCAGTAATCAGATAGATCAAACAAATCCTATCTAGATTCAGCTCAGCACTATTATTTATTAGTATCGTAATTATACAAACGTCCGCCCAGAGATTCGAGCCCCACACTGAAATACCATTTTGGGCTATGGCTAGAGTTTGTTGAGTAAAAAAGAATGATAACCATGAAACTTTTTAAAATGAAGTGAAACTAAAGCAAATTTTTCGAGTGATAGCTTTTGTTGAAACGCATCGCGTCGAATTAGCCAATGTAAGAACAGACAAAGAAATTTAATGAAAAGGGGCGAGCGGTTTTAACTTTCTTACCTTTGTGTCGGCAAACCTGCAACTAACCGAAAGAAACTTACAAACCTGAGAAATACTTGAATGTATTTTTTCTTCAAGAAACTTGTAAATTCAAATTAGCCTATCCAAGTCGGCCGACGGCGGCGCGCGCGAACGAGACTGCCGGGGGACGCCTGGCGAGATGGAGCGGGACGGGGACTCCCGACAAAACTTTTTAATATCTATTCCATTTCGAATGAGCCCGGGAATAAGAATGCAAAGAAAAAGGGAGGCGGCATAAACATGGGAATAAAGGTATACGGAAAGCAATTTTTCCTCGTCGGACGAGTGGAGCATTCTCGACGGTCGGTTGAACGCGAAAGAAAGACGAGCGACAAAGCCAGGCAGCGCGGGCCGGTCAGAATAATAGCCGCGGCTCTCTCACAACTACGCTCGCATCGCAAGTCAGCTCCAGCCGCACTCTTCTCACATATTTCTTTGCCCATTCATAAATTAAAACAATTTTAATAATTAGAATATCAATTATCCAGTAAACGTAATCAAAATCTCCACATTTACAACTCAATATTTTAACGTAGTTTTGTATTGCAGCATGTATGTATTCAGTGATGTGCTGCTAAAATTTTATTAACTTTTCCGTTTCTAAGCTCAAGAAATGCGACCCCAATACCAACATTTTCTTAAATATCTATTTTAATATGGGTGATGCAATGTTTATAATTAAGGTATTCTTATATCATAGTTTTTTGGACCTTTTGTAGTTTATATAAATACGCGATAACGCTTATCAGGTGATTAGCGCCCGCGATAATGATTGTTCGTAAGATAACTTAGAACGCTGAGAACACTCGTCAGTAGTCAATTCATATGTGAGCTGGGATGACGTCTTTTTTACGCGCAACTTAAAATATGATTATTTATTAAAAAACCACAGAGTTTATTTATTTATTCTGGATTATTTAATAATCAATAATCTGAAACTATCTTTAACGTTTGAATATGACCATTTTATTTCTGCTGTTAATAATTGTCTCAATAATAAGTTACCTGCTGTATTCTAGTTATTAAAAACTTGGCTCTACCAAATGGCGGGTCTTAGTTCAATTCCCGGTAAGGTCAATGTACAATTTAGTTAAAATTTGAGATCTGAGACATGGGTGTTTTTTATGTCAATTCTCTACCAGTCGATCACGAGTGACTTACAAAAAAAAAATTGCGCATTGGCACTTGCAGTAACGTCAAGTGTTTTTTTTAAATTTTAAATTAAATTTCGAGTATTTTAATTAAATAATAAATAACTATTATTTATTCACAGTTATAATATCGGAAATAGTTTTTTTTTATTAAAAACTATAAGAAGTCAAAAGAATATAGTTTACTACTTACATGTTAATTTTTTCTCACGAGTTATTTTTGGAATCCGTCACACAAATTCGATTCCGCAGCAATTACTTTTCGTGCGACTCTAAGCTATGATTAATTTTCGTTATGCACGTTCCTAAAACGAGTTGCATAGATATAAAGCGTGAAGTGTTTCACTCGCTTTGGCTCACGTTCACTACCTTTTGACTAAATCACTGTCACTTTTAATCATTCTGACTAAATAAGCGTCACTTTTAATCAAAATGCTACATAAAATCTCATTACGGACTATTTCAGAGTAGACTTCGCAGCTACAAAAAAACTTTTAATTTTGCTCAGATTATCAGTTTATTTTCCAACGTATTTTTTTTCTGTGAAACATTATTACTAGTTTTTTTACGGCAAAGTAAAATATATTATAAATTAATGAATATAATACTCATATAAAATTGTATAACATCATGTAATATATTTAATAAGTCAAAATTTTCTCTCACAGCAATTAATATTACCTACGTTGATAGCATAATTGCCCATAGTTATAATTGTTGAACTATTACTACCTGTATTATGAAATTCACGGAAAATTATTTTGGCAGTATTGCCAATTGACAGTAATAATTTTCTCATTTTATTTTCATATTATATATTGGTATAGCACCACAAAATGGTCGCGTTGAAAATACTACGAAAGAATTTAAAAGTGATTAGGGTAGTACAATTTTAAAATTATGATATAAATACACGATTCTTTGTCAAAAAAATATGCTTTATGAATTGTATTCATACAAACGTATCGTCACCATTCTGGCAGAAGTTGGTAAGTAATGAATTGATAGTTATAATAACAGAAAGTGATATAATAAAATTTCATTTTAAATAAATAATTATTTTAAAAAATAATTGCTAAATTTATCCACTAATAAAGCAAGGCATTTATTGAAAGTGACAGTTGGGGTTTCTTTTAAATCTGCATTATACCGATAAAATAAATTGCTGATTTTGCTAAACTGGTGCAAAGTGCAACTGAATTATTCCTGACAAACACTTGAATTTTATAACTTGTCAACTTCTGCCACTACGGTGTTAATAATTAGAAGTAGATACAATTTAAATTATATTCGATTTTTTTTCGTTGACCGATTATATTGAATACTGCACTTTAACTAAGACTCGAAAAAAAATCTGTAGATCATTTCTTAGATTTGATTTTTCGTAATGGTCGAGAGAAAGACGTTCATCTATTCTTTATTTATTTAAAAAACTTCTAATAATTCCACAATATTTATCAAAACCAAATCTGGTTTACAAGATAGGCATTATCAACCTTAAAAATAATGTGTAATTAGTGAATAAGTGTTTTTTTTATATAATGTCTTTCCAGCAAGAGTTGACAGTGAACCACTTAAAAGTATTTTTTTTAGGAAGTTCACTGTCAATAATTGGTGGAAAGGCATTACATTAATACAATTACAATATTCCTTTGTACTTTATTCCACTTTATTTCAAATCAGTTGACAATGCTCGCAATGAGCGAAATTGGTCCTGACCTTTTAAATAAGGTGGAATAAATTCAATTCAATTCATGTGGAATGTTGTGTTTTTATTAATTAAAAGTATTCCTATAAATAATTTAAATGTGAAATCCTTTATGAAAGTGAATTTTTTGTTGAATTATTATTTTTTGTTTTTTTTTATTTTCGCGGGCTTATTATAGCAACATTTGTTATGCATTTACGTTTTGAACTAATATTTACTAGATTTATAGTGTTTAGCTTAAAAACTTTTGCATATTATATTTATATATTTCAACAGTACCATAATCAAATATACCTAATCGAATTTGACAATTCACATAAAAAAATAAATTAACCCCTTCTACCTCTGGACGAAGCAGCAGAGAGGGGTTTGTGCGCCATTGTGAGTGCTGAGTGAATTTTGACAGGTAACATGACTACATGGCCTTTGCATGTGTTTTTGATACAGTTTTACCGGTTTTAAATAAAGCCCACTTATCAATAATGCCGAGCTCGTGATAACCGTCGATAGCTTTCGGTTGCGGTGCTCATGGGCTCAAATCCTAGTATAAACGGAAAATTTCATTAATCTGATTATACAATTCTATCTGAAGGCATGTATTTATGTGATGTCTTGAATTCCTTTCCACCCTTCCGATCTTTCAATAACTGAGCATAGCGAGAGCGATTATTTAACCACTATTCCTTAATTAGTCTTATCCTTCTAAGCCTACTACTTTCATTAAAAAGAAACTCGAACCCGTGAGATCCGACACGGAAACCAACAACGCTAACCGCTGCGCCATAGATCCGATTGAAATGGTAAACTTATCTATACAACATTAAATATAAAGGCTATAGGTTTTATCTAGAGAACTCACTATCAATTTTCTACTAACCAAATTCTGCTAGTACAGTTATGGTTAAAGAGGAAAAATCTATGGGAATTTCCGATAAAATACTTTTACATCGCAAATAAATGATCTTGTAGATGTTAATATACAATGTTCGTGTGTGTGTGTGTAGTATGAAAAGAAGCGAAGCGCATAACAGTGAGAGCGTCGGTAGCGGCGGATGTCATCCGAATCGGACAGAGGACCACAAAAGGTTAACGCCGATTACCATAATGCGGCCCTGTCCTGCGAGGGATGCCCGCTCACTTTTGTTTCCGCCCTGAGTTATAGTTTCTTTTGAAGCAATTACTCGACTACTCTTCCCTCCCTCCAAAATAAAACTACGGACAGAACGACAGCTAGAATAAAAAGAGATAGTTATCTCAATTTGTAAAGTTAAGTTACCTCCGGGTGAATGCGATTTGACACCTTTTTCAGTCAAAAGTGTTGAACTTCTATAGTAAAAGGCGTGACTTTTTTTTTCACACTGCATTACATATAACGACAATGTACTTACATTACAAATAATGTTTTGACTGAATTCATAATTGAAAACAACTTATTTTTTAAAAAAATATACGGACAGATAAAAATAAAATTTATAAGAAAACTAACCGGAAAAACACAGAACAAATTAGAAATATTATTTCACCCAGCAAGTCTGTGAACAAGACCTTTATTCCATACTTCTCTCGATTGATTTCTCGCAAACTTGCAACGTTTTAAATCAATTAATTGAATACACTATATTGATATAAAATTTTATTTGACAACTTTGATATTCCACTTATTTTTAAAAAATGTGACACGTGCTTTGCCTCTTTAAGAAGTATTATCAGACATAGCACTGCAAGGTTTACGAATAAACTAAAAATTGATTCTTATTCTTAAGTTATAAATTATAAAATAAAAGTCCAGGTTTGTCCTTCTTTTACTGGATGCAGGAACGAGGTAAGATACACTATTGTCTATTACTAATAATAAATTAGTTACTTAAATTAGTTGTAGTAAATACCAAAAAACAACATTCAACAATGGTGATTCACCTATCTTATTTACCAATCATTCCATCATATTAATAACTTTATTGAGTATTTCAACATTTTTATTTTTATCAAGATTGTGATCATTTTATATTTTCGATTTTGTAACACAACGAGTGAATGAAAAAGTTGTCAAAAATAATTAAAATGGACTTCCACAAAGTTACCGCCGAATTCATCGAAAATACTTAATTACGTTACGATAAAAATATTTTTTATTTCAAGTTTTTACTTTAAATTATAAATCTTGTGTAATAAATAACACAATGTATATATTTATTAAATATTTATTTGACTGCTAAAAGAATATTTCTTTTAGTTCATTTACTATGTGGAAAATATGGCCTCCAAATGAAGGTTTCTCAACTGAAGCTTTTCTGTTATACTGCCTGTTACTCACGTAATTAACCCTTTTTTTCAAAGAGAGTAGTGATAGAAGAGTAGGGGCTTGGACAGAACTAGTGGTTAACATCGCGAATGCGATTGAAAATATGTTATATTTGTATTGAGACTTGAAACCGTCAGACCCGTTACGGAAGTCAACTACGTTGATTTTTTTCCCTTATTTTTAATTTCGCACATTTTTTCAGAAATTACTTGAAAAAAAAAATGAAAAGCTAAAAACTATATCTTTATTTGATTCTGTAACGGTTTTGTTTCCCCAAATTAAAAAGCATTTAAAATTTGCCTCATTCTCTTAAAACTATATTAAGGGAATGCCATCTCAATCGATATTAAAATAAAACATTGAAAGGATCCTGCCAGATTGCTGAATAAGTAAATAAAAACGAAAAGATTGTTTGAAATCCGGCCCAGGTAGACTAATGAAATGCCCCATCTCATATAATATTCATGAAGTGTTCTTTTAAGTTGGCAGTAGAAAGTTGATCAGTCGAACAAATGTATGTACGATGTACATCTCGTCGAGGAAACCGCAGAGGAAATTCTCAGCGGGCGAGCGGAAAGTCGACCCCCAGGGGGATCGGGGGTTGGGAGCCGATGCACGGTAGACGAGAACGCAAACGTAAACGCAGCCCTACTGCGGCGCGGGTGTCTAGCCATTCCTGCAGGGCCGTAACGTAATTTTTACTCATACTTAACTGCCGCTCCATTGTTATTTTTTGGGGTAAAAATGTGCCTATAATTACCCAAACAACATTTTATAGAACTCCGACTCCAAAAACTGCATACATATGACAACGTATTATTCCGACAATAAATATGAATTATTTTAATACATTTTTTGCAACATGGTATAAACTAGATCACCGCCTGTGTGGCTTCGGCTACGGAGAGCCCGGATTCAAATCCCGGTACGGACAGTTTTATAAATTGATTTTTCAATCGATTTATGAATTTCTGTCCAAAGGCATGGATGTATGTGATGTCTTGAATTCCCCCCTCTCACCCATCCTATCCTATGAACGGGGCGTATCGAGAGCGATTAGGTTACCACTAATCCTGTCCTAGCCCTATCCTTCTATTCCTACTCTCTTTGGAAAAAGAGAGGTTGAGCAACTGATTATCAAGCAGTTCTCGTAGAAACACTTCTGTTGAGATAAACTCCATTAGGAGTCTATATGCTCCACATTGGGAGCGGACATGATTTTAAAAAAAACTAGATCAGTTCAAAATAATTGTTATCAGTAAAATTGTTACGTAGTATATGGAACTTCTTTAAACTATTGACCTTTTAATTTGAATATAGTTCTTTTTATATGGCTGAGTCCATAATTATTTTTTTTATGTAATAATATATTACTAACAAAATAATGAAAACAGGCTCATGCATTTATCAAATATTTCATAAAATAATTTATACAAAGGGTATATTTAAAAAATATATATATTTATTATATTAATTTTTCACTAGGAATTGATTAAACACGTCTGAAACGTTAAATATAAGTAATACAATTTAATATCATACTTTCCATTTTATTCAAAGTATTGACAGTGAACACTTTAAAAATGTAATTTTATTGTAATGAAAATTTGCACTTATTTTCATCCACTTGTATATATAAATTAACGTGATAATTAAGTGATATTAAACTTTGATTGACTTAATGAAGTATGTAATTGGAATTATTTTACATATAAAATTTCATGTCATTTGCCGAAACGTAGCAAGTATATTTTGGCTTTCATTGATGCACGAATGAGAATCATGTCAACAATGGTTGTTTGCTACGGTGGCGACAGTGCCGGAGCGGGAGCGCGCCCCCGAGGAGGGTGCACCGAAGAGTAATGCCGCACAAAACACAACCCGTTTTTGTGATGTTAGAAAGTTGTAAGTGGCCGCGGCCGGCCGGCTGATTGGCGGTGCCCTGGCTCTTATGCCAGACGCGTCCCGACAGAACAACGAGCGAATTCAATTTTTACAACCCCCCCAGGGAATCGACCCAACTCTTTCGCCAGCTTTCTTTCTCTTTGGTTTTTGTTTTCAAACCAATGTTAATGAACTGCTAGATTAATAACGTGTCGGTTTGGTGCAGGACAATGATGTTACTGTCACTTTTATTGTTTCAAACAATGATACTTATTAGTACGATAGTTGAAATTTCTGTTTTGGGACGACCTAAAAAAACATTCAATATTTTAGTTTTTTTATTCATGTTCAAATGTTGATTACTGTATACAACTTTTATTATCCTTCTCTAAAATAAATTCAATTGGAGATTACTTCAAAATAAAAAAAACACACTCGTGAAACATTATTGGTTCTTTTACAATTTAGTGAAGAGTAGAGTATGCAAATTTTCCAGACCAGAACTTTTTTAATATTGAAAAAATTTTCTTTGTTTAAATGGTAATTAAATTGGTTTAAAACTCGGTTCATACTACGTAAACAAACCCATTAAGAAATTATATCAAACGACAAAAAAAATGGTATTCCTAAATCTTTACTTTTAAGTAGTGTCACCATAGATTAAAAAAAGATGAATCGTAAAATAATGTTGTTTACTAGATCAATGTTTCTTTTATGACACTAAAAATATGTTAATAAAGCTATGATTTTTTTTGTAAATGTGTAAAACTTTTATCCTTTGACTTCTTCGAGAATTCATTAACTTGATGAAAATATTTATTCAATCGTGAAAATCAATTCGCAAGACACGACTAGGTATCGTCCGTTTGTAAAAAAAAAATGTTTACAGACATTGAGAAAATAAAAGAGACGCATTTTATTCGTTGACGGCGCCATCCCGCCCGACGAAAACTTTTCCAACCAAGTATCCACTTACTCGCGCCGAACTGTCAGTAGCTTTCAAATCTTCATCGCTTTTTTTGAATCTCTGTAAATGCCCACCATTATCGTGTTTTGTGCAAAGTGTCGGATGGAGATTGATGATGGAGTCTTGCTTCCCCTCTCTGCTCAGGTAGGCGCAGGTACAACTTAGAGTAATTAATAATAATTACTTTGCTGACTGTAATACATTAATCGACGTTATGACGGGCGCCGAAAGAGGAAGGGAGGCGCCGTACCTTTGTGTAGGTGTACCTTACCTTCCGCATTCAATTACTAAATGTTATTTTCTTTGTGTCCCTCATAATGTTCTGTTTATTATGTTAGGTAATTGATGCTGCAGAAGAAAAGTTTAATATTCGCATTGTGTAGTAATAATTAATTAATATAAATACTCGCGGATCTGAGTAACTGTTTATGTGGGTAGTTTTACTAAGTATAGCATAATAGAACCCTTTATCTAAATCAAAATAGCGAGTACAATCCTTTTACTCACAATTAATTTTTAATGCATATGTTTTTGTTAAATCAAGATAAATACGGTACAAAAATAATATGCGTACAGTCATTTAATATCACAATTTTGGAACACGGCTCTTGACATACTTTCTAAAAATGAGCTTCTTATAAAGTTAAATTATGAATATACTTTATTAAAACTTTATTTTTTTAATTACCATTTTGCTTCTACTATTGTTCAAAGAAGGTCAAAAAATTTAGCTCTAACCGTGCTGTCAACAATATATTTGAAGCTAAATATGTTCAATTTTTACTCCATTCATTCGTAGAAAAGAAGCCCGTCGATTATGCGTTTAAATACAATATATTATTTAAAAAAATTTTAGAATTTTTACTTTTCTTTTATCGTTTTGTATCTTATTTCCCAGATTCTGTAAACTCAGCAGTAAATCTTGTTCGTGTTTGAGCATCTCGGATAACAAATAAATAATATTTTTATCGAAGTTTTAAGAAGGTGCAAGATGCACTTACAAAACAAAAAGTGAGTAAAATAAAGAATGTAAGCGTAAACTTAAATAAATTTAACCAAACTGCATCACATTGGTCGCGTACCAGCAAAGCTTTTACGAGTTTTTGTTCAGGTTAATTGTGTGTAGCTAAGTCAAACAGTCTTGTGTTGATCTTTCTTAGCACTTTTATTATTGAACACAAGTATATTTTAATTGTTGACATACAATCAAAAAAATTGTAGAGTATTTTGTAATCGCTTAAAAGTACAGTACATTGCGAATCGTATTTTCAATTTGAAATCATATATTTAGCAAATTGCTATTATGCAAACTATCAAGAGCGATTTCAGTTAATACTTCAGCACACTAATTGTCAAACAAACTGAATCCAAACAGTTTGAAGTCATTGCTTGCTATAAATAATATGGAATAATTATTTAATTCAATTAGCTGTGTAAAACACACTAAAAGTTGAAATTGCGATTATTTTTCACTGGTGGCAGACTGATTCTACGGATTAAAAGAAGATTATAATTCATACCCGCGATTATTTATATAATCATGAAGAACGACAGAACTATCATTTTGACATTAATTAAACCAAAAGAAAGGTGCAATGTAATACCTTTTTTCTTCAACAATGACACATTTTTTAGTTAATTTACAAAGAAATTGTACTAGGGTTTATAAAAAAACTACTTGAAAAAAATCGGTTTGGAATCCAAATATTTAATAAAACCCAACTTTCGAAATTTTAAAAATCAAGAATAATTCAATAAATATTGAAAAATATCCTTTTATTTCATTCGGTGTTCCTCTTCAAAAAAAAAACATAAAGCATCCACTGATTTACTCTTTGCGAACTGTATCCGAGTCAAAATGCACAACAAAATATTTTCAAAATAAACCTTAATATAATATTTTTAGACATACATTGATTGCCTGACTATTGAGCTACATATCTCAAATCAAAATATGAACGTTCTTTAATAAATAATAAATAAATAAGCATCAAATATTTTATTCGAAACCGGTTTACCTAGTTAAAAAAGCTATCTTTCAAATGTCATTTTTAAATTGTCAGCCTTAAATTGTGTATAAAGAGACACTTAATTTTCTTACTTTTTACATTGGGGTTTTCATACTAGCCAGCTTAAAATCCAATAAAAATCATACCACTAAGAGAAGCGGGAAATATGTCAAAAAGTTGAATGTCGGAGTGTCTAGTAAAGGACAAGTTGTAGGTTCAACCTACCGTCAATTAAAATACATGAGTTAGAATTGTTACTAGCTATGGCACATTGTACTAGCTTTAAAGTTGATAACCCTTTGACAAGCTAAACTTATTTTCTTTTGATTTTTATTTTCTTTGCCAATTCATATAGTGAAAAGAGTGTTAAAATTTTGTTCGCTCTAATTTCACATTATATTGAGAATCGGCTGACCGCCAAATAACTGGGTATTCAAAAGAGATATGACATGGCTAAGACCATAAAAGCGGGTTCAGTTGTTTTTTTACAAGATTTATGCCCCATAAATATCTTTAATGGATAAATTCTTTTCTCACAGGGTTGGATAAGTAAAACCCACCGAGGTAAATGGCGTCAATTACCGGAATGATGATATGGGCAGAGCAAAGATTTTCAACGCAGACATTAGTAGCAATTATGGGGTTCTAAGTCTGGCGGGATCTTTTGTATCGATCGTTCTCATATGGAGGCACGTCCCTTCGCTTCGTTTCGCTGTCAAACCTCATTTCCTTTGTTCGATTTATTGAATTGAACGCCCTCCGTGCCTTTGGGAGGCTCTGGGAAGGCAATTTTGCTCTTTTTCCGCGGAACCTTAACACAACTGTCGGTGAATAAGACACCTACATATCCAAACCTTCAAAACGCATTACAAAACATAACACTTCTGGTTGTTAGCTATATAAAACAATAAATAACAAAATTATATTTGAGAATAATATTCAACATTAAAAGTTAATGTATAAGTTGATATGTATGAAATTGAAAGGAGTGAAGAAGTTTTATTTTCTCTCCCTACACACTTTAGTAGAAATTTAGTAAATTGATTTTAAAATTTCAGACATAACTAAATGACATCATAGTTTTTTGTCAACACCACAATATGATACGTACGCAACTCACTGCTACGTAAAGACTTAAAAAGACTAACTATTCTTAAGCTCGTTCATGAAAGCTCCCAAAAGTTTCACAGCCAGAAAGGTATACATCATCATCCAACTATCTTTTACCTGTATAATTATGATGATAAAATACCTAAGAATTATTTTAGACCAAGAGCAGTTCTGCTAGGCGACAGTCCATATAAGAAAAAATATAATTTATAAAACGAAAACATGAACATTATCATCATAAAAATGAGTTCTCGGATTGCTTCTTTATGTATTGTATATAGGTACGTTTGTATACGTGTGGATATATATATTTTAAATGTATATGAGTAAAATATTAAGGTAGGTATATTTAATATAATATGCATACGATGTCAACGTAAACTGGCTTCACTGTGGATTGCTCACCACTACAGCAAGCATACGCTTTCTTTGATAGTAAGGAATTAAAATAAAAAAGAAAATCAGAGATGATAGAGACTCGAAGATGCTCCTAAAGTCAATATTCAAAAAAAATGTATTTTTTCACAGTAATGATAATACTTAATTTATTTATACTGAATATTATATGGGTGCCACTGTAACATTAAACATTTTTAAATTTCATTTTTTTATCTGATAAAAAAATATTAAAGCAAGAAAATGGAATAATGATACACATGTAGACTTCTTGAGAGCTTCTTTTTCCAATCTACCCTTCATCGTTCACCTTGCACCCTCTTTTCACCAGCT
Organism: Himalopsyche tibetana; assembly: GCA_030503985.1. Lineage (NCBI taxonomy): Eukaryota > Metazoa > Arthropoda > Insecta > Trichoptera > Rhyacophilidae > Himalopsyche > Himalopsyche tibetana. The sequence continues at coordinate 9,210,957 of JAPJYX010000014.1, forward strand.
CAACTCTCGTTGCCACCTTTTCGCGCCCCGTTCGTCCCTGGTCTCCCACCCTCGCTCACTTCACAAGCGTGTGAATGAACAAAGAAACAAGTGGCAAAATGAAACTGAATGAAGCAAAATGTGGCGCCGCAAGAAATCTTCCTATGCTTGCGTACATACAAACACCCCAACCGCATTCCCACATACACAATCATTCTTCTTCATTAAATAATATCGTCCCCAGCTGTTAAATTTTAAGTATATATCGCTACCTGAAAAGCAACAGTGAGATAAATTGAAAAATGTCGATTTTGAGTATGCCAACCGATAGGGTCCGTGGCCAAGCGGTCAATTTTATCACTCACAACAACAGCTGTCGCTAAATTTCGTTTTTTTACGATTGGATGGGTGGGAGGGAAATTTTTAAACATCACAAACATCCATGCCTTTGATCAAAATATTTTCTGTTCGATGGCACAGATATTTCATTGTCTAAAAATTCTCTCCCACATTTCCAATCATAATATAACAAAACGTAGAGAGAGCGATTAGTTGATCATTAACCCTGAGTAACAAACAGTTTTTGTAAAAAAAACTTCTGTTAATATACTTCCATTAGGAGGCTATATGATCCTCATTGGTAGGGACATGGATTTTAAAATAATTTTACTGATTACTGAAATCTAAATCTACTTAATAAAATACTGAAATATAAAAAATAAATACTTCTTTTAATTGCAAAATCCTACCATTACATTTGTTGAGTTTAACCTGTAACTTAAAACATAATTAGTGTAAGTGAAATTAGTGTGTATACACACGATAATTTTTAAAAAGCTATCATTCATCAGAATAAATTAAAAAACCTAATAAAACTATAATTTACTTTGTATTTCAAAAGTAAGACATGTACAGTTCTATCATTTTTTTTAGATTTATCTTAATTGTTGCTTTCATGTTGTGAAATTTGAAAGTGTAAAAAATATTACCATCTAAAAAACTGAATAAAAAGTCTATATTTGATTTTAGCCACAACTATTATAAAAAAAACGTTTATTTGGTAAACGCAGCTAGAGCAATTAACTTACTAATAGTTCTGTCCCAGTCGAAATCTTATATAATATCTACACTTTCTAAATAAAAGAGAGATTGAGAACTAACTGGCAACCGAATATCGTAAAAAAATCTTTTATTGGGGTTCTTCTTAAGTATTCTATGTCACTAACTATGGCTAAAAGAATTAAATGAATATCCGACATCTTTGAATTCAAATCTAGTAATTTGTTAAAAAAAAAATATACTATGGATGTTCCATGACTATTTTTAAAAGTATTTTTCAAACATACCAGACAGCCAGGTATGTATAGATTTCAACACATTTACCACCATTTTTAAGACCGTATAGTGGAATAGAAAAGCTTTGATGGGTCATTCGTTTGACGCTCTCAAGAAGTGCTGGTGTGGCAGAAAAATGACCATAAGTCATGTTCGACATTTTTTTTACGAAAAATCGTTGCACATAACATAAAAAAATACATTTACTTTACGTGTAATAATAAAAATAAACCTGATAATGGAATGACTAAGAAACAGTAATAGATAAAAACAAAAACTTAGAGCTTGATAAATAAACTTTCACTTTTAACTTGGCTTTGATTGCGTTTTTTTTAATTAAATTGTTTTAAATCTGTTTTGACTGATAATCTTTGGTAAAAAGAGATATATCAAAAAGTTTTTTGAAAACCCTTAATAACTTTTTGAAGTAAAAACCATGGATTTCATCAATTTGAATGTTATCAAAATACCTCTATTAATTAATTCAATGCTTACATGATTTGAAGAAAGTAATCCATATCTTTCATGCTAATTCATTAACTTTCAAATTGTATTTGAATATATTCACACGTTTATATTAAAATAAAACATATTTAGTGTAACGTAATTCGATATATCAACATGATAATCTTTGGTCATTGACAAGTTCGTCCACGACAAATAACTGATAATTACATCACAGCAAAAAACGAGATATAAAAATCGCCGTTAAATATTATACCTTTTATTTGAGAATCTTTATCAATATTTTCTTTTTATTTTTTTACGGAGTAAACAGTCAAAATAAAACTGTACAATACCAGAATCAAAAACTATATTTAACTTATCGATATCAGATCATAGTCAACAACAAAATTTGATATCATTAATGATAATATTATACATATATATTATATAAAGAAATCGTTTGACTTGACAAATAATATAATGTACGATTTTCTTTTTCACATAATTTATTATTTATGATTGTACTTTTTTACTCCATGCTGCATATAAATTCAAAACGAAAATACTTTGATCAAATTTTATTATGCTTCTGTAACTCGCCATCTAGTACAAACTGTGTACCTCTTATTCAGCGCTGAAAAGTACAAAGACTTCATTCGATTCTTGTATTAAGTAAAAGATTTTTGAAATCGATGAAGATAGAAATTTTACTACTAAACTTTACAACATTTCGTCAGAGTAGAAAAATGTGGAGAATTTTGAACAGTAATGTAGTAAAAAATAAATACATCATTAATTTTGATTAAACAGCCTATATCTATCATATATCGTTATCTTTTTTTATAATACTTAATAGTAAAAATAAAATACATTTTTTTTTACAAATCACATAATTTTATATTATGAGCGAAATCAGTTCTCAAATCGTAATTTTTTTTTAAATAATTTTAAAAAAATGTTTTATTTCTACAGATGTCAATTGACACGTGTTTCTTGTTTTCTTAGGCATCATATGACAGAACATCACAAGGCTGACGAATAACTGTGAAATAATAAGTTTATTAAAATTAATTCTATATTAAAAAATATCCTCCACAAATGATCGTTGAATCGATTGAAAAAAAGGTTTAGTAGTTGTTTATCAAAAAAAAAAAAAAATTGACCTTTTGAAATCAATTTTTTATTATATTATCGACTATGTTTCTTATTCTGAACATTATTAATACCAATAAAACGAATTTGCTCAACAATATCGTCATTCCATGAATACCCAGAACTTACGCGTTAACTTCACATATAAATGGGACAGCTTCGTATATGTATATGAGATTAGACTTAAATACACGTAAAAAGATTTACTTTATCTTAAACCGTATAAATTGGTGGCTTTTTAACTATATTCAGGAGAATAGAGAATTTTGCTTTAAGACAATATTATTTAATACTGGAGTCCGCACAGAGATAATGAAAATATTACTCCAAACCAAATACTAAGAAAATATTGTTCATCAATTTAAATGATTTCACTATTCAGCGCTTACAATAAAATTAATGAAAGTGAATTCATTATTTCATTTATAAATTATTATACAATCAAAAAGATTCATTTGTTTGTGTTTTTCTTTATTACATCAATTTACACAACCGTTATGAATGTTAGGTTTCTTCGATGCATCAAGATATCATTATTTGACCAATTTAACATATATATGATGTACATATAAGTGTAGCGTAAGCTCGAAAGTCATTAAAAGAATCCCGTAAAAAGATTTATTAATTTTATAAATAATTTGTAGTTGCTAATTGACCTTGATCTACTATTATATAAACACAATAAAAACGTCTATCGAATGTGCATTAAGGAGAAATGTGTACTTTATTATTGTTTAAAATTTCAAACGCTACACTAAGTGATCCTTATTTCAAGTCATATATTACGAGCAAGCTCATCTAAAAAACAATCAAAGAGATAACGTTTTTCATGAGCAAATGGTCTCAGAATGAGAAAAAAAACGAAGGGTTTACCCGAATAGGACTGCGAAACAAATGTCCCCGCCTGCGAGGGGAAAAAAGAACAAAAACACACAGAAAAGGAAGAAAACCTTCGGCGGAAAAGTTTAACACGCATTTCTGATAAACATTCCACGGGTTGTATAACAAGATACAACTGACAGATAAACTTTTATATAAAACTTTTTGCCGCGTAGGCGAGGGAGCTTCTCTCGTTCAGCGTGGCTCGTTTCTTGATGGGATGTATGCTCGACGCTGCGCCATCTTCCCCGACTTCAATTCCATGTACATATTATTATGTTGAATAATATGTTTCGAGTTTCACGAGTAACTTTGCGATGTTTTGATTTCAAAAGAGATAACATGAGGTGTAGCAATGCATTCTTAATTGAATAGTTCGACATGACTCGTACGTATCCAAATAACTATGCTTAAATTGTGAAAGTACTCATATTGCATAAAATATTTATTCTTGAATTCTTATTTCTCTCGTTTTTACTCTAAAAAATCTGTATAATTGATTTGCCGAGAAGCTTATTCGTAGGTGACAATCTTTTTAAAAATTAGTCGAAAATCGAGCTTATCGAATTCTCGATTAAACCAAACTAGATGACATATTCAAAAAATAAAACACCCTGTTGTACTAACATCACATTAAAATTAATTCGATATTGTTTGGTCATAACTTGATAACTAACTGCAAAATATTGAATTTACGTAAGGGCAATTCAAACAAATACTAATTTGAATTGTTTGAATTTTGTACTTTTCCATGAGTTTTGTCGCTAACGACCTGGGTTTCACCTTTCGGCATCTTCAGGCATTCCAAGTGCACGGACAGTTCAAGTACATCCGTACAAAGTACATCCGGATGTACTTGAACTGTCCGTGCACTTGGAATGCCTGAAGATGCCGAAAGGCGAATTTGGGTCGTTAGCGACAAAACTTATGGAAAAGTACAAAATTCAAACAATCCAAATTTGATATTGAAATTCCATCGAGCACCCTCAGTCGAAATACTCAAATACTAATTTATGAAATAATTAAGCAAACACAAAAATATCATCATCACATTTTCGACTATTTTTATGTTTATGAAATTTATATCAGTTTTAAGGAATTGCGCAAATATTTATTAAGCAATCTAAAAATATTTGAAATTATGTATGCAACAGCGGTTCAAAAATCAGTTACCTTGTTTATTTCAAACAACACCGAATTATATCAATATTCTATAGTTAAGGCGTTTTTTTCCTCTTTTTATTTCAATAAAATAATTCATTTGATTTGTATTTAAATATAAAAAATAAAATCCTTAATTAAAATGATTAAATTCTCAACAAATCAATAATAATTTACGTAAAAAGATTTGAAAACGATTTCTTAATTTTAAGACATACTTGTATAAAACAGAAGCACTGTGAAACAGTTAGTAATATTTTATACAACTGCTATACATAATATAATATAACACATTAGTTTGATGTTTAGCAATATGCCATCTAAATATTAAGTGAACCAACTTTCTCGGTTTATTATTGACATAGTAAGTCGTCCTAGACAAAGTTTAATATAATAATAATATCACTCGAGTTGCCTTGGTAATGTCTGCAACAAGTTCAAATGAAATATGCGAAACCATTTTGAAATGATATTGAAGCTAAACATCTCCAAAAAGATTTACAATATTACAATAAAGTTTAAATTGTGGGACATTGTAAATGGGGACGTAATGAATGCAGATTTTTTTTTATTATGTCCGCTCCCAATGCGGACTCTTAATAGATGTTATCTCAGCAGAAATTATTATACTAGAACTGCTTGTTACTCAGTTGTTCAACCTCTCTTTTTTTCCAAAGAGAGTAGGAATAGAAAGTTATGGCTCGGACAGGAATAGTAGTTTGCTAATCTTTCTCACTACGTCATGGTTTGAGGATAGGATAGAATTTAAGACATCGCAAGCACCCATGCCTTCGAACAGAAATTATTAAATCAATTTATAAAACTGTCCGTACTGGGATTTGAGCCCGTGGGTTCCGTTTCCGAAGCCAACGACGTTGACCACACAGGCGACGATAATCATAATTTCAACTACATTCAAACATTTAAAAAAATATTTCTCTTAAGGGGATACTTAATGAAATTCAATTTGAATTACCTTCTAATATGATTTTACAACAGCCATAAGCTGGTGGGCTTGTAAGTACGATGTTGTCGTGTACATTTTTTGTAGCCAATATTATAACTAGCATAAAGAGCAAAAAGTCACTCCTTGGCTAGTCTTACACATTTAGATATTACATCATTTTCAAAGTGAGCTTATCTTCGTGCTTTTTTAATAGTAGAAATATAATTTTAAATCTAACAATAAATAATATCCAATGCGCTCTAAATAAAAAAAAAACATGATTTATAAAACAGATCCAGATCTAAATCATGGGTGGCCCAACTTTTGACCACTGCTGATGACTTACTACTGAAATCATTAACAGCGGTCTACTAACATAGTAAAGGTTGAGTTATCATAATAAGGGTAGTGATTTAAAAATAAAATTATGTTTTAGTAAAAATGAGAAGTACATAACGCATTGAAAAACAGCAATGAATTACTTCAGACGAACATTAAAAAAACATGTAAATAAAACAATGTGTGATTTTATTTTATTTCTCTTAATGTAACCAATTTTTTTACTGTTAGCTTCATATATTGAAGATACTACTTAGTATCATAAGAATCGCAAGGAACTTGGCATAGCATATTGTTAGCAAACTTGTCATAATTATTGTGGTTTACAATATATGAACTCAACTTCAGTATCATGAAGTCAATAGGCGTAAAATACCCATACCTTTCAACTTAAGCTTCAAGAAAATCACAGATGAGTTTATCATTTTCTAATGACGAATGTATTTATAATCAATATTTTACTATTTGATTATTAGAAATAGGCTCATTTTTACGTTTTAATTTAATCTGATAAGATTTGAATTGAAATGTTAATTGATTGTACCAGTAAAATTTAAAATATCATTATTTTAACTCTCACAATTGTCGTAACGTTTGCCTTATATTGGATGTTTCGAACTGCTTAAAAACCGTAGAGTGGCGTTAAAAAGTCAAAATTAAAACAAAACAGAAATTTTGCAGTTGTAACATTAACATTTATTTATTTTGTACAGCAGCTTTGTAGTTTAGTGAACTGTGAAAAGCGAACAGGCGACACCTGTGCTGTGCCGCGCCTGCACTGTGTATCGCTGAAATAGAAGCATGCTGCACTCAGACTGATTTAATTTAAAACAAGACAAACAACATCCCCACCACCCCCGACTTGCCGTTACGTGCACTGTTCAACAGGAACCTGCTAATAAAAATTCAGAAAGTACCCTGCTCCACTCTCCACTTGTTCAACAACAATAAGGATACGCTCGACATAAGTACTCATGAATCATCTTCATTTCTTCTCGCGATTCTTCATTGTAAAATATTTTTGTCGTCTTGTTCGAGCTATGATTATTTATTCGACATGACGAGACATAATACCAATTGTCTTCGATTCAAAATATCTAACATATTTTATATAATCAATTCGATGACTAAGTTTTTATTTATATTACCCATTACATTCAAATACGTCTCTTTTAAATACAACTAGAAATAATCACATGTTTTATCTCGGTGGGCAGATGATTACATAATTTAAATAACGAAATATAAACAATCTCTTAGTTCCATATATAATAAATACAACTTGAAATTTTGTTTTATGGTTGTGTCAAAGTAGCCATAAATTTGAACGGAATTGAGATAAAAACTTGATTTCACTTAGAAGATGAAATAAATAATAATTATCATTTTTTACAACTCAGTTTAGATGACTTTGGCCAGCCATATCCCAAAACAAACAATTTCTAGTTTTAGCACTTTGAAATTAATCCATCGAATTGACTTGTCGTGTTTTTTGTAAATTAGGTGTCCAAAACAATTAGCTTTGAAGTTCCATTGTATTATAAATCGCCAAACAAGATTAGGTACGATTGAAACTGTTTGTACTGATACAAGCTTTTATATTTTGTACCAGTAATCTAGAATAAAGAAAACGTGCGCATCTTATGAAATATTAAACATCCATATGATGAATTAAATTTGAATAAACCAATAACTATGAATCAAGCACAAAAGTTTGTACTTGTATTGGTTTACATTTTAATTATCATTTTTTTTTTATTTTATTTAAGTATTTATTCGTCACTATCCGCTGAGAATTAAAAATAAATTCACTCTTAATATAGCAATTAAAAAAAATGTTTTACGGGGAATCAATGCGTCACTCTAAATTATCCCAAGAAGAAAAGAGATCTCAAGCGCCCATATGGACTCTGATAATTTTATAAACAAAATTGTAATTACACTTTTAGGAATTTCAGGATTAGTCGAGGTTTTCACCACTAAGCCGAATAGAAGAACATAACTGGCTGCGAAACAAATTTATGAACAATTGTTGATTTTGTTTTTTTGCATCAATGGATAAGTTTGACACGATAGTTCTCAATAGTCAAACATAAGTTTCGTGAAAGATACTTACAATAAAAACTTTCACCATAAAGTGCATCTGAGTAGACAAGAAGTATTTTCATAGGGCGTATATTATATTATAATTTACCGAGTGGCTTTTGTGACTTTCTTCGTGAAAAACATCAATAAGCTTAGAAAATGTGTTAATATAAGAGATTTTTTTCTATCAATATTACTAAAAAATACTTTCATTTGCAAATATGGCAAAAAAGTTGTCTTTGAAAAAATATATGCTATGTTAAACATAATAATAAATCGGAAAAAAATGTGTTATTCAATGAAAAATGTTATCTCTTCTTACTGTTGTATTATGTATATTATAGATGTAATGATATTTTTGATAATGCAAAATAAAAGGCATACGAAAAAATCAACATATATGTGTCTACAAAATATATGTCCGCTCCCAATGTGCAGCTTATGGTTTCTTAATGGAGGTATCTCAACAGAAGTTTTTCTAAGAGAACTGTTTTGCTACTCAGTCGCTTTACCTTTCTTTTACAAAGAGAGTAGTAAGGATGGAATGATAAGGTTAAAACAGGACAAGTGCTTAACTAACCGCTCTCACTACACCTAGTTATTGAAGGACCGGAGGTGTCGAACGGTGGGAGGTAATTTTTAGACATCACAAACACATACATGCCTTTTAACAGAAATCGATAAATTGATCGAAAAATGCTGTTTGTACTGGGACTCGAACCCTTGAGATCCGGCACGAAAGCCAACAACGCTAGCTGCTGCGCCGTATGACCCGACATATATCGTCTGGTAAACCACAACATTTCTATTAAGAAAATTTTTATCAAATAGAAATTGTTTTGGAAAATTTTAAAATAACTGATATATAAGGTGTTCATGCGGTAAACATCAAACTGAAACCTTCAATACAAAAATATCTCTCGATATCTTCGTTCAATCTTTTCGTCAAGTCAGCGATGCCTTTTAAAATTTGCATTTCCACATTGGCGTCTGCATTTGACTTGAGCTGTTTGATTCCATTGCAAGAATTTACATATATGTCAATATATTTTTCTAAATTGGGCGATGCTATACATAATATTATTATCCAAGCATTTTCAAGAAAAAATATTTTATCACAAACACTATATAATAATATTTTTACAATAAGCTAATTGTTTGTGTAATGAAACAAACATCAACATTATTTTTTTAACCTTTAGTAACTACTTTTGTTTACAATAATTTGAGATGTCAGCTGAAAATTTAATACAGTTGTTATCACATGTGATAATAGCAGAATAATTGTATAGATATCATTGTTTAAAATATGGAATACTCAGGAATTGATTTAAAATAACGGTTTAGCAAAAATTACGATACCTGAAAATTATGTTCCAAAACAAACAAAAAACAAGACGGAGAATAATTCTGTAATTTATTTATAATATCAAGAGCGATATCATATAATAAAACATATGAGCCTTTAAAAAGTAAAGTGAGCCAAGTATTGTTTTGGGTAAAAAGTAGTTAAATGAATTATAGTGATCTCAGTAAATACACACTACAATAGTTCTAAAATAAAAATATACAATCCACCAAAATAACAAGTAAATACGTGATTATACTTAAATTTTCAATAGAAAAGATTTATAATTTTATTACTTGTATCACTTCACTTCTTGACTGCTCATATATTTATTTTTACCATGTCCGCTCCCAATGTGGAGCATATGGACTCCTAATGTAGTTTATCTCAACGGAAATGTTTTTACGAGAACTGATTGTTACTCAGTTGCTCAACCTCTCTTCTTCCAAAGACAGTAGTAATAGAAAGATAGGGCTAGGACGGGACTAGTGGTTAGCTAAACGCTGTCGATACGTCCCGTTAATAGGATGGGTTGGGTGGGAGGGAAGAATTCAAGACATCACATACATCCATACCTTCGAACTGAAATTGGCCGTTCAATGTAGCATTGGATCAATGCACTCCTTGCATATGCAGAGGTGTCTATATTTCATGTAATAATATTCAAACATAACATTTATACCATTCACTCATTTTAAATTCTTCATGTATTTATTTTATATAATAAATATTTTAGAACATTTTATTTTATACAGTAAATACATGAAGAATTTAAAATGTGTGAATGGCAGAAATGTTATGTTTGAATATTATTTCATGAAATATAACCGCCCCTGCATATACAAGGGGCACATTGATCCAATGCCACATTGGCCGGCCGCCACTGAACAGAAGCCAACGATGTTGACCATTCGACTACACAGGCGGCAAATTGTATAAAATATAATTATTTCTGAATTGCTTAAAACATCTCGTATCATTGTACAAATAATCCCCACGGTGACAAAAATGCCGTCAACGCATTGTTTCATTTTCCATCGTAATACACTGTAAACAGTTAAAAATATATTTGTTCGGCACACGTCGCCCCGCGTCGGCCCCAGAGGCAGGGTGAGGAGCAGCGCCGAAAAGTCTGTCCCCATTACGCTCACACTCCCTTCCGTTTTATTTTCATTGCATTAAGATTATGTGCGAGCGCACTTATGCAGGTTAGCGCGCCACCTCGACTCTCCAGCTCCCGTTGTATTGACATACTGTCACTTGAAGAGGCTTAACCCGTCGTCTCGGCTCGACTCGAGACTTCTGGGCCTCGGCTCTTCTCGAGGGTCGCGATCTTTCCTTCCCTTCGCATCTAGGCGGAACACCTGTACGGGTTTTCGCAACACCTCATCTTAAGTATTCACGCTCAACTATAATACAGGCGGACCTCCACTTTCGCACAAAATTGGTTCCTGAAAATGAGTGCAAATGTTGAATGTTCGAAAATAGAGGGATCTAGAAAAACACCAAAAATTGTTTTTTTTTTGTAAACTTGTCAAGAGTTAGTTGTATTTTACTATTTTTTTTTCTTCATGGAAAGTTCTGTAACATGCAGTGCTTTTATGGATCGCCCTACGCACTTGAGATATGCGTCCTCCATTCGGATCAAATTCTTCCATAGTATTCAAAAAATTATCGAAATGAATAAAACTTTCATTCATATTTTTTATTGTTGAAGTCTTAATTTTTTCTGGTCTTTCTTCCTCACTTTCATTTGTGTGAAATAGCGAATTGCGCGAAAGTAGAATGTGCGAAAGTAGAGGTCCGCCTGTATATGTTTCATACATTACGATTCACAACGACTAAAAACTTCGTTTGGAATATGTAACATACTACCTTAACGTTAAAATTGATATTTTATTAATAATTTAAATATAAGACATACACCCGATCCTTTTTTTATTTTTGCGCGATTTTGCATTTACGTGATTTTTTCGGACGGCACCCTTGAGGTTTTTCACACATTTTTGGTACTTTTTTACGCGGAATTGGAACCGATTTATCAAATTATATGAAAATGAGGATTTTTTACGCGCCACTTTCTGAAATCAATGTATCGTGTAAAAAAAGATTGGGTGTATTTCAATTCGTTGGCAGATAAATGCAAAATTATTGTTTGAAATTGTGTTACTTTCTGTATAAACGTGATCAGACTATTGAGTCATAACTCATAACATAATCAAATTGACGCGTCTCTTATCACAATCACGTATCTCTTTCTATACGCGTTATAGCTTTTACCCAAAAATCCAAACTCAAGTAATAATAATTTATTAAGATAAAGTAGTGTAATTCAAATATGTTATAGCAGTAAATTTTTTTCGGTACCATGGCACTGCGGTCAACGTCTTTGGCATCCATGCTGGACCTAACGGGTTTGAATCTCAATACGAACAGCATTTTTAACCGTTTTATCGGTTACTGTTTGAAGGAATGAATGTTTGAGATGTCTAAAAATTCTACGTCACCATTCCAATCATAAAATAAGAGATTGTAGCGAGAGTGATTAGCCAATCACTAGTCCTGTCCTAGCCTTATTATTTTTATCTCTACTGTCTTCGAATACAAAAGAGATCGCCTGACTGAGAAACAAGCAGTTTTTGTTGAAAAAAAACTTGCGATACCTTTATTAGAAGGCCATATACTTCACATTGGGAATGGACATGGACTAAAAAATACATGTTTAGTAATAAGTAACGTAGTAGTATCTTTAAACAATTATAAAGTATTAAATACTAATATTATTAATTATACTAGAATAAATAAAAATTACACGATATGTACATATATACAAAAATAAATAAAACGCATAAAATGAAATATGAGAAAAATATTTTTAAAAAAAAGTAAAAATGCGTTTAGTTTTCTTAATAAATTTTACTATTTAATTACCGTACACATTTTGATTTGAGATACATATGTTTATTAAAAAAAGTCATAAATTTTATATGTCAAACAAAATTAAATGCGAGTTCGAAATATATCTATCGTTTTTTTATGAAAAATGGAACTTATATCCTCTATAAAATAAATAGATTCCTGGCGCAGTGGGATTTTCGCCTGTGCCGACGCCGGCATTTCCTGGAGGGAAAGAGTTTCAATTCAAAAATGTTTACCCGACCCGATAGGTGTTTATAGGAAGTGATTTGGTATTTCACCGAAACGCTTCGTAAAGTGTTGACGTAAAAAACGCACCCCAGTGAACACTCAAAATCATGACAGTATTATCAATAAACTCCATACAGCGCAACCTTTTCCAACGTGGCTAACAATTTTATTAAAACATTCCGCAAATGTAGTTATTTTAGGAATGATATTGTCGAATCATCATCATCAACCTGTCGTTATAAATCTTAACAAAAAACCTTGCAAATTTCACTTATCACAATTTTTGATTATATCTTACAGCTAATTTTTGCAAAAACAGTAATGTTGGTTATATTATAACGAGATTATTTTTTAACTCGTTAGTAGGGTATCCGATCCCGGGAGTGTAGGATTGAGAAAATGAAACACGTTATATTATTTATTTTTTTAATCCGGAAAAAAGGTCTCACGCTGATTATTCGGGCGAATCGGTTAATTCCTGGGATTTTTGATTCAAAAATTCTTGCAAGAGCTGAAAAAAAAGTCTAATGCTGATCATTTAGGGAAATCCGCAAATTTCTGGGTTTTTAAATTTACATTAAATTGTCAATCCCAAATCTCAATTTATACACGATTTTATGTTGAGTTGCAATATTTAAAATCAAAATTGTCGATCCTTATGTGAATCAAATAAACTTGTGAAATTTGTTTTACGGAACTGATTTTGTTTAGTTTCTCGAGCAGTTTTTTTTTAATAAGGCATGGATATAACTGTGGATCTAGTACAATACAGTATTTTGGAAAAGTTGTTCTCGCTACATTTTATTTTTAGAATCGATGGGTAAGACGAAAAGTTTACATAACATACATTGTAACATCAGGAAGGATAGAAGGATATTGCTTAGCTAATCGCCTACGCTATGCCCTTTTTAGTATAGGAAAGGTGGAAGGGAATTTAAGACATCATATACATCCAGTTCTTTGTACCGAGATCTATAAGTTAATTAAAAATCAATTTACAAAAACTGTCCCTACTGGGATTTGACCTAGTGTTTTACGTAATCGAAGCCAACGATGTTGACCACTCGACTATTAACGACTAATATAACAGCGTAGTCAAAAATTTATTTAAAATAGAATGCGTGACGGTTATCTTGAATTAAAAAGTGATTCAATTGCGGATGCAACATATTTGGGTAAATATTTCCCGGGGCTGAATTCAGTATCGCATGCATAACTATTTCGATGGCGTCCACCGCACCTGCACGGCACCCCCTGCATCATATGTGGCTGAGCGAGCCACATTTTCCGAAGCTCATAATGTACGCCAAATGCATTTGTTGCATACTTGAACAATATTGTAATTTATGGAAATCAATATGCCATGTCTAAATTCTAACTGGAAAGGTGTATGCAAACTGCGAAGCGCATTTCGTGCTGTGACATCCGGATACGTGTTAGCCTAAATTATTATTACAATAATTTGAATGTTTGTACGAAGTCGGCCGACTACTCGATGGGAATTTTTGATTCGATTTCGCAATGATGCGGAATAATTTATTCGTATTGGTCTTTTCACAGTAGATTAAATGCATTTTATAAATAAATTAAATCGACGACAAAAAACACATGAGTAGTGAAACAATTATTTTTCAATCAATTTATAGAAACACAACACTAAAATAATAAAATAATATACCGTCCTGTATTAGCCAGCTGCGTTGGTCAAGTGATCAAAGTCGTTGGCTTAAAATACGTATGTCACGGGCTCGAACAGTTTTTATAGATTCATTTTTAAATTTATGATCAAAAGCATTCTTCTCCTCCCACCTATCTTATCATTAAAAAATCGAGTTGCAGCTATAGAGCGATAAGCTAACCACTATTTCTGTGATAGTCTTATCTATCTTCTATTTATACTCTCTGAATAAAAAAGAGAAATTGACCTACTGAGTTAAGAGCAGTTCTCTTAGAAACTCTTCTGTTGAGATAAACTTTATTACGAGTCCATATGCTATACATTCGACTCATAAAACATCGATTATAATAATAAAACATATATTTTCAAACCATATCCGCTCCTAATGTGAGGCATATTAATTTCTTACGGATTTTACTTCAACAGGTGTTTTGTCTACGAGAACATAGTTGTTCAACAACTGGATAAATGGAGGGGGCTATAACAATTCTAATTTATAGCTAAAATCTTTCTGTGCTGGGATTCAAACTCGTGAGTTTTGCAGCCGAGGCCAACCACGTTGATCACTTGATGATAGACCTAGATTATTTTATAATTATCTATTAGAAACTTTAGAACGACATATACTCAACTCTTTTAGTACACAGTAGATAAGTTTCACTAAACACTGTATAAAAAACTGTGTAAAAATGATATTTACAGTCAAATTGAAAATCATCAAAATATTATTTATTCATAGAACAAAATGGTGTAAAAATTTTTGCTCGGCGATTTTGAAATCCTGGGAATTTACAGATTTTCAAAAATGAAAAAACACTGTTTTAAGATTAACAAAATTAGCAAAAATCTCTCTTCGCAAGTTTCTAAAATTTCATTCAAACCTGAAATCCCAGGATTTCTACTATCACAAGTCCATGATCCCGGGATTGGAGGCCCTATTGTCTTCGCTATAAAACTGATGATAAATATTCTTTAATATACATATTTTTTAAGTTCATATAAAGTTATTTCATAAATTTTGCTGACATACCTGCCCTGCTCTGATTGAGCGTAAAATAAAAACATTTCAGAAAACATATTAAATTTGGACATGATGCAGTTTATATCCAGACAAGCTGCATGATGAAGAAAGTTTCCCAATATCAAAACAAACATGTGTGATAAGTAATAATATAACATAACCACCTTTTGTTTTTCGAGTGGTGAAAATAAATCGCCAGCGGCTAACCCTCTCGCCGCCGCCGAACCACTTAGTATCAGTTGGGAAGTGGGGTGTATGTGCCGACTGTCGACAGATATTGCACTTGCAAAGAGGGAATTCCAAATAGATGGTTTTATTTTGTCAGACAAATATGTAGCCGAGGGTGTGAACGTGGCGGAGTGGTTAGATTGGAAATTCTCCAATTGTCATAGTGGGACATCTTTGCTTCGTAAACTATCATCCGTACAATATAATATTATGACAAGGGATCGGATCTAAATACCACTTTCACACTCTTTGCAATTCATTACCTTGATTTATCTGTCTTTTTATTTATCACTCGTACGTTAACTTGTGCGGTTTTATAATTATAATAAAAAAAGTAAGCCAATATAAGTACATGGACGAGTTAACGTCTGCACGTATATAAGTTTGTTTTAACGATTCATTTAATTTCTATGTACGTTTCGTTCGATTCAACATCGTTACAACATAAATAGCCATCATAAAATGAATAAAAAATCCAATAAATATTTTATTTGAATGATCTACTAAACATTCACACAGGTGATGGAAGTATCTGCTCGGCCAAGGAAATAGGAACGTTTTCTGTTCACTCTCTCACTCAAATCACTCGTAGAATTGCTCGACCAAGTCCCGTACGCTGCGTTCAAATTTCTTTTTATTCGACTGAGCCAACTCTCTCGGCCGCGTACTCGATTATTCTAAATGAGATATTATTATAGACTAAATATCAACACTAGAGATTACCACTACATGACCAATCAAGCTTATTTATAATCTCTCAGCTATTCTCATTAATACTAGATGCTAATTTCAGTGGCGGTTCTACTTACTGGGCTAGGTGGACTTAGCCCGACCTGCATTTTTCACCTAAAATGTGTAAAAAAAAAACTTAAAATGGCTGAATAAAAATGAACAGCAATTCGACCGCTGAGCAAAATAAATACATTTCTAAACGTAACTAACCCTTCGCAAATTTATACAATATCTTCGTTTTGATTTTCCTCTGTCAATATAAGGCAATGCTATGCCTACCTTCAATAATACTCCCGATTGTCTTTTTTATTACAATTTTAAGCCGAGCCGGCATAGAAAAAACAATAGCCCTATACATACTTCATACAGAACAGGCAACGTGATGTCAGTTTGGTGATAAAGGCTCGGACTATTTGGAAGTTAGTAAATAAATGCTTTTCCGCAAAACCCTTTTTACACTGGGGCGTAATCATACACGATTAGAAGACGTATGTTCTTCATATTCATTGGCCATTCGGAAACTTCATCTAATTATACACGATTGCGCCTTGGTATACAGCCTGCAGTCATTACGTCAGACGGGCTGAGTCAAACTTAGCCCATACTTAAAAAAGCAATGAAATAATAATTTACAGGCAACGTTATGTAATCACTCGCACCAATATCTGTACGTTAAAAATAAACGACAGAGTTCGTTGTATTGTATGCTTTGATTTTATTATATAATAATTTATGCTTTGCAGTAGTGTCGTATTATTCGTTAATTTGCTTGTAGATTAATGTATAAGGTGAAGTGGAAACATGCACAATTTCGTAGATGGTATACAATGCTAATTTTTTTATAGCCCACCCAAGATTTTAGGTCACGAACGCTAATTTTAAATAAACTTTCCACTACGAAATCTTGCCATATTAACTAAAGTAAGCGATTCCATGTTGTTTACTTTCAATTCTTATCAATTTACTAAAAACCATTATAACGTTAATAAATATTAAATTTGTAGATGAACCATCTCAAACAGAAAAGCAAACGATATTAAATTTACAATGCTACTGAAGCTATCAATAATAATCGAGCCAAAACGCAGTAGCACTTTCATAAGCAGAAATAATTCTTACCACTGTAATATATTTCCATCCGATGACATATTCGGTCTTGATTATCTGTTTCAGTTTTTTCTTGTATCAGCATTTTTCTCTGACGTCTATAAAACATTTTGCCTAATAAAAGGGGTCGCAATGTATTAGGATTTCCCTCTTTTTCTTTGGCTTATATCCGTAAATAAGTATAAATCACTGGAATTCATATTGTGATTATAAATCACGCTATAGAGCAATGGGGCGAAATTGACCTGCGAGTAGGTGCGGGTAGATGCGGACTTGTGTAGGTGGAATGGCGCGTTATCCTCGTCCGGGTATAGTGACTCCCGTTGACAGGTTGCGGTCGACTTTCGGGTTTAATAAAGTATCGACGCTCGCATCGCGTCGTTTCGTATAGCGCCGCGTCGAGTAGCGTCGCCCTAAAGTTGCCCTGTGAGTTGTGACACTTTCCCCTCAAGCTCAGCGCCAATATAGAAGCGTTACCATATTCAAAATCCTCTTATATCCTTAATTCAGTCAACGTTTATACGTGTAAAATAATATTGAATTATAAAATAATCACTTCAAAAATGTTTACTGTCAATAATTGGTGGAAACTAATGATAAAACACTCTTTCGTGTCTATTAAACTATTATTTATTAGAATCAAGACCGGTTTTGCTTAACACGATCAATTTCATCTAATAAAAGAATATACATATTTTCGATGGATTCGGCGGAAACTTTGTGGAAGTTCATTTTAATATAAAATATAAAATAACTTCAAAGATTATTCCGTTGATTTCGTATTAATACGTGGAATAATCTTAGTTATTTTATATGAATATATATACCATATTGAAACATATATATATTTATACAAAGCATGAAAAACTAATAAGAGTGTTTCCAGCAATTGGATATTTGAAATGTGAAAAGAATTTATAGATACATATAATTGATACAAAATATATAAAATTGACTGTAGTTAGTAAATAAGTATTTAAGACATCTAATAAATAAATAAATTATAATAGATAAGTGGTATTAGTCCATTTTTTTAAATTTAAATATATCACCACTTTTTCTGAAAAAAAATCATTTTATCATATTCACAGTACCTACGAGCAGTGCTTTTTTAAGATGCCGAAACTCATTTTTTGTCAAGCTTTTTATTAAAGCTTTTTTTCTTCTAATCCATGTCCGATTCCAATGTGGAGCGTATGTATTGCTAATGGAGGTGTCTCAAAAGAAGTGTTTTTACGAGAACTGCTTATTGCTCAGTTGCTCAACCTCTCTTAAAAAAAAAAGAATAAAAGTAAGGACAAGACTAGTGGTTAACTAATCGAAAAAAATAAATGTTTTAAAAGAAAAATAAAATAATATATTTTTTGAAAATATTGATTTAAAACATTAAAAATGTCAATAAAAAAGATGCCGGAATGCTGTTCCACTGCGTGACATGAGAAAAAAGCACTGCCCACTGATTTTTCAAACCGTAATAAAGCACATATAAAGTGAGCAACTACATACTATAACTGTGCACTAAGCACTAGAATGTCGAAATAACGAAAGCTTAGTAACGTAATTTTTTTTCTGTGGAATAAATTTAAATTTTGACCACAGGTATGTCAATTTTAAAATCAACATGTCAATTCAATTGTTTAATCGTAATTTTAAGCTCTCGGCCGCGAAGCAGAATTAACGTTTTTACTTGCTCATGTTGAGCGGTTATTACCTTGTATTTTCAATCAATTAATATTTACAGTTGTATCAATGGCATGAATACATATACATTAATTTTCTTAATTTAAATAGGTATTTGTAAGCTGCCTATAAAGCTTCTCCGTCGGAAGTCTCTCAAAAATACTGTTATCATAATCACATTTAATACCTACTATTATAAACATATATTTTTAATGAAAACAATTAAGATGGTCATTACGAATGTTGTGCTTGTATATAATTATTTGATATTGGATTAAACGGATTAGTACTATCGATAGTGCCATCAGTCATCAGTTGCTGTGATTGCTCTGTCGCCTTGCATAATTATACTCAATTGTTCGCATTAGGTACTGTTTAACGGATTTCGCATCAGCTGCTTATCATTGATTGTATAGGTTTGGTCACCTATTATATTGTCTATCGTTCTATTAATTTAATGGGTTCAATTATTGAAACTCAAGTATTAAATCGTGTTTAAGGTGCACAATAAGATTTAATTATTCATTAGGATTGGTTGTAAAAAAGTATCATAAACTAGTTGTATGTATACATAATATAATGGGAGTTACCTATCGGCTACTATTTGTTATTATCATGCCATCGTTTCATGAAAAGATGCAGTCAATTATATATTGTATGTGACATTTTGTTTTATTTGTAGTTTACTAAATGGATAAATCACATTGTTTAAATTGCCATATAAATACAGTCAACTTTCAAAGAAAATAGACACATTACATCTTACATCGTTAAATATTACATTAAATATTTCAAATTTCTGCCTGGGCATTGAATTGCTACATTTTTTTTTTAATATTTGTCATATTGCTTATTTATTACTCTTCAACGTTTGACTGCGTGACGAAATTCAATATTAAATTTGAATCGTTCAAATATTATGTACATTCACACAAAGTTTGTCACTTACGATCCGGGTTTTGCCTTTCGGCATCTTCAGGCGTTATTATTTTGAATTGAATTTAAATAATTTCCCCCACTTAAGCTAACTAGATATTAAATTTCACCAAGCACCTTCAGTTCAAATCTTAAATTTTAAAAAAAAACTATATACATTTATACATATATATTATCAAAGGTACATATATTATCAAACTTTATTATTCTGTGATGATTTTTTAATTACATGTTTGAGGTGTGAAACATTTTAATTTGTTTTAGCTTACAATCACTTATTGATAATTTCTATCATAATTTGTAAAATCTTTTCAATGTGAGTTGTTTGTTACACCTTTTCATTTCAATTTGTTGTTGTATAAATAGCACTGTTAATTTTTATTTCTTATCAATTGACAATACTCGCCATGAGCAAAACCGGTCCTGATATTGATAAATAAATGTGGAAATTAACTACAAGGAAATATTTCGTATTTTTTATTAAATATATATTATTTTGAATCAGTAGTCTAGCTAACGAATAAATGTTTACACGGCCTCATGTTTTGATCTGAACGAGTCTAAATATAATGTTTAAAATGAAATCTGAATTCGGTTAGAATCTTCTAGGCAGGGTAGCCTGTGGCCCGCCCGCCAGCCTCGGCCTTAATTAACCATTAAAGCTAACGATGTGGGGTTGAACTGTGCAACTATTACGTAAACAAATTCGTGCAATTGCTTTTATTATTTTCAACACATACTCTTTCGCAATGAAAGAAAAAAGTTAAACGTATTCTTCCTCTTGTTAAAAATCAAAAATGATTTTTTTTTATTAAATGACTAAATTACACATCCTTATGTAATAATATAATTTATATTTTTAAAAATTCTGATATTTTATTTTCAACATGATCGATTTTTTTTTTTTATTTACGTCAAATATTTTTAAGCTTCTATCAATTTGTTGTTTCAAACTGGCGCTGTTATAGTGACAATAGAATCCGAACAATTTTTAATCCAGGTGTGGAGTATATGAACTTTGCTAAAGTATTTTATAGTAAAATATGTAATGAAAAGTGGTCGAAATATTGAATAAAACTAAATAACAAAAATAAAATCGGATGTTAATGAGAGGTATTAAATTGTTAGATTTTTCATTTATTGTATGTATCCTAAAACTAGATATTTTTTTTAATATAGAGTTTGCTTTTTTAAAAAATGGTAAAATTATGTGGCACTCTGACCTTCAAAATACTGCAACTATTTTTTTAATTATTATTATTTTATGTCTGCTCTCAATGTGGATCATATGGCCTTTTGATGAAGGTGTCTCAACAAAGATTTTTTCTACAAGAACTGCATGTTACTCAGTTGCATAACTTTTCTTTTATTTATAATATAAATAGGGCTAGTACAAGACTGGCAAATCACTCTCGCTACACTCCGTTATTTTAGTATTGCAATGGTGGGAGGGGGGATTTATAGACATCACAACCATGCCTTCATGCCTTCGTACAGAAATCAATAAATCGATTGAAAATTTCTGTTCGTGATTGAATTCGAACCCGTGCGGCTCAGCATGGCAGCCAATAACGTTGAACACTGTGCCATGGTGCAAATTTAATTAATACCAAGGCTGTGGAGTCACAGTGTTTTGGCCGGATGTATATTCAAACCACAATAGTCCACAGTGTTGAAATTGCATGCTTGGCTGACTAAAGATGATATAATGGAATACATATATATAAGTTAAAATGAAATTATTGAAAAATTTCTTTATAGTCGGAGTCGGAGTCGTTTTTTTACACAGCTCCGGTAATGACTAAGAATAGAAAAAAAATCACACAATCATGATTTTAATAAAATTCGAATATGACCATCAGACCACAGTGCAAAGATGATGAGAGTCTGCAACTGTAAACTGGGTCACTGTGTGAGGCATTCTCATAGATTTTTGGTTTACATTATATTATTAGTATTGCGGGATTACCTACTTCCAAAATTTTAACAGAAAATCCGTCGCTGAATTGCATTGTGTGTCGACTCGGCATACAGTTGGCATTGACATCATTAATTTTTAACCTGATATTGAAATATTAAAAGGACAAAGCTACTGCGGTGAGGATTCAGTGAGTCGAGAATCCTGAATTGGCATGGAGCAAACATAAAACCCGACAAATCTAAGACAAAAGCAAAATCACCCTGCGACAACTCATACACTTTATATGCGATGCGATGTGTAACGTACCTACCCCTCCGCTGTGGATACGGCGGAGGGCGGAAGACGGCGAAGGGCGGCCGGAGGGGCGGGAGGCAGGAGAGCCGTGACCAGAATACCACCAACGGCGGATCTTTGAATATGAAACTCTTTTATATTCATAATTCGTAAAAATATCACACTCCCTCGTTTTATGCATAACGTCGACTTATCGAATGTCTTCCTTTCTTTACCTTTGTTTTTATCTGCACACAAAAATGTGCAATATGCGGTTTTTTCAGACTCAATTCCGGGTTTGATTTGATCTTACTTCTCTTTTTTATTTCTGAACACGAACTCATGCATATGAATAACTTTAAATATTCGACATACCATTTTTAATATTAACAATAA
Source organism: Himalopsyche tibetana (assembly GCA_030503985.1). NCBI lineage: Eukaryota > Metazoa > Arthropoda > Insecta > Trichoptera > Rhyacophilidae > Himalopsyche > Himalopsyche tibetana. The sequence continues at coordinate 9,233,747 of JAPJYX010000014.1, forward strand.
TTGTCGTAATTATTGAAAGTATGTCTTAAATACTACCAAATTTTACATTTACATTTAACAAGTGTTAACAAATAGTTTTTGTATCAACTTCCAGGTGCTGTTTTTCCAGATCATAAACATTTAATCTTCTCTAATTTATTCCAAAAAGAAAATATATTTTTTTTTATTTTACTTTTCTTACGTTGCCCGACAGAAAAAAATGTAGTGTCGTGTATATGTTGATTTAAATTCTCTTCAAGGTGAAAAAATCACGTGACTAACAACCAGCCCTAGAAAAGAAATTAGGACAGTATAAATGTTAGCGAACCACTTTTTCAAATGAAGAAGGTTTAAATTTTACGACTAACAACCAATCAATACAAAAGTAAAGTAAAATATCCACTTGAAGTTTTCGTAAATTTCAACTGTTTAGTAAACATGGTATATGAAAATTAATTTAAAAATTGTTTTGAGTATGATGCTTTTTTTAACTATGAATGTATTGGTTCAAACAAGAGTATTGAGCAATGAACTTTTTTTAGAAAATTTTCAACCATGTCTGCTTCTAATGTGTGTTTTTTAATGGGGCAACTCAACAAAAGTTTTTTTACGAGAGGTGGTTCTTATTTAACCGCTCAATCTCTATTTTTTAAGATAGAATGTTGGGGTAAGAAAACACTAGTAGTTTTTTCATTGCTGTACTATTTCTTGTTTTATAAATCAATGGGTGGGAAGGAATGTAAACAACACAAATCCATGCATTTGAACATCAATCCGTAAATGATTTGAAACGTTAATTTTACGGGTAAAATTCAGTATGAACTCGAACCAATTAAAATTTTAATTGAAAATAGCAAGCCCCAACAGCGTTGACGGCTCGGCTACAGGCTTAGTAATCTTTTCTCTAATCTTATTTTGTATCTATGAAAGTGTTTTGAGTGAAATTATTCAGATCATTTAAAAAATAGTTTTAAAAATCAAATTTAAAAATGAAGAATTTAAATAAAATTCGATTCGATTCGAATACAGCGTGAAAAAAAATTCTGCGCACACGAGATCAATTTTATATAGTCGCGTACGTTTGAGACACCGAACGGCTCTTTATGATTCGGTCCCGCACTCCGCGGTCATTTGTTATTCTTTTCCATGTTGCTACTTTAAGTAGAACTTTCTCAAGGGTCGCCTTTTGCCCATCTGCCTGCGCTCTCCAGCGCTCTGCGACGCGCCATCCTCGCACCCCTGCCTTTTTGAACTGTGCTGCGTTGATGAACATTGGCAATCTCTACAGCCAATGGTTCTCAATTGCTTTTTGCTGTATTCCAATTGGTTTAGTCGAAAGAAACTTTGTTGGATAAAGATATTGTTATATTTTAACAAAAAAGGAGTTGTTTTATAATACGAGTTGTTATAAAAATTTGTGAATTTGCAGAATTGACAGATGCTCACAGGAACAATTCTCTTCAAAGACTGCACAAATATTAAACATGTTTCAATATTCTTTTTAATTAATTTATATTTTTTTAAGCGTATAATTATATGTGTGCACACGTCATCGTGCAAATTTGTTTATTTACGCAATCGATATGTGCAATAAGTCATAGAACCTATTGACTGACAGATATATAAAAAAAAGTTCATCTTGGCTTATTTTTAAACTTCGTGGATAAGAAGGCTTGCAGAATTGTATCCTTCATAAGTTACTCAAATTAATAATGAGCTGATTATTATTTTAATATCCGCATGATTTTCCATTTGGAGATTTAATTCTCAAAGTTTATTTGTCACCACTGGATGTTACCCCATTTTTTAATAACAGTTTGGAGACTTAAACGAAATATTAGCTCTTCAAAGCTTATTGACTTAAATGTTAAATACAAATCATTAAAGTTCATGATTTGACAACTTTTTATTTATAAATTATGTAAAGCTATATTGAAAACCAACCTTAAAAAGAGTGTCTATAATATTGAGTAATTATGAGAACACCTCAGATTAAAATTCGATCTATATTTGTTTTTTTTAATGTTGATATCGAACAATAGTTTATTGCTTTAATTAGGACAGATTTCTGATTTCGTAATACGAACAGTTTCTCTCACCTTATGAGCATTAAAAAAATAGTTTTACTTAAAAATTATCAAAAGTTTGTATTGTTCAAATGAAAATAATTAAATATGTAGTATTCTTATAATATAACAGTTTATTTTGAATTATTTAATATAGATATTTTCAAATATATTTGTACCTTTTTATTTAGCTGTGTGCTCTTCTTTGTGGCACTAATAAAATGAGATTATTCTTTAGTAAACGAAATCGGTTTCTTCGTATTGACATTATGGTTTTTCTCTTTTTTCTTACATATTCCAGTGCTTTGAAAGTGTGGAGATGTAGACTAACTTATAAATGTGTCCCTCTGTGTTTTGCCTTTCACAACTTGCAACCAACTTAAAACTCGTTTTCCCTGAATACACTCGTAAATCGCAGCATCAATACTGAGAAAAATTCCCCTCGTCATGGGAAATTTTCGATTTGAAAGAAGTGCGAGAAATAATATATCTACCGCAATATGGAAAATAGTTCACATAAAAATAAAATACTCCCTACAATATTTATTGCTTGAAAATACTAAGTCACGACTCACGTGGAAATTCACAGAAGTATTGAAATATTTGTTATTAATAAAATGGTATTTCATTTAATAAAGGGTTTTTAAAATTAAGGTATTCATTATAAATTATTTATCTTTTCAATTTTGTGGGCGCAATTTTATTATGTTTAAGGATTGCGAAATATGTTTTCTAAGTCCTCTATATGCTATAGCTATATATTTTAATACGGGCAACATCGTTATTTGAAAAATACCTAAAAATGATCGAAAAAATACTACGGCCAAATAGTGTTGCAAAACAGGAAAAAATAATCAAAACCAGATGGAAATTGCATGCTTAGTAACGGGTTTAAAAAATATACATATATGTTATACTTTAAACATTATTTGATTTTGATTGTTTTTCATAAATAATTTTGATTAAATATTACTTGAATTTGATATTACTTTAATTAAATATTACTTGAAAAGTCTACTTCAACAATGCTGGAGTCAAACAGCGGAAAAAAACTGCCTATATTTAAATTCTTGCTAGTCGAACAATCATTAAATAAATGTATCGCAATCATAATATAATGCAAAAATACCTTTTTAAAATAGGTATCTCGGTTTTGGTAATAAACAGTCTTAAAAAACAACTGAACTACTACAATCCCGGTTTCAATAACCATAGTTTTGAAATCCCTAACTACAACTCATTTTGAATCTTGGTCTTCTTCCCCAAGCCTCGTGAATTCTAATGTTATTTAAAGTTTCTCATCAGTTTTTCAGGATGCTTTGTCTACTTATGTGGATTCAGATAGTTCTTCACTGTATTATATCACTGTGTGCTTCAATATTTTCCAACTTTAAACCAGTTTTAAATTATTAAATATCAACATAAACTTTTTACGATATCTGTTCTAACTCTTAAAAAATCACACCCCTAAATGAAATGTGTAACGGCTTAAAGTTTTCAGACTCGTAAAAAACCATAATAACACCAAAAAGAATAAGCCAGGGAAATACTGAATTGATTTGTCTACCAAAGTTTCATCTTACTACGGTTGCAGTTACGCATAAACAACGAATGATATTAAAACTTTGCAATTTTGCTTTTTAGTACGGGAAAATTACAATGTTCCACAATAGTTTCAAACAACATTGTCTTCAGTAAAAAAAACATTCACCGTACAAAGATGAATCGGCTAAAGCTATGACTGACTTTACGCAATATTTCTGAGAACCTTAACGTGTTTACAGTATCAACCAATTTTGTTATTATACATTATAATAACAAAATGGTGAACTTAATAAAAAATAGTAAATGTTTTATATTATTATAGTTCAAGGCGGTTCACTGTCAACTGTTGATTTTTTTAATTTAATTTTATTCCCGTGTAAGCTTTCTCCTAAAATTAAGTAATCTCGAGTGACTGTTAATTCTCTATCAGATTATATTTAAAAGTTTACAACAATATGACATACCAGTAATGACTGACAGAATTATCAACTGATGATTATGGCAGTACAAAAAGTATTATTGTTTAGTATACAATTCTTAATAATATAATATAGCACTATTTTTAGTATAAACATCTTTTTTTCAAAATGTAAATAAAATAATTTATTTACAGAGAATTTTTTACCTCGTCTCAAAAATATATATATCATATACTATTTATGGTTTAAAAAATATGTTATTTTTATTACTTGTAAACTGATTTTAAAATTTACCAACCAAGTTGAATTACTTTGTCGTCTTAATTGTCTTAATACAAGTGATTTAAATTTACACAAATTACCATGTCTTCTAAAACCGAAGTCGAGTGATTAACTCATAACAAATCACCGTTAAAGCCCCAATATTGAAATGTTATATTTAATTTTAGTTAAATTCTCAGATTTGCTAATTTGATACTTAATGTACGATGTCTTTTTAAGACGTTGATAATTTTATTTACTCACAAATCACAATGTTCGAAAATGTTTATTTTATACTTTTCCGAGTTGTAAGTCTAAGCTCGTCCGATTGGCGAGTACGTCTCTCCCCTTTCTCAAAGAGAGCATTGCTAGCAAAGCTAGTACGGCTAGATGGTGGATATGCGCTGTCCTTATGATATAAATTCATTTACTTCCTCAATATATGTTTCAATTCTCCCGTTCGAAGGGATAGGATCAAATTAAGTCAACTTCCCCCCATTATTCATAGCCAGATAACGATGTATTATATACGATGTCATCTTATCTCGTGTAAAGTTATCTATCCCAAGTAAAGCACTGCATACAAATAGTCTTAGGTCGATGATGGTTGAATTATATGTGCCGGACGCTTCAAAAACTTTTAAAGAACTCAATTCATTTTGATTCAATCAATGACTTTGAAAGTAATTGCTACATTTACTTTAGTTATTTGATTTGTTAGTTGACATGTATATTTAAACCATGCATTTAGTTTTTATGTATTCTTTACCAAAGATAAAAATATATTAATAATACAACGATGCAGATTTAATTAATTTAATAGTGAAATTTATCAAATGAGGATTATTTTTCATACTGAATTCCCAATTTGAAGTATGTAAGGTGTTCATTCTTAATTATTGTCAGAAAAGCGTCAAAAGTACAATAGTATTTAAGTTTCGTTAATTATTGAAACTTCTTTATCGAAAAAAAAATCTTAAAATAAATTAAATATTTTAAATCTTGGGGAATAAAGGCATTTTTATTGAAAGTTTAATCAGCTTATAAAGATAGCTTGTTTCCTCAATAGAAAAAGATTGAGCTTATTTGTTTTGCATCATTAAAAAAATGAATATATATATATATATATATAATCTACATATTAATAGTCGATTAAATAATCACCAATAATCAAAAATCACAAATATGTTCGTATTTATGTCCTCGGGTCTTTTTCTTCTTCTACGAAATATATTTGTTAGCGTACTTGAAAATTAGTTGAATAAAATATATATTTTATATAATAGAGGTCTATTTCTGCTACCATTTTTGATGCATACAAATATATTTGTTAGCAAATTTAAGCATTTCAATTATTCTAAAAACTATATTATATACAATTTAAATATTGCAGGGCAGGGCTGTCGATATATGCCCCGAGATATATTTCTTTTGCTTTTAGAATTTCTGGCTTATTCAATAAATAGATTTGTAATTTATTTTTCACGCCAGTAAATTTACTGACTTCTTCAAAATGCAACAAAAATCCCCCCGTTGAGGTCAACGGGCTTACAGCTAATATATTTTTAATTTTGTCATTTTACTTAGTATTTATATGACATTTATGTATCATAAATTCACGTCGCTGTTTTTTAGTAAAAACGTACGTTCCAATGAGAGCTTTGGTATAATTGTCGGTTTCCGCTACTTCTGTATCTAGAAATGTCTTGGTCAAATTGCGGTTTAAGCTTGAGTAATAATTCAATATGTTTACAAAACTCTAACTAAACCAATACGTATAAATTGGTCAGAGACATGGACTGTTACTGACTCTCGCAGACTCAGACTAGTTTAGTTTAAGCTTTCGACTTAGGTGCTTGATGAATCTTCAATATCGAATATAAATGATTTAACGTGCACTTTAATTTCTGACGATGTCGAATGGCAATACCCAGATCGTTGATTAAAATTGCCTTGTTCATTTTTTAAAAACTTACTTTATGCGACGATATAAACGGTTAACTTTCGTGTAATTATTTGCTACAAAAAAATGCACGTATATAGCTTTTGGGGGGACGGGGAAAGTTAGGCGATCACAAAATTTCATGACTTGGTGAATTCGGGAAAAAAAATGTACTACAAGCAAATGGATAAGCATACAACATTTTACTCTTGAGTATAGTAATTTTTGAAATATAATCTACATAATATTGAAAGGAAGTTTATTCTGCATTGTGTTTTCAGCAAAACCGGTCGCTCTTACATTATTATAATTACTTATTAAAAGGATTTTTTTAAATGTATTTTCATAATAATTGTTGGAGATAATGACAGGCCAAACAAATCACTTTTTACCATAAGATAAAATACACTTGGAACACGTATGCAATAAAAAAAATATATTCTCAATAAAAATTCTACTCAAAGAATAAAACACTATGTTTGACTAATTCTACTTTTATTTAACTGATCAGTTGATAATAATCGTCGTGAGTGAAACCGGCCCTGGTCATATTCAATAAAAAATATTTTTTGAATATAATTCTTTTCCACCAACTATTTATAATTAACACATCGAAAGTGAAAAATTGTAATAACAACAGTAAAAAAACCAAGCACAACCACTAATTTTTGAAAAAGACTCAGGTGGTGTATAGCCATAATTGCTGAATGAAATAAGTTAACAAAGGAAGGAGATACTTTAAAACTATACGATCACAGTGAATAAACGTTATTTTGACTGAAGAATTTTCATAAAGCACTTACTTTAAGTACGAAGAGCTGATAGCTTTAACGTACTATTGTGGATTTGGGCAACGTGGCATCTCCAACTAGTATATTAATTTATTGGGTAAGAGCATGTCAAGCAGTGACGGCTGCAAATTCAGCGCAATGAATACCGAAATTTATTTGATAGTTGCAATTTTTTTAACTGAAATTGCCTGATGTACACATCCAATGCGTTGTTTTGTAACTTTTAGTAGAAATACCATAAACGACATTAATGTAATATAAAATTCTCAAACGAACACTTGTTCTGACAAGGAACACTGAGGAATGTTTCCGTGCAAACGTCAAACTCTTCGCTTTCATCGCCAATTTTTTAAGAGCACCCAGAATAATATGTTGAGCAGATCACATTGTAAGATGCCAGCCTTTTTGGTGTACTTTTTGTAATTTAAAATGGTCGTTCAGTAGATTATCGATCCCTAAGCTAACCTCGCAAGTAATTTCTCATAAGGTTTTGATGGAAAGAATAGCAATTGTACAACACACATTTAACTTACTTGACAACGCCATCCAACTTCTAAGCTTTTTTAGATTGTATATGCTGAAAGTCCGCTATGAAAACAATTAGTTATGTCAAAACCATCTATAGAATATTCATTAAATGCATGAATTCGAAATGTGCTCTTGAGTCGTACTTTATTGGCACGTACAGAAATGAGCATAAATTAGGCCTTCTTCGTTGATTATCTTGAAGTGACTTGTTTATTATAATAACAGACGTGACTTGAAAAAGATATAACTCGTGGCTTAAATCTTCAGTCATAACATTTAAGCAATTGTTTTGTTGTGTTTTTGAATGACATTTAAACTCAAAAAACATGTAGATTACGGTTATCGAGTGCGCTACTGGTCCTAGAAACAATGTGCCTAGTGGCGAATACAGGTAAGCTACGAAGGAGTAGGTAAATATTATCGTCGGCAGTTAACTGCCGCAGGGAAAATTTCATACGAGGTTAAGTGAGAAGGCTCCGTGGGCGAGGGGCTGCGGCGGAGGCGGGATAAACATAAACAGTGCGCGGCTGCCCTCGCATAATCAAATTTATTTTGCTGATTGGCGGGATTCAATTTTGTTAGATTATCGAAAGCTTTCCTTCTTCTCGTCACGCTGCTATTCCACAAAACACACAAAATAATACTTTTATTAATATATTGTGTCACCGAAAGGACAATTTTTTCTATCTCAAGTGTTTCAAAAAGAAAATTTGCTGTCAAATTCGGCCTGAATTATAGTTAGATGAAACGATACAAGTCTAACAAGGTTACCAGTTTTTATTATATTAAACATTAAACATTCCTCTAAGATGTAACTGCCATTAGTCGTCCTTATTTGATTGAATTATTTGAAAATCTTCAAAACAGTTTCATATTTCATAATAATTTATGAAACCGCAATCCGATCAGATCCTCATTATAAATAATCATATTTTAAAATTTGAAACATAAACTACAGCTTTCAGTGACAGCGCAAAAGACAAAATATAACAGTTTATTGTGAATTTTTAATGGGACATTTTAAAATTGTGAGACTGGATTTTTTTGTCTAACTATGTATTAAATTATTGTAAAGATAATTAAAAAAAAATGCTTAGCGTCATTAAACACAAACTACAATTATTAAGCGTTATAACAAAGTGCTATTTTTAAGACATTTTTTTTTATCCATGTCCGCTCCCAATGTAGAACATATGGTCATCTAATGAAGGAATCTCAACCGAACTTTTTCTACAAGAGCTTTTTGTTACTCAGTACGCCCAGTTATTGAAGGGTCGGAAAGGTGGGAAGGAATTTTTCTACATCACAAACAGAAATCGATATATCGATCGAAAAAGTGCTGCTCGTACTGGAACTCGAGCCCGTGAAATCCGGCATGGAAGCCAACCACGCTAACCGCTGCGCCATCGACTATCACAGAATTTTTTTAGAACATGTTATTAATACGGCAAATAAATCTCATTTTCATTTCCGAAGTTTTGAGATTTTAGCCAAAATGACAATTTTATAATTTTCAATTACATTATCTTAAAAACTTTGCATATTACACCAACAAAATTCATTTACGATGCAATTAAAAGAAGTTGGAGTTCGGAGCATATTTCATTTTCCCATAATTTTGCACTAGAATAATAATAGAGTTGTATACGTCATAATTATATTGACTGCCACCGTTCGTTGCGAAGGTAAATTATTCCGAGTTGAATATTGCGGTGAAAACTTTTAAGCAGGTAATACTTTTGGCAGTCTAGTCGATCTATTATGCTTAACTTTGATCCTGTTAGTTTTAAAGTTAGCAGTTCTCTGCGCCGCGACGTATTGATACACTTTTCACGACTGCTATGCAATCGATTGATTTGGATGTCATCAAAACATCGATTTTAAATTTTATGTTTTTCAACCGGGCGCTTTATGTTTTATATTCCGGGCGCTTAGTATTTTATTACAAAGTTATCTTGAACATGTTTTACCATTTGATCTTCTAAATAAATTACTTAATTGATTCACAATTTTTATTTTATAAATTAAAAATCAATATCCTACTTGTCACATGGGTTTTTATAACATGGAGATAACTTTCTTGGTTTTACCTTGTATAAGCTCAATGCTATCATAATGAAGTGGGTGTATATTTATATAATATAATACTACTTTATTTGAAAAAGATAGGCTGAGCGAATGAGTAACATACAGTTCTCGTAGGAATACTTCTGTTGAGATAGATACCTCCATTAGGAGGCTATATGCTACACATTGGAAGCGGACATGAATTTAAAAAAAAAATAAGCATTTTGTCGATTTTCTATCTCATTAAAAAAACTTCTTTTAATTCATACACCCAAGAAACATGAAAACATTAGATTTCACAGTTATATTCTTAAAAACCAGAAGTTTTCTGTATAATCTTTCAATTGTTGTTTTTTATTATTAAAAACATCTGAATGTATCTGAAGGTAATTAATTTTCTTGAAATTGATATCGTACTGAAATAGTGAATATTATTTTATTTCTGTTATTTATTTAGAATACACAGATTAGCTTAAGTTCGCTTCTTAAGCCATAGCCAACAACTAAATCAGAGATGAATATACAAATTCAGGAGAGTTTAACACATGACCATCTTTAACACCCATTGCGTATCCCTTACATAAATATGATATTTTAAAAAAAATGTTTAAATTAGTGTGGGTACACGATATTTTTTACAAACTATCCATCACTGTTTTATATCTGATGTTGGGTAATGTGTATTTAACATATTTATAACATTACTGAAATGTGATCTCACTTATACACAAAATAAATACGGGATGGCTTTAATGTAACAGAAAACACACATAAACGAGTTTATTGTTAACATTTTTTTAAGAAAATAAAATTATGGTTTACAGAAGAAAATCTTGGGGGCATCTTTTTTTCGGAAAATAAATGTTAACACAACGCCTGTTGTAACTGGCATCACAATCCTCCATTATAGAAGACTAGTAAAAAATATTGTGTCAGTACAATTCACAAAAATTGGAAATTTCGTCAGCAAAAACGTATTTTTTTATTTATTTCGTGTCTGAAAAGAAAGAAATACATGTCTGACGTTTTTTTTCTATTGTGGAGCTGCTCATCGTAATGTGTTGATGCATTGGAATCGACTGAGCCGTAAAAAGGTTTGTGAACTGTCTCATCTTATTTATTTTTCCCTTGAATAAAAAGGAAAACATCTTTTATGGGACCGGAAGATGAGCATTGGATGAAGGATAAGACGTTTTTTACGGTTTTTATGGGGGAGTGAATGTTTTCTGACACTAATTTAAAATGTATTCTGCTTAACATAATATATCCACCGAACGGTGTAGGGGTAATTTTTTTATACACACATTTTTCGTAAATCTTTTTTATTCGCAATTTATTGTTTGGTACACGCTTAAGCCGTTTTAAATACAACAAAACCAAATTTACATCCAGTTAAATAACTTATATCAAATATAAGTTATGTAAGTAAAGGTCAAACCATTTTTTTTTGTTGAAAATATCATGACACGCGGTTTTTCAAGCATTAACATTTCTTTCATTTTCGATGCCATTTTTCCGTTGCACAGTATATTTTGAATCCAGCAAATACTGAAAAACTTGATTTCTACGATTTGTTGCGCATTCGCTTGTAGTGCGAAGTGGTATCTGAAAATATATTCATCATCGAAAATATGTCATCGATGTTTTATTTAAAAGTTAAAAGAGTTCTTTTGATCATACCGTTGATTAATTAGTGAACATACGATTTCTTAATTAAACAGAACTTAATGAAACTAACTAAACTAAATGCCGCCTGTGTGGTCGAGTGGTCAACGGTGTTGGCTTCGGCTACAGAGGGCCCGGGTTCAAATCCCGGTACGGACAGTTTTATAAAATTGATTTTTCAATCGATTTATGAATTTCTGTTCAAAGGCATGGATGTATGTGATGTCTTGAATTCCCCCCTCTTACCCATCCTATCCTATAAACGGGGCGTATCGAGAGCGATTAGCTTACCACTCATCCTGTCCTAGCCCTATCCTTCTATCCCTACTCTCTTTGGAAAAAAAGAGGTTGAGCAACTGAGTAACAAGCAGTTCTCGTAGAAACACTTCTGTTGAGATAAACTCCATTAGGAGTCCATATGCTCCACATTAGAAGCGGACATGGTTTTAAAAAAAATTAAAAAAAAAATATCGTCGGTATACTGCCAAAAAGTGTTAATTCAAAATATCTTTTTTTCAGATAGTCGTCATTTTTGGTAAACATTTTTATTCATGCAATACAACTATAATTGAGCCTTTGAGAAGTGAAGTGAATTAATTAATATTGAAGGAAATATTGAGTTTGATGCATTTTAATATTCCACTTGTCTTAAAGTAAGCTTAGTAAATAATACACATTGAAATAGTGTTATCTTAAAAGTTCAATAGAAATGTTTCACCAGTTTGCTACTTGGCTCACTTCACTTCTCAAGGGCACAACTGATCATTTTTACTACTTCCTGAAATTTTATTATGATGAAGGAATTAAATACAAATATTAAAAAGCGTATGGTTATTAATTTGTGGTTTTTTGACACATATAACTTTGAACGGAGTTGACTTTATTTATATTACATCTTCAAATTAAATAAAAATAGATTTACGTATGTTTTATTTAACTGTCTTATAACTCAGCATTTATAACTCAAAACAGCTGATTTTTGACAACGCTTTCTTTCGCTGATATTAAGACCTATATTGAGCTTATCGAAAGTGTCACTAATAGCCAAGTATCATTTATTCTCACCATAAAAGTTTATAAATATGTACGTCTTTAAGTTGTCGGCAAACAGTAATCGTATTTGTTATTTGCTTAACTCACACTTATTATCAGAATGAACAAATACGAAACCTTGAATATTTTAATTTTCTATCGATTCAGTTTCTAAAGTTCTTTCAGTACAGACTGTCTCTTTGTTTGAGTGAGGAATAAAATTTCATAAATCAAATTCGCCTTTAAAATTTTACAGCAAAAAAATATCATTGATTTTGTCGAAAACTGAATGTTGAATTGAAATGCATTGACAGCTTAAAGTCAGTGTTTTTGATTGTTGACTATTTGAAAACTCGCAACAAAAAATGGACTGATAATCTCGCAAATGAAACGCTTTTCTTGTAATTCCATAAAATATCATTTGTTTTACTTTTTATTCCTAATTTCATTACAATAACATTATTGTATTTCTAGTTATAACAACCTCAGTTTAGTCGTCTGATACTATCGCACAAATAATAATCATTAGAAACATTGCAAGAAAAATGGTACGGATATTCGTGGATTGTGAGATTGATAATTTGACGTCATGACGTTTGAGGTCAGTTTAAAATGGTAATAAATACTTGAGCGTCTGAGTAACAAACAGTTCCCGTAGAAAAAAAATCTATTAGGAGGGCATATGCTCCACATTGGGTCCGCTTCCATGGACAAAAAAATACAATACAGCTTGATCTCGATTGCATTTAGGTGTATTTAATGAATTTTCTATGAAAAACGATGACAGTGTTTAAATAAATCTTGGTGTAAAATGAAGTAGAAAATAGACAAATTTTTGTGTATGTTACGCAGATTTATAACTTCTTTTCAACCTGATATAACTCCGATGTATTCCTCAAAGCACGCCTGCTGTTTTCCGCTGCATTGAACAATGCGTAACAACGACTCTTTTGAGTTTGAAGATGAATAAAATCAAATGGCAAGCTGTTGGAAACATAGTAAATTCAAACGAAGAGTTCTGAAATCTTTATTAGACAAATTAAACCTCGCGAAGTGTAATTAGATCGAAAATCAGCGGCAGTGTCATCGCCTAAAGATGGAGGGGAAAGGCTAACTGTACCATAACACCGTCTGCCCGTAAGAACTCAAGTTTTCCTCCAATTTGCAGTTAAAGAGATAATCGTCGTCGGCAGCTAAAAACATCGCCCTCCTCCGCGCCACCTCCGCCCCCAGCCTGCAATATGCGACAGGCATTATTCATTCCCCGGATCTGAGAACAAGTGTTTTATTGAGAGGGAGAGCTTTGCATATTCAGCGGAGCTGTGATACCGCCGCGGCATGCTAATTCCAACCGACTCGCTTTTAACCGTAACGTTCTTGTTCCCCGATCCACTAATAAGCTAAGTAAACGGATAGACGTATACTTTGTATAGATTGTCTGTTATTTGAATTTATCTACGTGCAACAAAATTTCTCATAGCGATACGGTTTCAGTGTATCCTTCGCCTGCAGTTGAAAATGATCCTATTGCGATAAGTGCAAGAAATCTTTGTTAAAAAGACGCCAAATTTAAGAAAAATGTACGTATTTCTCACAACGCAGGATCGTCATTTTACTTTCAAAACATTTTCAAAAATGTAAATCTTTGCTTTCGATAAATTTTTTGAGAGCCAAAACATTTGAAATTTCAGTTCAAAGATTTTTTCGAAACCCATTCTTGGAACTGTATCGATATTTTAATTTATTCAACAGAGTTCTTTCACCATAGCCTATATACATTATTATTTATATTTCTAAAAAACGTTAACAAAACTTGCTAAAGTACAATTTAAATGTTCTTTTACCAAAGTTTTGAATGTTTCGTTATCTATTTCGTTACGTATTTTTAGAGCAGTGGTAAATGAGAAATTATCATTTTTTAACTCGATGGCTGCCACAGACGTGATATCTCGTAAAATTGTTCGTGCTCAACACGCCAGTTACATGTTAGCTCGTCAATAACTAATTAAATTAATTATTGAAAATTATAGCCGGCGCGCTAGGTAATTACGTACTTTTTTTACGGCAGCTAAAATGTTAAATTAAACATGAAACATGTTTTCGTCCGAAAATAATATTTCTAAATACTTTTACCTTTGACTTGTCTCTCATAATATATTTGATTATATTTTTATATACTCCACAATTTTAAACAATAACTAGGACCGGTTTTACTCATCCCAAGCATTTTCAACTGATTATTTACGTATATTTTAACTATAATAACACATATTTTAATATAAAAGTAAGCCCAAATGTATCTCAAAATTTGTTTGACTTAAACAACTATTTTTTTAATCCATCCTGATCAGCTCTCTTCGAGCATAATGTCCATTTAATGCTAACTGAAGGAAACTCTATTGCACACCAATCATTTTGCTAGAGGCTTTGTTCAAAACAACCAATGAGTTGTGTTTGACCGCCTTCCAGGTTGTTACAAGCCCTCAGGGTAAATTTAAATATAATACTGTTCTTAGGTATCTATAACACGTGTCTAAATGCGATCTGACGAATAATATTTACAGCGGGTAGTGAATTAATCACAGTTCAGTAATTATTTTGAATAAATAATCATTATATGAAAATATTCAAAGTGACTAATTTTGAAATGCTTTCGCAAAAAAATAGCAGTAAATTAAACTTAACGAATATTATTTATTAACGATTTTACATTCTAGCTTTTAATAAAATAAACGATTTAAAATAAAGGTTTAATTGGGTGCCTCCATAAGTTAATTATATTCTATATTTATACACACTTTATTTCACCACAAAATAATATAATCGGTATATAGTAATCAGACTAGGGCTAAGGGATATGTATTCTAGCAATTTGAATTTTGATATTTTGTTTATTGAATTTATTTAAATTGATAAATATATAATCCAATCCCGAGATTGGGATTAGCTCACCGAGAAATTTGAAATCCTCAATTCCCTATACTTTTTCCCCAGATTATCTCTAAGCCTCGTTTTTCTTTTTAGCTCACCGAGGAATTCGAAATCCTCAATTCGCTATACCTTTTCCCTGGATTGTCTCAGAAACTCGTCGAATTTACTATATTATTCCACCAGGTTTTTTTTAGCTCTTGCAATTCCAAAATCGTATCAGTTTTCGGGATTTGCTCAAAGATTTCTCAATCCCGAAATCCCGGGATCGCGACCATGTCAATCCCGGGATTTTGGGATCAGAAAATTGAACGGAATTCCGGGATTGGATGCCCTAATAGCATCCACAGAATTGAAGTTTTTTAATTATTTTAAACCAGATGTAAATAATAACGTTGTATTACAATGTCTATAATATATGTACATATATATATATATTTGTGTTTAACTTAATTCATCAAAATATCTGTAACGCAGCAAACACACACATACACTTTCTGTCGTGACTCGTGAGTGAAGATATGTGTGAGCGTAAGTGTTGAGTGAATTTTTAATGCACATCTCACATATACTCTTTGTTTTTATATTTGCTTTTCGTTCTCAAGCGTATTGAGAGAATATTTTTTTAATGTATTATTTATTTTTTTAATTTATTAAAAAAATATTTGACATATGACAATTCGCCAATTATTTTAAAGTCGAAAGATCGTACGAGAAAAATTCGATGATAAGTCACTTGAGATTAACTCGAGGAGAATTGACATTACAAACACCCACGCTTTAGGTCCCAATTTTAATTTTTTTTTTTAAATAAAAATTTGACAATGACCTTCCCGGGAATCGAACCCAGACCGGCCTGATTGGTAGAGCAAGCTCTAACCAATTAGACCACAGAAGGCGACTGACAGGTAAGATTGAAAGATAACACTTCCACATCGTAATTGTTATTCGTTTATAATGTAATCTAATTCATAAATTACAAAAAATATTTGACATTACAGTTAATGCGCCAAATATTTTATATTTGAACGATTTTTGTTGCAATTAAAATTTAAAAAAAAATAAGTTTGACATTGGGAATTGAATCCAATCTGGCCAAATCGAGAGATCCAAGCTCTTACCAACTAGACCACAGTAGGCTAGATAATACGTTGAATTTTTCATTCTTCTTTTTACACATATTCCTCTTAGTTTGGGTATAGCCAATATTTAGTTTCTCGATTAAACGCCGAAAATGTTTTTCAGCGAAAGTTTGTACGAAATTTGAATTTTCATTTCGAAACATTAGTATCAGCGGTCTGCTGGAAAAATCCAAAGTTATCAACAGCACTGCAATAGTAATTATTTTGCCCAGACGAGGATGATGGTAAGTGGAATTGGCGAGAGTTGAGCGCTGAGCACGCAGTCAGCTATAAGCCGTGAGTGTTGTCGAGTTAGCCTGCCGACCATTAAAAGTTTTCTATTAAATTGGTCGGGACCTGTCGCACCGAGTTGCCCCAAGACGCGCGAAGCCGCAATAATTTAACCACCAGTTCACATTTACAAACTTAATAAACAACTTATCAACTTATTCAGTGCGTTTGTCACTTCTGATTCTGCAACTTCATTTTAAGCGACTAAGTTTAATGATCTTTCTAATGCATTCAAAAAAGGACTGGTGAACCCGACTTTATGTTTACAGCAGATTCTTGTTTAATTAATACTCTTTGCTAAGAGTGTCTAATTGAACAACAATTTAAATACCAAATCATTTCATTTGACCTAAAAAATAATTAATTTACGAAACAATACTGGCATTTCCCGTAGCTGAATGGTAGAAGTTATATGCCACTCTAGGGCTTAGACAAAAACCGACTTTTTAAAAAACCGGTTTTAGAATGTCAATATTTTCCGAAAACCGGTTTTATTTAAATAGCGAGAAATAACTCATTTTTTTAATGTTGTTTATTTATACACATAATAATACACAACAATAAATTGTTTAGTGTTACTCCTCAGAAAATATGATTTAAGAAAACACAAAGCGTGAACTGATCGTTTTGGTAACAAAATTTCCTGATATCGAAAATACCCTTTCGCTGGGTGGGGCATGTGGGGCATATGGTCTTTAAGCCATCAAATAAAAGATCCAAATTTTCTGTTCTTTTGTTTATAGACGCGTTTATGGAAAATTTGGTACAACCGGTTACGAAGTTGAAAAATCAGTTTTCGAATGTCACAAATTTAACCAAAAAACCGGTTTTTGAAAACCGACAAGCCCTATGCCAAACGTTTAAATCTTCATATGAAAAATTTATAAAAATGGTTTGTATTAAATCTATAAATAGACTTATATGACTAACAAAGTAAATCTGACAACTTTTTAATTCTACTGATTCTATTAAGAACCAAACATAAAAAAATCCATTTTTTGTATGGAATGTGTGCCAACTATTTTTTTTTAATCCACGTCCAATCTCAATTCAAAGCATGCGGCCTCCTGATGGAGGTATCTCATTATAGGTTTTTCTACGAGGACTGCTTGTTACTCAGATGTTCAACCATATTTTTTTAAGAGAGTGTGGATAGAAAGGATATGGCTAGAACAGAGTAAATGATTAACTAATCGCTCTCGCTTCGCTCCGTTATTTTGATGGTAATAAATTATTAGACATCACAAACACCCATTCTATCGAATTCATTAATAAACCGTTTTAAAAAATTTGTCCATACTGAGTATTATTAATACCGAATAGTAACATCCGTAAAATTCAAAGATACTTACTTCTAGCTCCACATTTTAAAAAAGTATAATTCTTCAAAAGATGACAGTGCCTCCTATGCACATGGTTATAAAAGTAATATGGATTAATAGTTTTTTTTATACACTTTCAGTATTGTTACATAATGACAAAAAAAATATTTTTAAACACTTAAAAAGTTTTAATATTTTCCCATTCTTTTAATTAAGCACATTTCTACTTAACGGCATTTAACTTTGACACGTTTTTAGCCTCTTTGGGAAGCATCTTCAGACTTACATTCGAAATTTAATTTTTAAATTATGAAAACATTATTTATCATTCTTACAAATTACAAAAAAGTTAAAAAATAAAAATAACAAAGTTGTTTAACTGGTGAACTATTTTCTAGTTCTAAAATTCTTTATTTTCTTTTCCAAAAACAATCATGTTGTTATACTCCATTAGCAGTCCATGTGGAGCACATTAGGAGCGGACACGGTGAAAAAATATGTATTCATGCAATTTTATGAATAAAATGTGAGTTTATTTGCTGAAAGCTACTCTTAATATCTATTTAAAGTTAGTTTCCATTTTTAAGTAATAGATCTTTCAAAAATCTCAAAGAAAAATTTAATAGCAGTATTAAACAAAATACACCCATCAGAAAAAAAGTACAGTTTGATTCGTTTTTCAACATCTTCCATTCACTTGAGTTTGAAAAATTACTTATTGACACTTAACTGATTCTTAAATATCTATTGGTGGTAATTTATTAAGTTTAATATTTTCATAAATTTGGCTGACATCAGTTTAATGAACCCATAAGAGGTAAAGTGAGCCAAGTAATGTTTTAGAAAAAAAAGCTGGATGCGTTGTAATTTTTTACACGTCTTAAAGTATCGTAAAAGTCCGTAAAATAAATATGTATGCAATCCACCAAAACACCAAATAAAGACGTGATTGTATTATACTTAAAGGTCCAAGAAAAAAGTTTTACCATTTCACTATTTGGTCTTAATAATGTCTAGGTTTTATCATAATGTAAATTTGGTCATGGAATCTGAACAAAAACCAAGAACTAAAAAATAGTATCGGTCAGCATATTTTCAAGCCCATCAATAATTGCCGTGTGCTCGATCAACAAATTGGTTACTGCAGTTACTGATATTGTCTCTGATAATGTCTCTGATGATAATGATAATAATACCCGAAATGATATTATTATTTTAATTCAAAACAATGCTCTGTATGGAAGAAGATGTAACTATTGTTTTAATGGATTTTTGTTCCGCATGTTTGACGTGACAATAAGACAGTTTAATAATTAACGGCGAAAATTATAAATTTCGCAGAATTTGGGTGGTATGGTATGCTGGGCTTGAACTAAAATGTAAGACAAAACACTGCAACAATCCTTAAAGGGCCACAGACGAGGTGCCGTATGCATCAAGTATAGTTACCGAAATGTAAATATCTCGAATACATTCATTAAAACTAGTTGTGTATTTATGAAAACGGCACGGTCGAGCACTTTTCGGCTGAAGTTTGACCATACGTTCAGTAGCAGAAATTCCAGCTGCGTGCCTATGCAAATTTGGTCGCTTCAGAAAAGTCATTACCCTTGTTTCCCCGAGGAACGAAATTCCTCTTTCTGCCAGTGAAAACACAATGTAGTGCATGACGGGACTCGCTAAAATAATATAATCCGAGCGGGCGGATCTGTGCAAGAAGTGCGGCGGGAGACGTATCAAATCTCATGGTTAACCATACGTTTTTGCGTGTGGAGAAATCACACAACTTCCTTCGTATCGCCCTCTCCTCGCCCCCTTTCTTCCTTGCAAACCCCCACAGCACGTCTCTTGCGCTTATGTTACATTTGAATTCAAATTATCTACCTTTGAATACTGGTCAGTGTCGACTAGTATTGTTTTCAGAGTGACAGTTGTATTTAACCATCAGGATGTATTCAAAAATATTTTTTATAATTTAAATCATTTTTCTCTCGTTTTACAATCTTATTACGACTGCTTCCGTTTATTGAGGTTCATAGATTTGTCTAAAATAATCTCATGTCATAATTATAATATAAAAAATTCAAATAAGTAACAAAAAACTACAATTAAAACCTGTCTTCATTTGAAAACAAAATAGTGATTATATCTGCTTCAACTCATTTTTCGTGAAAAGAAGGACAAGAGTCAATTTATCTAAATGTCATTAATGATAATTTCGTGACCGTAGAAATTAACTGTTTGAAAGTTTTAAGCCGACAGAATAGTGTTAATTAACACTATCAGAGTGATATTTACTGAAGTATTTTTTTAATAGTAGCTTAACGCATTTTTCATCGGAATGGTTGTTAGAAGAGTGTTATCTGTTTAGTTAATAAATATCAATCAAATGAAATTTTAATTGTATCACTGCAAAGCTTGGGATGAAAATACATTTTATAAAAAAGGTTTTTCGCACTCAAAATAGAATGCTTCTTTATTATGCACATTTCAAACAGTTCAACTCGATAAAAATAATCGAATAATATTTTTGAATTGTGCTTGGCGCCAGGTAAGGTTATCCCAACGATATTTTTGCAGTAACAAATAATTATTTATTTATTCCAGCTTTGCTGCGATAAAAATACACCATGCAATATTAAAAATTCTAAATTAAGACTTTTATGCGCCATACTCAAAGAATAATATAAACTAATCATTTGTAAAGTTTTTGACGTTTTGACTTTTATATTAATCAGATTTATTTATAATAGATATTTTAGATTGAAATCCTTAATTAATGAACGTATGAAAATGAAAAGACTTTTTACGGGATATAAAGGGGTGTGAAATCGTATGTACATATATTATTATATACGATACTTTTTGTACGATAATCTTAAAGAGGTGAAACACTTTTCACAGTTAATTAAACTGAAAGTCAAATGTTTTGAAATTCAAGTTTAGTTTTGAAATGTACCATTCCCAATTTTAATTTTACTAGTCATACTATGTGACATAGCGCTCAATGTACTTGTTAATAATATTTTTTTATAAAAAATATACAGTTCTTCTAAATAAAATTTCGAACGACATAAACTTATTGTTCGCGTATTTTTTTCGGCGCTACTGTTCATCCGGCTCTTTATTATTCAGAGCGTCGCGCGAGTAATATATTTTGTGAATCATTGGTTGTTATTAAACCATATTACTCGGTTGGGTGAGGGGAGTCTCAGGCAGCTACCAGCCGACATCCAGCACCCTGCTACGCGCCACTGGCTTATTCTCCCTCGCTCTTGTTCCTGCGTTTTACTTCTTCGTTCATCCCTTACAGCCTCTAAGTCACTCTCGGCCGCTTTTACGATTACAATTATTGATACTTTGATTTGCCTCCTTCCTTAACGATATCAAAATATTAATAAAAAGACATTTCGTCGAAAATGTGTTGATTGTTTTTAGTTTGAAGTTAATTAAACTATCATAATTTATTGATAAGGTAACACATAACAAAACATCTCTTTTATGTATTTATATATGATGTTTTATAAGACATGGCTGATTGAGGATATATCAAGCAAAAAATACATAAGTGTACTTTTTAATATTCAATATTAATTTTCTTATGAAGTCTTTATTTATTTGAGTCACAGAGAATTATTACATCATTTTTTCAAAGAAAAGTCAAACATTTTTCAAAACTATGAAACAAAGCTTCAATTATTTATAAAACAGCTAATCCTTCCAACTTCAATTCTTCAGCTCTCTATTTTTTACTGTCATATATATAAGTGCGAAAATAAAATGGAACTAAGTCTTAATTTTTTGTTGAAGTTAAAAATTCCATCATAACTACAATATATATATATACGAGTAAGAAGGCCATTCAAACCAGCGTTGTCGAATTCACGTTAAAAAAACACATTTTACATATAAGTTAATACGAATACAAATCCTGTTTTGGCTCTTCTGAAAAGTAACAGTTTGAAACATTACCCTTTTTTCTCTTCGCTCACAGATATGTAATATAATATTTCAAAGTGAACATTATTTATTAACACACATTTAAAATCAAACTGTCTCAGTGAAAACAAGCATTAAACCTTTGTCAAAATAACATATTATATTAAGTTGTCGACGTCTCAAATTAACAATTAAGTAATCCCACTGCCAACCGTAACATGTATACAGCCAATAATTTCATGATTCCTTTCATAACAATTTAGCAATCAAGAAAGACAAACGAATTTGCTCGTCACGCCAACAGTGATGCACGCAATAGATATTTTAACAAAATGCAGAAAGAAAGCAATTTATTGTCGTGACGTTAACAATTTATTGATAGTCTCAACTCTCATATTCGTTTTAAAAGTAGAAATATTTTTTTAAAATACAATAAATCAAAACATGTATTAATTATTTGAAGTCAAAATTCATATATGAAAACTCAGAGAGTTTTTGTCAAATATAAAGCAATGTTTGCTGTTGATTTAATACGTTACGATCATTAACGTAATTTGAGAAAATAGCTTTATTGCAGCTTGCTAGTATCAAAATTCGTGTGGTGTTATTACGAAATGCTACACCCGGCCCGCTACGGCACTGCTGCACTCATTGCAATAGGTAAGCTGCGACTACCTGCTCGTAGACTCATTAGCTACGACACGTTGTCGAGAGTCGTAGAAGCCAATACACTCGTATTATTAAAAAAAGTATGCGATCAAATTGTATTCGTGATCAAATAAGGTCCAAACATTTTGACACACATTGGATACTTTATTTGTAATTACATATCCATCAAATATTGAAATAATTTCAACCGTACATACTTACATATCAATGACTGCAAATTTAGAGTAAGATGTTTGCCTATTAGTTTTTGTGGCCTTACAATAAAAGCTTTACAGAATGGTCAGATTTTTAGGCTAATGTACTGGCAAAATCAAAAAAAGATTCAGATTTTTAAAAATAAAATTTCAGATTTGAGATCTTGGGTAGACTTTAAAATTGTCATCGAAGTGTCATCAAAAATCAAAGTATTAAGCGCACTGGCAATTTAATGCTGTACTGCAGAGTAAACAATCGTCACATTAATAATGACTTAACATTGCAATACCTACAGTATACAAGTGATAGTAGTTGGTATGTAATGTTGGAAGATTAGTCTTTGTAAAAAAATCTGTTTTAAGTGACCACTTTTAATGAATATTGTCGTAATTATTACAACCAATGTATTTATTCATTTAACATGGTATATGAAAGATGATAAGCAATTCTACTATATATCATTTCAAAATGTTGTTCATCTTGAATATATGGAATTGATGACTTGATAAAATGATTTTTATTCGTTTAAAGTGATCAATAAGGTAACTTTTCCTATTTTTTCAACCATTAGTTATTTTTTCGTATTTTTTTCCAATAAATTCATCGTTGAGGAAAATTTTTCAAATCTACTGCAAAAAAGACTGCGACGTTGACATGAAAACTTACGATACATATTTTATATAAGAGGCTCAAAGGCAAACGGCCTAAACAAAAATAAAATAAAATCATTGAATCTAACAAAACAGTTTTGTCTACAAACAATTAACTATAATATATATACACATATTAAAGATTTTTATTTTTACTCTTCCGAATATTAAGGTTTCAAAAGATCTGTCAAAACCCCGATGATTGTTCATTTAACAACAGGCAAACGGTCCAACGGCTCATATGACAGTATAACGCGTGACATAAGTGGAAAGTTGGCTTGGGCTATTTTTCCACATATAAAAAGGTTATTGGAGAATTCAAATGTCAGCTTAATTCAAAAATTGAAAAATGTGGGTTGGGCTGATTGTCTTTTGCGCTCTTCATATACAGAATTTAACACTTTAATAATCCTCAAATTTGAATCATTCAAATTTAATATTAAAATTTTACTAAGCATCTTCAGTCGTAATCAGCGGTGGGCTGCCAATACGGTAACAAGGGTAACTACATCTTATATCTAGCGGGCTTCCTCCCTGAAAGGTCGTGTGTGGACCAAATACATAATCTTCGATATCTCCTCCAGCAGAGCAATGAATTTAACAGTGCTCCTGCTTGTTGTTTCGTCGACTATGAGAAGGCATTTGATAGTCCGCACAGACCCTCTTTGTGGAGGATACTGGATGCCTACAGGATTCCGCCAAAGATTGTGGCCATTATCAAATACCTACATGAGAATAGTGCATGTTGTGTGAGAATCGGTGATTCAAATACCGAATGGTTCGGGGTCATAACCGTAGTGAGACAGGGGTGCGTTCTTGCACCGTTCCTGTTTATTATTATCTTTGACTTCATACTTCGCAGGTCAATTTCGCCTAATCGAGGTGTAGCTGTTGGTCCCGGTCTGAAGCTGTGTGACCTTGAATATGCCAATGATGCTTTCATATTCGATAAATCCATTGAGGGTTAGGAACTAATTCAGGTCGCATTGGTCTAAAAATTAATACTAGTAAGACCAATGTGATGTGTAACCAAACTTGTCACGACTCTGATAGGACCCTCACCAGTGCTGGACAGATCATCGAGAGGGTTGACAGCTTCAGATACCTCGGCGTACATATCCCCGAAGACGTTAGTACAAAAAACGAGCTCGCCATTCGTTTAGGAATGACTGGGGCCACATTCAACTCAATGCGGAGTGTCTGGGACACACAGCTGTACTCGATTAAAACCAAATTCCACTTGTTCAACGCTTGCATTCTACCGCTAATGCTTTACGGTTGCGAATCATGGCACCTGGCGAAGACTCAGGAAAAACTGTATACTTATTTTTGAAGCTATCGAATGTTGCTTTATACACTTATATATTTTGTAACAGTACGCAGTATTACGTATTTTTAATCAATATCAATAGTTGAAAAATGTACGTCAGAAATCCCAAATGTACATTACAATTTTTTTAATTAAAATATATTGCATATTTATAGATTATATAACGCTAAGATCTAAGAATAATGTTTTTTTTTTAATTTAACAAAGGGCTCGCCGGCCTGAGTAATATTTAACAAGGGGCTCGCGCGAGCTCCTGTGAGCCTCCTCCAGCCCACCCCTGATCGTTATCTTAAATTACTTCAATACGCGTTCGATATATCTAAAGAAATATTTTTTATGTAGTCGTGTTTTTAAAAATATTTTCTAGTGTGTATTTTTTTATTAGCTGGAAATCTCTCATAGTAACAAATGCGTCATTTTAGTTACATCGATACGAAGATAAAAAAAAATGGTATTCGAAAAGAGTTTTGGGGTAGAGAGTATAACTCGCTTCTTGAGGGAGTCATCGTTTCACCCGTTCACCCGTCTCTCACGTTTTATATTATTTAACGCTTAAGCGGATATTAAAGAGTCATATATCACAGAAGGGCTAGGCCAGGGTGGCCGAGTCGTCACCCCCAAACTGTCTATGTGTTGATTTATCGTCGACATTTTTCCTATTCCTAGGATAAGCTCTGAGCTACGACCGACTAACTTTTCTCTCTGACAAAACTTGGTGTATTGCTTCAGACAAGACTGGATTGTCTATATCTCACACGATCGACTCACTCCGAATGATCTCTCTCATTGTTTAACATTCCATAGACAACCACTCGAATAGAACTCTCAAGACGTTGCCATGGATAAATTGAATTGTCAATAAATGTGTTATATTTTTTACGACACAGTTTCAAATGAACTTAAGGATTTAAAATATAGTATCAACAGATTTTTTTCAGGAATGACTGCTTCCTAAAGCAAAGCGTAAATTTTTTGACTCATTTTTTGTTTTTATTGACTTAATTAACAGCTTAACGACCGCACGTTTTTTTTATAAAATTTCACCTGGCAAAATAAAATTTTGCGAAAAATTCGCAAACATTATAATTTTACTAAATTCGCTATTATTTGTAAGCAAATTGAGATATCTTTACAAAATTCAATTTTCTTTGCTTCCAGATACTTCGCCTTTACGCATATATGTGTCCGCCGGCCAGCAAACTTTGTTTTTCAAAGACTCAAATACGCGTCCACGGTCGTTAAGCTGTTTATTAATTAAATATCATTCTTTAATTGTATCATCGTTTTTAATTTTTTCATATAGCATGAACTCGAATAACACTTGATACCGACTATTTTCGTATGATAGACAAATATATTCACTTTTAGGTGGTGCTTGAGAGAACTTGTCAAAAGACATTCGTCCAATTCCTGTTTACCAGGATCTTTTTTATAATCTATGTTCGCTACCAATGTGGAGCATATCGTTTCCTAATGGAAGTATCTTAACAGATTTTTTCTACGAAAATTGATTTTTACTGGTGCTTAACGTCTCTTTTTGTCAAAGAGAGGATGGATAGAAAAGATAAGACTAATACAGGGCTAGTGGTTAGCTAATCGCTCTCGCTAAGCTCCGTTATTTTGTGATTTGAATTCTAGAAGGGACTTTTTGGAGACCAAAAATATCTATGCCATTGAACAGACATCGATGAAATGCTGTTTGTACTGGGGTTTGAAACTGTGAGATCCGTCACGGAATCATATGACGTTTTCCATTGCGCTACTGACTCAACTGAACTGTTACGTATAGAACTTTTTTAAAAACATAATTATAAGACAGTCATTAGGAGAGTAAATTCTTTAATATGTTCTCTCTACAAAATTGTAGTTGGGCTGAGTTAATATTAATAGAAATATCAATATAGTTCAAAACAAACCCTAAAATTAAGCTATTTAAGTATCCTTTCACTCCGGGACTCGAACTCAGTTAGACGACCGCCTTTGACTACCACCACTCGGTAACGAGGCCAGCAACAAATATAAAAAAAATATATACATATATAGAACTTTTTCGCACGGTCATTTTTGTTTTGAAAAGTTCCATTCAAAAATAAATCACTGCAGAAACTTACCGCGCTCGGAACAAACAACAATTATAACCAATTAGTGCATCCGTCCGGTATTAATTGTATTCTCTGAACGGTGCCCACACATAAACACACTGGCATCGTAGGGGCAGGCTAGGTATTCCCATCGCTCCACTCGTTCCATTAGCCAAAGCTATGCGCGTCTAATTACGTTCTGCAAATGTCCAAGTTGCACGAGGCGCGAGCGTCCTAGGGCCCGCATTCTGCATTCTGCATTCACCAGCCGGCGACTGAATAAATGAGCAGTACGAGAGACACATCTAAAAAATCAATAGTTGCAATATGCCGCTGCAATTAGCGACTTGGAAATTGTGCCCCGCTTACTACAGACAAGATAAACAAAACGCGGAAAAGCCAACTTCGGCTGAAACTTTGGAGCTTTCATTGTGCTGCTGATGTTTCGCTAATTCACCGACGCGAAGTAATCAACTATTACTTACTTGACTTGTGCTGCGCTCGATTTGATTAATCGCCACTTCAAACTCATTTTATAACTATTATAATTCAAAAAATAGTTTGCATTACAAGTTAAGTCACATAACCAATTAAACTTATTTTTTTAATTAATATATTTGACATTACAGCTTGTTGAGAATTTGGACATGAAGACAATAACCGTTTATTTTTTTCTTTTAATTGGTATAGTTCGTAGGATACAGCTAGGTATAATTATAAAAATGTTTCAGCTGATTAAAATATTCTCTATAATAGTATTTCACTAACCTTCTACTGATGAAGTCTTTAAATAGAGGCCTTTGTATTTATGTATAAAAACACTCCAATCTTAAAAACACAGCGAAGTATGATTTAATATTAAAGAATATGAATACCTTAAATGAATTAAAGCTTGTTTTATTATTTTAATTCAAAATAAAAATACTCCTTTCGTCCAAATGTGTTTTTTATTATTTTAAAATTTTGTTAATTATTTTAATTTTTTTCTTAAAAATGCGAACATTGTATCTTGAATTTAAAAAAAAATTGAATACATTCAAAATAGTAATTTAAGAATAAGTATTACATTCAAAGCAATGCCTGTATTTTTTATATGAATAAATTAGTCTCAATACGCTTATCACTTTCAACTGTTAAAGCAGTGTTAAGGTGCATTTAATATTCTATGTGTACTACATACCTTTAAATTATAATTTGTTTTTTATTGCGAAATAATAACATTTTGCTTAATTTTTGTTTCAGTTATTGAAGATCCAGAGTTCACAGATGTGATAGAAAACATAACAGTTCCAGCTGGGAGAAGTGTGAAACTGGCCTGCTCGGTCAAAAACCTCGGATCATACAAGGTATTATTTTCTTCCTCTTAGAGTGACACTTTGATGATGGTTTGCACATATTTCGACATTGTGCATTGATGCTAATACCAATAATAAAAAATAGTACTTTGTCAAACAATTGCTTGGCGGCTGTAGGTCATAAATGAGGAAATGATTATTTCCTCAGAGAATATTACAGGTAAAAGATTAGAGTGCTTAAATCAAGATATACCTTTTCTGACTAAAATTGGTGATAAAATTATATGTTAGCATTGTTAAAAACATCTTTTTTATCAGAGTGAAAAATAAATTCATTTGATTTACTATAAAATAAAAACTAACAACGTTGTTATTCTACTTGTCGCTATAAAAGACGTGACCTGTGTTAATTAAGAAGCATTATCTGACATTAAATGTTACTTAAATTAATTTGTATATCAATGACTATAATGTGGTTATTGATTTTTTCAATCGATTTCTGTTTGAAGACATGGATGTTTGTGATATCTGAAAATTCCCTCCTACCCTTCCATTTAAAAATAACGAGACTTAGTTAGAGGAATTTGCTTACCACAAGACTTTTCCTGGCGCTATCTTGTATATCCCTACTCTCTCACAAAAAGAGAGGTATATCAACTTTGTAACAAGCATTTTTTGTAGAAAAACTTCTGTCGAGATACCTCCATACCGATACAATATACACATTGCCAGTCTCGTAAATACGGTTTCAATGGTATTGGGCTTTCTTCCACACAGTTACGTAGTTGAGGGTTTGTATACCAAAATGAAAAATTTCACAATATTTTTTCATTAAAGTTGAGTCCAAATACAGGAACGTTCGTGCTGTTTTAATTTGCGCTTACTTACACTGTATAAAATTCTGTCGAAGAAGCGTATACATAGTGACTATCTCAACTATTATTTTTTACAGGATCATATTTCTTTATTTACTCTCTCCAAAGAGAGAGATTGAGCAACTTACTTTGCAACCAACGAGCTATGTGCTCTAAATCAATGTTCCCCAGCCGGTGGTCCGCGGCCCAGTGCCGGGTCGCAGAGATTTTCCGCAAGGCCGCAAGCAGTATAACAAATTTCAAGAAATTCGCCATGCAAAAATAATAGATATAGGATCTTTTTTCGTCTGCACGTTTACTTGTATTTTTACTTATTTTTAAATAGTAATAATTGGTAGGATGATGCGACACTAAGGAACTTAAAAATAATGTAAAGTGAAACACCAAACAAATGTGGTGAAGCTGGCAACCGATCTCGAGTGTGGTATAATATGATATGAATTTAAACACGTGTCAAGAAAACGTCATTTCAAATTATACCCTTTATCCAATTATGTCCTTTCTTCAATATCTATAAATTATATACCCAACAAATTGTGGGTAAAAGTGTAAATTAAATACGCATGCTAATTTTAAAAACTTATATTAGCAATATCTATGATTCGCATGAAATCTTTCTAGTGAAAAGTAGACGTCAATAATGGGGCTCTGCATTAGTGGTCCGCGATATTTGTTTCATTTTTTTACCGGTCCGCAGCTGTAAAAAGGTTGGGGAACACTGCCCTAAATTATGAATTGGCATTGTGAAATAAAGTGCATTCAGTTGGATAGTGGTAAGCGACATAAATATTTTGTTATTTTGTCGGCAGCGATTGCAGGGAAAATAAATCCGACAGAAAATGCCGCTCGGCGTTGGAAATAATATGTAAAGCGTTTAGTCGTCGTTAAAACGTATCTCATAAGCCAGCAGCGTGGAGAGGCAACATGATTTTTCGTGTCCAATCGTTTCATCAAAATAATAATATATGCGCGGCGTTGGCTGGCTGGCACGCCGGCAAACAAAAACAAACACAGGGGGGAAGTTAACTTTTAGAACTGCACAACGCTGATAAGGAGAAACTTATCACTCTAATTATTGGCACAGACGATTTCTATCAATAAAGTAGCACCGATACGCAGAAAACTTCTCGAATTTTCTACACGTCGCTTAAGGTAAAAAAAAATACATCAATCTAAATTGTTTTGAATCAAAGCTTGCGTGGTTAAATGTGATAGCTTACTAGCTTCTTTAAACTATAAATAAATGTTTCAGTCCGTATTTAATGAATTTATTGTTGTGAAAATTTGCCGAAGTATTTCAAAAATATGCATCCATAGATATCTGAATATTTTTCAATTGATCATCATTTCTTGGAATGATGAAGCTTCGAAGATAATGTTAATGGATATATATTTTAATAAAAATAACACACCAACGAATAAGGTTAAATACATTATTTTGGGAAAAAAATATTATATCTAGCTAAAAAATAATATCTGACATTAAATCTCCATGAAAATGTGCCAAATATTTTGAAATTGAAATATCATACCAGATGCTTGTGATTAACTCGAGAAGGGACATCACAAATAGTCATGTCTAAGACATTAAATTTAAAAATAAACATCAACATACTGGGACAAAACCAAGACTGGTCTCATTGGTAGAGTAAGGCTTTTAGGTCTTGAGACGTTGACTCATATTGAAAAATCGTATATATATATATATATATTGTTTTAAATGGTATTACAGCTGTAATGCCACTGCATCAAATATTAAGTTGAAAGATCAAACGAGAAAACACGATGACAATTTATTGTAAGTCACTCGAGATAAACTCGAGGTAGATTGACATCACAAACACCCATATCTTACTTAGGTCTCAAATCAAAATTTGGCATTGACCTTACCGGGAATCGATCCCAGACTCGCCTAGTTGGTAGATAAAGCTATAACCAATTAGACCACAGCAGGTGACATAAAATTTTTCTAAACCGAAATTGTAAGCGAAGATTTTCCTACTAAGGAAGTAGGAAAATGATAAAATCTAATTTCAAGTCGTATATTTTTTATCGTATCAATTTAACAAAGACTAACAAAAAAGTATGTAGCTTTAGAAAACCTCCTGTAACTAATGAAGAACGACAATTTGTTTTTAAAAATATTCTTTTAAGAACAAATTATCTTCTTTTCAGTGCGTTTTAAACGAATCCTTCTTAGAAAAAACATCCCAACTTATAATAAGCGAACATACCTGCACATTTTGCAATAGAGGAGCTTTCTTTAAACTCGTTTAACGGCATGTCACTCTGAAAGCTTATGAAAAAAAAACTTTGCCAGCAGACAACTCCTTTAAGAGCAAATAAGGCAACCAAATTTTAACCGTGCATTTTATTTTCTGTAGACCGTATGTCTTGGAGACATGAAGCCATTTATTAAGTTAATAAAAGTACGCGCATGGAATATGTACGTTAGTGTAATACTTTCCTGGTGTCAAAATTGTCTCTATTCCCATTTATCTCGAGAAATTTCAAATGAAATACCTGTTTGGTTTCTTATTTGTCTTTCAATATGAGAACACTGCTGTAAATATAATGAAACCGCGTTAAATTATTTCATACGATATTTTTAACATACTTTTTGTACGACATAGATCAACTCAACATATATTCGTTTTAAGAAACAGTGCGTAAATAATATATACTGATACAGAAGCCATTTGGTAAAAATTTACTTGCCTTGTTTTTTTAATAAACGGGCTGAGGGAAATTAAAACATTTGTATATATTTCTTTAATCAATTCAACAAATATTTAGAATGCGCCTAACAGTATGTTGCTGTAATGCTACCAAACTCTCTAAAATTATCAGAGAAAATTTCATGAAAATACCAATGCCGTTAATTATGTTATCCTGAGTATATTATAAACATGTACATATATGAATTGAAAATGAATCGTTTTTGATAGTTAAAAACTAAAAATTTCTACAGCTCAAGATATTTTTAAATTTTTAAATCACATTGTGATAATCTCGTCCAGAATTTTCAAGTCACAAAATCTCCAATATCAAATAGAAAATAAACCATATTTACCTTGCCATGAGTTTAACTCGTAACCGCATGATCACTAGAGTAAAGATAAACCGCCGGTAAACCATGACGGCTGATGTATACATAATATGTCAATAATTATACCATACAGCTTTAGTGTATTTCTTTTTGTATATTTTGTAAGTCTTATCTTCGTTTATATCCCTTAAAAATATGACATCCATATAACATAGTTTCAACAACACTAGGAAGATGGTCTTGTAGAAAAAAATGTTTTTACACGGTAGTGATTATAATAATAGATTAATAATTATCTCTTTTCTTCAAATATTCGTATTCAATTAAAGAAATTAGATTTACAAAATGAACATCAATCGAGATAATGTCAAATTGCTGTAAGAGTTTGAGAAAACTTTATTTGGCGCGTGCAGAACAAAGACAATTGCAAGATTCGAATGGCTCTCAATCTGCATTCTGAAATGCTCGGAATGTAATTTAACAGCGGTCGTTATCGCGTTTCTACCCTTATCTCCCCGAAACGAAAAGTGGGCAAGGACCCGGCCCGGCTCGGGGCGAGGGCGCGAGCGTGAGGGGCCTTCTGGCTCCGGACTGCGATGCGACGTGCTTCAGCTTCAGACAATACTCTAGTTGGGTCCATACGGTGGACACACTCTCGACACAACTCTCGGCATCTACCATTATTATTTCTGGAAAACGCACAGAAGTCACTATGGGTTTTTGATAATACGCCAAAGCAAAAATGAAAATGTTGGTATAGTATAAAAATATTATCAAAAGTAATTGAATTTCCTTCCTGTAAATATTTTTTCAAGATTATTTTTATCTTTCCACGTAAAAGGATTAATTTATAAATAAACTAGAAAATCAATTTTGATCAAACGAAAAGCCAATCCAACAGCGACAACATATCATCACTTCATTAAATTTTATACTTGCAATGGATATAAATAAAAAGAACATTTATTAAGGAGAAGCAGTGTAATTTATTTATCATGTTATATTTCATCTAATAAGACAAAAAAAATCATTTGATGTCTTAATATTCAAGTTATTCATATCTATAAATGTTGATGGAATTTGAGAATCATTCAATTCAAAGTTGTGATCAAAGACTGGGTGTTTGTGATGTCAATTCACATTATTTCCTCTCCTCCAATCCTTCTGATCCCTTAATAACTGGGTGTAGCAATAGCGACTAGTTAAACACTAGTCCTGTTCTAGCCTTATCATTCTTTCCCTACTACTCGCTTTTAAAAAAGCGAGGTTGAGCGACTGAGTAAAAAAATTTTCTCGTAGAAACAACTTCTGTTGAGATACCTCCATTAGGAGGCCATATGCTTCACATTGGGAGCGCGCATGAATAAAAAATGTTAATTAGGTGTTATAGCATTGACATAATGAGAAAACCATTTTAAAGCTTTTATTTTTAATAGATATTAAATAAAACTATTACCAAATTAGAAGCAACTCAATTTATCTTTAAATTTAAGTCAATTATTGACTTAGCCTACCTACAGTTGTAATAATATTTTTATCGGTTTTTTACACGGTCTTAAGTTAATAGCTTTCTATATTACTTGATCATTTTTTCGCAAAAAACTATATCTTTAAACAAAAATTGTTTAAACATTATTGGCTTTGATTATTTCAGTTCGTTTATCACAAATTATATGGACCTAACCCTAACTGTGTGTCTTATATATTATATTAATTAGTTGTAATTCATAATATATTATTATTGCATTTCCTTTTGTACTAAACTTGATTTGTAATGAACACATTCAATAGCTTTGGTCTCAAAATATAATTGTGTCCTTAAGCTACGATTGAATCGTGTATTTCGAAAACGTTACAAGTCACACTTTTGCAATTGTTCAGGATAGTGAAAAATAGATGTCTCCTGTAAAGTTCATAATGAAAATTTCATGTCATATTTATATAATAGGGTAGGTATTAACTCTTGTATTCAATCGGAAAACATTTACTTTTCTTCAAAGTTATATATTTCGATTAAATCCACTTTTTCTAATGTGAACTTGTTACTTTTTCAAAATACATGCATGTTTGCAATGCTCTAAAATGCGTTAATAACATACATACATGGAACGTTTTCGTATTATATTAATGTATTTATGTATTCTGGAAATGTTTGAATAGTTAGCTCATGTTCAGAAAAAATGTGACTTGTAACGTTTTCTAAATACACGATTCAATTAATGCTCTGTGTAAATCGAGTTACATATTATGTTATTGAGAGTAAAAACATTCAATATTTTGCCTCCTGTCACTAAAGGTTTTTGTAATTAATTTCTGTTCTTAAATTACTTGAGGACTTATCGCGAATCCATTGTAACCGAACGCATAAATCTCAGATGCGGAATGTGCATAATAAGATTAATAATATACATATATATTCAAAGCTAAAATCTGTTTCGCAGGGCGGCCGCGCCATGTCCATTATCCGCCTCACAGAGCGCCAACCTCATTTTCTCGACCGTTGATTCCGCGTCCCCTTCGGCTGATCTTCACGCAATTGTCGACGAGCGCCTCTCCGTTCCTCCCTTTCTCTTTTCACTACTTCAAACTTTTAAGTGATGGCGCCGTCTCCGAATTTATCGCGGGACGAATAATGCACCGCGCCGGGTTTTCCCCGAACCGGGAAAACATGTTTTTCGATACGGCACTTCCGAACTAATCCGTACCCAGAAAACGTTTTGACGGCGTATATTTGTCGAGTCAACTTGTGATTGTATCAATCATACCATTTAGTAATCATATTTTTATAAACATATCCTATTCAAATTGACTTGATAAATGATCTTGCATTGGACCAAGTCAAGATACCAGTTTTAAGTCAGTCGCCTAACTTCTTAGTTAAGAAAAGCAGAGTTTAAAAAAATGACGTTGATACAAAATTAAAATTAATAACATAGTTACTCCACAAATTGTATAACAAACTGTGACACGTTTTATAAATAATAAATCACAAAAATATTAAATAACAATTCATAATTTACTATAACGCAGAAAACAACGTATTTTTTAAATAATAAAGGAAGATTTATGGGGTGAGTATTTAAACATAATAGACATATATGTGTCTGAATACGAATATATAGAAAGTTTTTATAACACACAGTTTATAACCAATACAAAACTAAATAATCGCTCTACCTATACCACCCTATTTTGGAATCGAATAGGGATGAGTAATGGAAAGGAATAAAAACATCAAAAAAATCTATATATTGTAATACAAATAAAACATAAGTATGAAAAATTACTAAATAACAGTTTGTATTACTACCTTTAACTACACAGCCGTGTAAATCAAAATACCACTCGGTTACGAGAATATTTAATAGAAGCTAATATTTTTTAAATTTGAATCGTTCAAACTATGTACATTCTCACAAATTTTGTCATTAACGACCCGATTGAACGATTCAAATTTAATATTGAAATTCCACCAAGCACCTTCAGTCGAAATCTTAAATTATACTAATATTTTTTGTCAATTTTCCAACGAGCTAGTGAAGTAAAAGAAACGCTCAAATCCTTGTTCGTAAATTAAATGAAAAGTTATTATTGTACTAAAATAACACCAAAAGTACATAATACGTATATGATACGTATTTAGGAACGTAGAAACACTAAACTACGAACGACTATATTTTTTCACACGAGTTGACGCAGATCGTTAAATTGTGAAACAAAAATTACATTCTATATGTTCGGTTGAAAATATTTTTAAATATAACAAAAAGACTACTAAAAAATATTTCACATCACAATGTTTTCCGAATGCATTTTCACGATTATCACAATTACTATTTTTTATTCAATTTTAGACATTTTTGTGCAAGCCGATAGTTCTACGCAATAACTACTAGGTATGTTTTTATAATACAAACTCCTAATCCGAAAACCATGTTGTAAATCGATAACTCAATAAAATCATAATAATTACTTCAAACAACACGCTAACATTTTCTTTTTTAAATGAAAATTATAAATACAAAAAACATAGGCGTCTTTTATTCTAAAATAAAAACGCCTTTTTGAAAGCTCTTGAGTGCAGAAAACGTGTTTGAGCGTACGTTAGAGCGCCCAAGTGAAAGAAGCCTTGCATTGCATTGGGAAGCCTTCCTTTTCCGAGCTTTCAGCTTTATTCGGCCCATAATTAAAGAAATGATTTCTCGAGCTTTCATTACGACCAAGATTTGTGAGTCTGCAAATGACTTGAATGCACACCTTATGCTTATGAATGTGTGACATCTTCAGTATCCGGGAATGAACTGAGCACTGAGCACTGAGCACTGAGCACTCCTCTCGACACTGTGTATGCTCACTGCCGTCTACATCCTGGAAAGCCTTTTCAGATATATACGGAGCATCATTAAAAACATGATTTCTACAAGTGTTTCCTTTCATTTTATTTTTAAAGGGCGAAACTGAATTTAAACACGTCCTTGTATGATAGAACCGTATCAAAACATCGACGGATGAAATTTTATAAATAACTAGCTGACCCGGCATGCGTTGCAATGCCACTCAAAGAAAGAAAGTGTTCGTGTTTTAATTATGTTTATTGAAGTGCTTTTGGATATATTTTGTTTTTTTGTCTGGTACGTATATGAATAGATCTTAAGGTTTTTCAACGCGTGATCAGGCCAGATACAGCTGTCTATGTGAGAAGCATGGATTTTTAAAATTTAGTCCACACACTTGTAGCGATTGTCCAAATGCTAGTCGCGCTGGAAACTGCAAACATTTATAAATAATTTTCAAAATATTTGCTGCAATTGCAGATGAAGCGATTGCCAACAATATTGTTTCGTGATCCAACGTTTTGGCTTGTGTTTTATTGCATGCATAATTCTGTCTTACGCTATGCGTTGTTCTGGGACCAATTTCGGAAGATTTGTTTGAACGAATGTACCCAATTTGTCGACATCAAATTGTGTTTCTCGTTCCTAATCACGGTCAAAAGGGTTGGTTGCATATCATTGTATCAGACGATCGGGCTTGAGCAGTGAAAACTCGAACGGTTTCCAAACTTGCTCGTCTGTTTCTGAAGCTCGTAATGCCGTTTTCTTTCGTGCTTGAGGTCTAGATCAACTAATAGCAAGTCTTTTAGGTGGCATAATTTTTTGACAGCGAAAGAAATCTTTTGTGACGACTATTAAAAATTCACTTGATAATTGTTTACTATAATACCCTTTGATTGTTTGACGTAACCATGGCACGTATCAAACTTTAAAAGACTTAAGTTGCTGCGCACTTAGCGCCATCTGTCATTCAACAACATAAATAATTTCGCTCTGTTTGAAATACGAACGACGGACGTCAAAAATATTGAAAAAAAAATCGGGATAAGGACATCCTTCACCTAGCGGGATGAAATATACTTTAAAACCTATTCTACCATCTAACAAATATACATTTAAAAAATCGGTCAAGCCTATATAGAGATAGAGATAATTTTTAGAATAATTGAAATGTTTAAGTTTGCTAACAAATTTATTTCGTAGAAAAAGAAAAAGATCTCGGGATATATAACGATAGTCCTTCAGTATTTAAATTGTAAATAATATATTTTTTAGAATATTTGAAATGTTTTAAGTTTGCTAACAAATATATTTCGTAGAAGAAGAAGTAGATCTCGGGACATAATATATTGACAGCCTTGCAGTATTTAAATTGTAAATTATTTAATTTTTGGAATAATGTTTAAGTTTGCCAACAACATTTTTTTGTAGTATTAGAAATAGACCTCGTGGCGTATATCGACAACCCTGCAATATTTAAATTGTAAATTATTTATTTTTTGGAGTAATGTTTAAGTTTGCTAACAATCATTTTTCGTAGTAGCAGAAATAGACCACGTGGCGTATATCGACAGCCCTGCAGTATTTAAATTGTAAATCATTTAATTTTTGGAATAATGTTTAAGTTTGCTAACAATCATTTTTCGTAGAAGCAGAAATAGACCACGTGGCATATATCGACAGCCCTGCAGTATTTAAATTGTAAATTATTTAATTTTTGGAATAATGTTTAAGTTTGCTAACAACCATTTTTCGTAGTAGCAGAAATAGACCTCGTGGGATATATTGACAGCCCTGCAGTATTTAAATTGTAAATCATTTAATTTTTGGAATAATCTTTAAGTTTGCTAACAATCATTTTTCGTAGTAGCAGAAATTTCGTAAATTATTGAATTTTTGGAATAATGTTTAGGTTTGCTAACAACTATTTTTCGTAGTAGCAGAAATTTCGTAAATTATTAAATTTTTGGGATAATGTTTAAGTTTGCTAACAATTATTTTTCGTAGTAGAAGATTTAAAAATAAAAGTCGAAATATAGTTCAATAAAATTTCCATACTGTCATTAGAATATTCCTAATCCATGTAAGAAATAAAAAAGATTTTCAAGGCAGGATGCAAAATACAACCATAAATAATCGAATCAATGACACTGATCAAAATTTGTCAAATCAGCTCCAAAAAATCTTGAAATTGTAAATTATTTAATTTTTAAAATAATGTTTAAGTTTGCTAACAATCATCTTTCGTAGTAGCAGAAATAGACCTCAGGGCATATATCGACAGCCCTGCAGTATTTAAATTGTAAATTATTTAATTTTTGAAATAATGTTTAAGTTTGCTAACAATCATTTTTCGTAGTAGCAGAAATAGACCACGTGGCGTATATCGACAGCCCTGCAGTATTTAAATTGTAAATTATTTAATTTTTGGAAAAATGTTTAAGTTTGCTAACAATAATTTTTCGTAGTAGCAGAAATAGACCTCACGGCATATATTGACAGCCCTGCAGTATTTAAATTGTAAATTATTTAATTTTTGGAATAATGTTTAAGTTTGCTATCAATTATTTTTCGTAGTAGAAGATTTAAAAATGAAAGTCGAAATTTAGTTCAATATAATTTCCATACTGTCGTTAGAATATTCCTAATGCATGTAAGAAATAAAAAAGATTTTCAAGGCAGGGTGCAAAATATAACCATAAATAATCGAATCAATGACACTGATCAAAATCTGTCAAATCAGCTCCAAAAAATCTTGAAATTGTAAATTATTTAATTTTTAAAATAATGTTCTAAGTTTGCTAACAATCATTTTTCCTAGTAGAAGATTTTAAAATAAAAGTTGAAATACAGTTTTATAAAATATCCATACTGTCATTAGAATATTCCTAATGCATGTAAGAAATTAAAAATGTTTTCAAGGCCAGATGCAAAATATAACCATACCTCCAATAATCGAATCAATGACGTCACTGAACAAAATCTGTCAAATCAGCTCCCAGCCCTATAATTATAGCTTCAAGAAATCGAATCAGTTTATTCGATTATTTAAAAAACGTCGTAGCGATGCATACTTTAAAATAATGTTTTGAATTTAAAGACGTCCATTTCAATTGTTTTAAATTACATAGCGATTCACGTCAAGTCAACTGTCAAAGTTTTATCAGTCTATGGTATAATGCAATCAACGCCACCTAGTGGATACAACGTCAACCGTAAACAGCATACAACGTATGTTCAGCGTTCGATT
This sequence comes from Himalopsyche tibetana, assembly GCA_030503985.1. NCBI lineage: Eukaryota > Metazoa > Arthropoda > Insecta > Trichoptera > Rhyacophilidae > Himalopsyche > Himalopsyche tibetana. The sequence goes on from JAPJYX010000014.1 coordinate 9,273,371, forward strand.
TGGAAATTTCAAATAAACAAAATGTATGAAAACATTTATTTTATTCATAATTTCTTTCCCGTGATATTTTTCCGATGTTTTAATGCTTATTCTGCTATTCTAGGCGGATACGAATTTAATAAGACAAAGATCATTAAAATCCGAGCTGCAATAAACAAAATGTATGAAAACATTTATTTTATTCATAATTTCTTTCCCGTGATATTTTTCCGATGTTTTAATGCTTATTCTGCTATTCTAGGCGGATACGAATTTAATAAGACAAAGATCATTAAAATCCGAGCTGCAATTCTCGAGATATACGTGGTGTAACAAACCCCACTTTTTTTATATATATAGATGTTGCAATAATTATTAATACTATTATGCTTAAAAATAATATTTTGTACATTTAAATCAAACTTTGAGGCTGTCACACAAAATAATATGTATACTTATGCAGTAAAACTATTTTTAAAACGTTATGCCATGTTCTTAGTTTATCTGTTTAATTATATAAAGTGTGCATAAATTGATAGTGAAATCTTTTTTTATTTTAACATACTATGTGATTCAGTTTGTCAGCCAAGTAGTCTAGCGGTAAAGCTGTAGGCGTTTTGTCGTAAATCCTCAATTTCAAAACATTTTTACATTGATTTTTATAATCGATTTTATTTGTCTTTAGTCTTCAATATTTTCCATGTGTGATCATTAAAATATCAGATATTTATTATAGCGTAATATTAGTGTTACCTTATTATAAATCCTCTAACTTTTCCTAAGGAGTTGAAATGTTTAGCTTATTAATCATACAATCAAACAATTAAAACCAATACGTACTATTTAATAATTAGTCACTTAATTTCACCAATATACGAATAATATTATATTATACAATACAAGTAACACTGAATCAAAATCAATAATAAATTAAAAGAAAAAGCTATGCCAATGCATATTTTTTCAATAAAATATGTATTTGAGAGCCACTAATGGACCAGTTGTTCTTAAAAGAAAAATAAATTCTGTTTTCATCGCTCCTTTATAATTAACGATTTAATATATATTGGTGAACCGCCAAAATAACCATTTAGTAATTATATTTTTTTATTTGCACACTCTTGTTTCAATGAACCTTTTTAAGGTGAAGTATTATTTTTGGTCCCGCCAGTAAGCGATATATTTTCCGGTTTCAATTACGTTCCCTCCATCCCCCTTGTTTGTCGACACACTTTTTTTGATAGCTGGGTGGTGGCATTGTGATAATATTTTATTACCCATCTAAATTACAATTCACTGAATACAGCGAGAGTTTACTAAAAGTTGTACATTTTTTTATTTACTGAACAGTAACACACTTTTTGTGGAAATTCATTGTGATTATTTTGTAAATAGTTTTTGTGTCATTCTTTTATAACAAATTGAAATCTTTTGTTTTTAAAACAATTATTCTGGCGTGTTATTTGCCCAGTGGTCAAAGTATTTAGCTTGGGCTAATGTGCTATAAAACATTTAATTTTTAATAGACATTTTGCAACTAACTCCATATTCTTCTGAGCATTAATCAATTGGAAATTAATGGTATTAAAAACAAATATTTTTTAAAAAGAAACAAATAAAAATCGTCTTTTTGACATATTTTACAAACTTATTTATTTCAGAGTACTTTTAACAGATTGTGTTTCTTTAAAACTATATCTTTTCATTTTCGCTAACGACAAGCGACAATTATAAATGTATAATATGTATGTCAACAAGTTGGTTTCCCACCACCACCCGTTGCGTATATGCAGCCAACGTTTAATGGCCGCCTTCCACAACGCTATCGACAGAAAAAAAAAGGAGTTTACCCCTCACATTCATGGCCCGAGCAGAACTGCACGGGGCTGATTTTGAACCATGCACTAATGTGCTTAAAATAATAACAATACTAATAATAATAAAAGTGTGACTAGCTCAGCCACTTAAATCAAGTTGATATTAAGTATCTTGTGTATAGTCCGTATACTGAGAGCTCGTCGATGTAGACGAGCTTAATGACTCTAGAGAGGAGTCAAGGTTGTGACGATCCCCATATAAATTTGCAAGTAAATATTGTTTAAAAAAATACAATATTCCTTTATACTTATTTTCCACTTTAATTTATCAAGATCAAGACCGATTTCGCTCATGGCGAGCATTGTCAACTGATAATAAATAAAATTTAACAGTGCTATTTATACAAAAATAATTGGAAATGAAAAAATACAATTGATTATTACACCATTTCAACTTGTTTTTGTATAAATAGTACTGTTAAATTTTATTTCTTATCAGTTGAAAATGCTTGCCACAAGCGAAACCGATCCTGATATCGATAAATTAAAGTGGAAAATAAGTATAAAGGAATATTGTATTTTTTTAAACAATATTTACTTGCAAATTTATATGGGGATCGTCACAACCTTGACTCCTCTCTAGAGTCATCCTCATAGATGATCCTGATGCAAATCGGAGTCAGCTTTAATCTTGATATAATATATAGCATACTGTTTTATAAGTGCTATAAGTGTAGTTAATTACATTAATTTGAATTTTTCAGTTAAAAAATGTGCCTAGTATTTATAATCAATCAGCATACAGTCTAACTTGGCTAATAAGGTCAGGGAAATAGCGAGATCTCGGATGTAATGAAAAAACATTCGTTGACATTTTAGTTTATGGTTTTTTTCATACATTTATTCACTTTTATGACGAGCTACTTCTCGGGCATACCGAGCAAAACTTTTCTTCAAACTGTTAATGTGTCGATATTTTCGACTCTAAGCAATATAATCCGACCAGGCGGTTAATTAGGCCGATGCCAATAAAAACAATGAAACCAGCATCAATTTTAAATTTTATAAGTAAATTGGATTGACAGAAAAATGTAATATGTGTGTAACGGGTGTGTAAACAAATTATAATTGTGTATTTTTGTTTGAATTGCGACTTTTTGTGTTATGTGACCGCTTCAAATGCTTCATGTCTTCATGTGATGGGTATATTTGTAAGCAATACCTATTCTCTGATATAACGAGTAATGCTTATAGCGAGCAAATTTAGTCGGTCCTATCTTCCTTGTAATAATCAAGTTCGGCTGTATATTTATTTGCTATGTAAGTATATAGGCTTATTTTTAAATGTAGTGAATTTACGATGAATTTTAACTCAGGTATCAATAAGTTTTTTCAAAACATTTCACACATCGGAAATATATATATTTTATACAAGGATTTTAGTTTTAAATTTAAAAAAATATAAAAGCTAAGGAGCTATATAAAGAAGATGAAATAAAATCGATAAGAACTTATTATGACACACGAGATCAACATAAGAAGTAAAAACATAACGAACACTCATTCCCAATTACATTATAATTAAATTGAAAAATCTATCTTTCATATTGAACTGACAGGGACATTAGCTTAAACCACTAGTCAACAGACGATGATTGCATAAATTTAAATTAAAAAAAAAACAGTTTCATTAGTAGGTACGCAAATTTGTTAATAAATATTAAAGAAGTTAGTCAGAATCAGCCGATCTTCACAGTTCTGGCGAAAATTGTGTTCATAATCCAATTAAAACCAAAAACATTACTTTAAAATCGCACAACAAAGCACTACAACTTAATTAACTAATGAAATTTGTACGGCCGTCTTTTATTATATAGTAGTAAAGCCACTGCTGTACAAAACTTTTTTTAAATAAATCAATAGCTTGTTCGCCTAAATGTCAATTAAAATAATACACTGAATTCGCAAACGCTATACAAATAAACGACTCACTTTATCTAAAGCGTCGTCTGCCGATGGTGTATCTCGGACCGCATTACGGAATACTGAAGATCATAATTACGATAGGCTGGCTATCAGCGAGGGCAGGTGGGCGCCACGACAGGGCGGCATATTGACCGGCGCCCTGCCACCACCCCGTGCTGAATAGCTGGAGGTGCCGAGAGACGTGATTAGCCCTAATGATACATATCACATTAGAAGCATTGTTATCCAGCCCGCACGCGCACGTCCCACAACTTTGTATCATTCAATAAATCCTTGTTTGCGGATCACGCTCGCATTTTGATTTATCAATATTGTTATTGTATTTCTTTATGAGATATTATGATATAATAATACCAATAAGAGCCTATAATTGCGCAGTGACAAAGAGAAAAAAGACACTGTCACTAATTGTTATGTGACATTTACATTTCTCAATAAACTATACACACCAAAATATGATATTATTTTTAAAAATATTATAATATAGCCCTTAAAAAAATTGATTACATACGTCTTTGTAGGAAAAAGTAGTTTTGCGTCAATTGAGCATATGGCCTCATAATGGAGGTATCTTATCATAAAGTTTTCTACGAGAACTGTTTGTTATTCAGCAGATCAACCTCTCTCTTTCAAAGAGAAGTGGGGATAGAAGCATAAGGCTAGGACAGGACTGGTGGTTAACTAATCGCTGTCGCTACGTCCAGTTATTAAAGGATCAGAAAGGGTTCAAACAGAAATCGAAAAAATTTGTTCGTAATGGTACTCGAACCAGTGAGATCCGGCACGGAAGCCCACAACGCTGCGTCATAGGACCCGATTGCGTCATACAGCTTTTTCATTTGTAAATATTTTCGCTCTTTTCCAGTTCAGTTTAGACTTATAATTATTAGATAAAAGCTATGACATGTTTTTAGAATGCAAAAATTATACTTTTTGATTGTATACTTCAAATCAAATATGAAGAACCATTTTTAATTGCGATTGACCAGTCAATTTGTTGCAATTACGGCGCAGAATTTTGGTGTACCAAGAAAATATTGTGGCCAACATAAAATTACGCTACGCTTTCATCCCAATTCAAATAGTAGTGTTTTACACAATGTTATGTGTACGAATTCAAATCAATTGTATTGTTGTTGAGAAATATTCAGTAGATATTTTTATTTACATAATTCCTTTTCAACCTCTTGCCGATAAATATGTACAATTAAACAAGTAGTTCTCGCTGAACGATGACTCTTTAAATAATAAACAATGTTCTAGTATTTATTACCCGTGCTCGTCTAAAATAAATACTAACAGATGTTTTAAGTTGAAAAAACTTGACCTAAAAATGGTAGTCAGAATGAAATCTGAAAATTTGACGTCACTTCTTGTTCACCGTTTGGGAGGAGTTCTTGTAACAGACAGACTAATACAATTTTTTTTTGAATGGTTATAGAATTATTTTATAAATGCACTTATGTCACTAAATTTGTAACTTTTCGTCGGTGATGTTTTTAAATTATGACGCCATGAAAAAGTTTTATTGTGCGCAATATTATAAAACTCACTCGATACAAAAAAAAAATCGTTGTTCGGTTATTTTTTTATCTTATTTAGTCTACCTTTTATAACTTTAAATGACGGGATCCAAAATCCCAGGATTTTGCGCATTTTCCAGAATGAACACTGTGAGACTTTTTTTTTTTAACTTTTCCAAAAATTTCAAATTCAAAATCTCAAAAATTTACGGATTTCGGAAAATTTTCCCTTGGCCCCATAAAAAATTCTCTGGAAACTTTTATAAAATATATATGACATTTTCCTAAAAAAATAACATCGACATTTTTAAAAAAATACGCATCTAGTCGTATACTTCTGAAATACATCCAATAAAAAAATGATTTTCATCACATGTATATATTACTTAAAAAATAATATTCAATCGATTGGAGTCAACTACTGGACTTTATATTCACTCCAGTCACAATAGTCCAATAATAATTTCTACACTTTTAATTAAACTTTTTTTTTGTCTTGCATTAACTTTTCAAGAAACATCAGAGAGAAAAAGTAGTGAATTTAGATTATATAACCAAAATAATATTATTGTTTTGAAATTTAAATAAACTTTACCCAAAACTATGTATATATTCAAAATATTTAAAATAATATAAAAATACCATCTCACCTCTCTTTTCGTAATAACTGGGATTGACTAAAACGATTATCTTACAACTAATCATTGTTTATCGGAACCTCTCTTTTGTTATTCTAGAAAAATGGAGGTTGAGCGACTGAACAACAAGCAGTTCTTATATACAAACTTATTTTCAGATGTCTTCATTTACTTCACATTTAATGTCATGATAGAAAGTATGCTTTCGAACAATGTTTTGATTTAAATAATATATTGATATCACCCAGATTATTATTAATGTACATGTAGGCATGATTGCACATGATTGCACAAAAAGTATAAAATGACATCTATGAAACTGAAAACGTACCAATTTATCAAATGTTCAAAATCGTTGAATGGAATTAACATTCAGTTGATTAAATTGATAATTTTAATTAAAATAAGTATTATTTTTAAGAACAATAATTACTTTAAATGTTTATAAATATAGCTGAAAGGATCAGCACTGTTCCCCCCTTATTGTTGACTTGATTTGAAATAAACGCACGTGCAATGGAAAATAATTTGGACAAACAGCAAAACCATTTGAGACACTCTCAAAAGACCATTTCAGATAATTGAAATGCCGAGTAAAGATTCTTCAACTGTTTAGTTGGCATATTGTTCAATATTTTCATTTGAAATTCTCTCAAAGTTTACTTGAACATTAATTTGTTATTTGATTAAAAGATAAATAGTTGTTGAATGCCTTCTTGTAACTCTATAAACTCTCATAAGAAGACAATTGTTGTTAAGAAAACATACATAAAAGAATAATAAATTTGAGTAGAAATTTTCAAAACAATCATTATATTATTGTAGAGAACTCAGTGGCGTGACATTGCCAAATAGTAATAAACATTTAAATTATAGTCAATTCATTGCCAATTATTCATATTTTGTATCTTTATCTGTAAACTCCTTTGATTAACAATTGATTTAATACACCCTAATAATTTTATCTTGTTTAGTTTTTTTCAGCACTGTAATATTGTATAATGCTTGTCATAAACCTAACTGGTCCTGAGTTGTTGTTTTATTCTTTTAATTACGATATGCATTACTTCTAGTCAAAACAATTATTAAATGCATATCAACTATCTTAAAAGCGAACCCAATTGTAAAATAGATTTTAGCTTTATAATGTAAACATGTTTTATCCGGGATCTGTCATTTTTCTCTGGGAACAATCACTTAATGCTGTTATTTAAAATATTTTATTGTGGATTATATTTCACTATATAGATAACTGATAAATTCTGCGAAGTAATTTTATTAGTATGACTGAGTCACCATCGTGTTTGAAATTTTCTGTGGCGTGGTTCTTTTATCTATTTAAAGATGTTCAAGACATATCTTTTGTACCGCCAACAGGAAAATGAGACGACTAATTTTCCCTGTTAATCTCTGAATAAAAGCACAAACCATATAACATGTTTTGAAGTATTTGGCATTTTATCAGCTTTCTTCATAAAAATGTGTGTTAATTACCAAAATCAAATACGCAATATGTGTCTAAATAGTGGAGTTGGTTTTTCGAGAAGAAAAATGACAGTTGACCAATAAAGCATATTTTCACATTATTAAAATACGTATTTGTCTTCGTGCTTTCTATAAATGTTGATTGAAAATATCTCTATTAATTAATATTGGATGGAATCAATAATTTTTATTCACCGCAATATTCCATAGAGTTTACTTATCGTTTATTTAAAAAAACATACACAATATTCACTTATCTTCGCTGATATATTCGATTACTATTATGCGGTATGCGGCAATAAATAAATAAACCTCATGGTAGATACATTAATAACGCTATTCTGTAAAGTTTAAGTCGACAGAAACTTTACAATCTAATCTGATGATTTGAATACAATTACTGTTATTGAGTACCATGCGGCACTAGCGTACCATTATTATTCTAGTATGTAAAGATTCACATTACAATTAATTCATTATACATGCATTATTCAATCGTATCCATTTAAAACTTTAGATTAGACAAGCTTGAAACACAATTTGTCGGGGACCGGTACACGAAAGATTGACGATCACTGTTTTGAACTATTCTCATTCTAAAGGCTAGAATGCTGTGTTTTAATGAATTGTAAATATTCCAGGTGGCGTGGATGCACTTCGAGCAATCGGCAATCCTAACTGTGCACAACCACGTGATCACGCGCAACCCTCGAATCAGCGTCACACACGACAAGCACCGGACCTGGTTCCTGCACATCACCAACGTCCACGAAGAGGACAAGGGCCGCTACATGTGCCAGATTAATACAGCCACTGCTAAAACCCAATTCGGATATCTGCACGTCGTAGGTATGTCATCATTTTTTTTTTCTTTGCGTTCATTCAAATTATTTACACATGAAACCATCTTTTCTATCAGGAAGTAAACAAATCAATTTTGACGTCACTGTTTGCATTTACATTGAAAATTATATTATACTTTATTTATTTTCTAGCAAATAAACATTATTCAAATAATAAAACACTTTTTGTACTAATTTCACATTTATTCAAGATTATCTGGACCGGTTTCACTCTTAACGAGCACTTTTGAGTGAACCATTTCATCAACACTCTCATCAGTTGAATACGCTGCCGATGAACGAAACCAGTCCTGAACATTTTTAATAAATGTGTCATTAGTAAATTATAATGTTTTTTTTAATTTAATGTCTTTCCACCAAGTATTGACAGTGAACACATGAAAAGTGATAAATAAACAGTACATGGAGAACGGTGTAAAAATATTGTGTTAAGTCACAAGAAATTTGTTTGCATATCAATGCTATCAATTTCGACGATTTTTTCTATGTAAATATATGCATATATTATACATTTAGAAAAAGATATCTATTTTAGGGTGAAACCAGTCTTTCTTTTTATTAATTTAATATTACGAAAATTAATAGTGAATTTATATTTACTGTGTTAAAAAATATGTTTTTTGGCTTTATTTGTTTTATTATTGTTATTTAAATACATATTAAAAATTTAGACGTTTCTTCCCGTTGTATAAATACATTTCAATTGATGAAGAATAATTAATAATCATTCGAGCTGTTTGGTAACTAACGCCTACCTGCAATAGCTATTTGTACCCAAAATTTTCGTTGTTCAATTGGTATTCAGCGCATTGCTGAAAATGTTCAATCCGCCGTTATATCAAGCACGTACCTCCCAATTCTATGAGTGGCAAAGCTATTGTGCTGGGATTTCTCTCGATGAGTTCGATGTTTTATGGCTATCAAACAGAGAAAAATTCTCATTACTAGTTTCAGTATACAAAGGCGCTGAGGTTGTAACATCTAAACCGATGTTAAAGAATGACGTGTCAAAACAAACGCTGGCAATTCGCTGAAATTCGATTGAAAAGGTTGGGCCGGTGTTGGGGGAATTATAGATAACTAGTCGAGTGGAAAATAAATCCTGACGCGCGCACCAAAGCAAACGATCGCGGAGCGGAAAACCTTTTTAAATCACAATTTACAACAAAGTTAACGCGCCTAACTAAATTTATCATATGACCAGAAATCGAAAGATTTACGATTGTTTATCCTAAGCTATGCTCAAACTTAAAAATGTTATTTTCAAAATAATATATGTTAAAAATAATCATTACAGAATGAAACTACTATGGATATAAATAAGAAATAATTTAGCACATATCCATTTCAAAATATGTACATATCCATACGTCTCGTCACTAGGGATTCTGAAGTCTCGGGGTTTTCAAAGTCCCGGGACTCGAGGCGTGATAAAATCAAAGTCGAGACTCGAGACTTTTATTTCCCTTTCAGTGAAATTATAATTTTATTAAAATTAGATGTTTTCACATGTATGTATTACATACACTCTGCGCCTTTTGAAAGTAAGCACTAGTAAAAATCGCGTTTTTTTAATACAATGTTTAATAATTATTATTTTTCTTATGTAATGGATATGTGCTGCAATGCTTACGGTTAATTTTTACTAGGAAGGGATGACAATGAAAAAATATCAATGAATTTCATTCAATACAGTCCTTTTGAATGTTTCTTAATCACGAGAATTGATTTTTTCAAAATTAAAATGTACATGTTATTAGTACATTTTAAATCACAGTCACGACTCACGACAGCGAGTCCTGGGACGTCTCGACACAGAATCTCTACTCGTCACTAACAATCCAGGATTCGCGTCGCGGAAACATTGAGTTGAAATGTAATAAATACAAATTTCACATTTTCATTATCTCAGTGATACACGCATACATATGCTTTGAAGTGATACTTAATTAATAAGGGAAAATTTTCAATAATAAACTAAAAAATAAGTGTTATAGTATATCACGCAAATTTAATGCAAATCCAAATTAACATTCTTTGTGGTGAGAAGTAAAAAACGCATAACCGGAAAAATCTTTGTAAATCAATCAGCATTTTTTGCAACAAATAGAAAAAAAAACATATTTTCTAATCACAATCAATTCTATATAGTTGATTAGATTGAAATATTTTATTAAGCTACGAAGTATGAGACAAACTTTCATATCTAAGAATTTTTTTTAAATCCATATCCGCTCCCTATGTGAAGCAAATGGCTTTCTAATGGAGTTATTTCAACAGTTTTTCTCAGTGTTCTTTAAAAAAGGCAGTAGGGAAAGTAAAATATGACTTGTACAGGACTAGCGGTTAGTTAATCGCTCTTTCATGTCCGTTTTAAGATGTGTGAGAGGGAATTCAAGACATCACACACATACATGCCTTCAGATAGAAATCCACAAATCGATTGAAAAATCAATCTTTTAAACTCTCCGTACTGGGATTCGAACTCATGACATATGTATTCTAAATCAACGACGTTGATACTCGACCACGCAGCCGGCATATGAGAACTACTGTGAGGTAATCCAGACAAATCAAAATCTCAAGTCAAAACAAGGTTTAGATAGATACATTTATTTTTTGTAGCTCAGTAGACATTACCAAATTGGTCACAACCCCAAAATGAGGGCTATGAATAACTTATACAGTACGAGGCCATTTCCTTCACTCGGCTTAACATCGCGGAATGAAAAGTTTCCTTTTTGTTTTCCGCTCCCCAGCGCTCCCCGTTACCTTTGACTTTTTACCAGCTTTTTATGAAAACTTTATTATTTCATTACATAATTCAACATGTTGAGCGTTGAGCATGTCTCGGCGCAGACAATGTCGGCAAACTTTTCCCTGCAAATGTAAATTCAGTTATAAAGTCGCAACAATAATGCGATTCCCGCCAACTCACAAAAAAGTGGACGGCTTATTAATTTTTTACCGAGCAGAAGGAAGCCTCTTCTGAATTTTCCTCGTTTCGTTTCACGTTTGATACTAAGACTTTCTACTAACATCATAAATACCTCTGTATACATATTACGGTCGGCATTGATGCGTTTTCAATAACGACTGGCATCTGCCGCTAGAAACTTTTTGCACTTTTCAATATTGTAATACATTATAATACTCTACCAGTCGCAGAGTTTCTACTTTAAGGAAGGGAAAGAAGTGTAAATAAAAAAATAGTCTACTCTTGAGGAATCATACTTCAAATGTGACTTTGTTTAAATTTTAATATTATATCACAATTGGTGGATTGCACTACACATATCAAATATATGTCCCGCAGCAATCTATCCACCAAATAACTGGTATTTTCCCAATACTATTATTATGTAACACGTTTGTATTAGGGTATCCAATCTCGGAGCCTCATCCCATTTTTTTCGGGATCCCGGGATTGGGGTTTTGGGATCCCGGGATTGTGATTTTCTTACCGAGAAATTTGAAATCCTCAATTCGTTATACTTTTTCCCAGATTCTCACAAAACTTCGTTTTTTTTTTAGCTCACCGAGGAATTTCGTGTAAATTATCGGATTTTCCTCAAAATTTCTCAATCCCGAAATCCCGGGATCGCGGCCATCTCAATCCCGGAATTTCGGGATCAGAAAATTGAACGGGATCCCGGATCCCGGGATTGGATGCCCTAGTTTGTATGTAATTAAAATGTCGTTTTCTGTACGGGCTTTGAGTCCCAATAAGGTATTTATCAAATTATAAATATTTTCATTAAAATTTCAGATTATTGACATGGGTGCTTGTAATATCTATTCTCTTCGAGTCAGTGGTGGCCGGTCAATGTGGCATTGGATCAATGCACTTCTTGTATATGCAGGGGTGGTTATATTTCATGAAATAATATTCAAACATAACATTTATACCATTCACTCATTTTGAATTCTTCATATATTTATTGTCAATTCATTTAATTCTTAAATTATTTTTAATTCTTTATATATTGTAATTTCATCTAATGTCCATTTCTAATTGTTTTTTTATCACACTTACATTGCCAGTGTTTAATTCAATTCACCAAAGTATATATGTAAAAAAACACTTTCTGAGTATCTTTATAGTCTTTATAGATTTTGGTTTCTTAGTAATTTCTTTATTTCATTGAATCACTAATTTGATCCATAAAATAACAAATGCAAAGATAAGATATCCATTAAATAGAAAATTAATACAAATACGTTATTAGACTTTTATGAAGTTTATAAGTAAAATTTTCCATCTCTCTTACCATTATTGATAATCTATTAATTAACATATGCCAGGATGAGTTTTTATAAACATAAATATTGAGCGATCAAATGTTTTAAATATAAATGATTGAAGTCTTAATTGACAACCTACACGAGATTAATTTAAATTTTAAACGTTTATAATAAAAGCATTCAAAGAAGATTTGTAATATAATACAACCAGAGGCTGTTTGTTGAGTCTTTTGCAATTTGACAATTTTACCCTCGAGTTAATAATTTCTTTAATCAGAGTTTTCTTTACATCATTTAAAAACGCTTTTGGGACATCGATGAATTAAAGACAATTTCATTTTATTAACCGTGTCAATAACCCCAGTAGGGCATCCAATCCCGTTCAATTTTCTGATCCCGAAATTCCGGGATTGAGATGGCCGCGATCCCGGGATTTCGGGACTGAGAAATTTTGAGCAAGACCCGAAAATTTACACGAAATTGGCAAATTCTAGATTTCAAATTCCTCGGTGAGCTAAAAAAAACGAGTTTCTGTGAGAATCTGGGAAAAAGTATAGCAAATCGAGGATTTCAAATTCCTCGGTGAGAAAATCTCAATACCGGGATCCCAGGATTCAAAATTAATCAATCCCGGGATTGGAAAAAGGCTCCAGGATTGGATACCCTAAACCCCCGAACTAGTTTGATAACTTATGTTTATTACAATATAATAAAATTTAAACTACTGTGAAATAAATAATATATCTTTTTAGAGCAGAATTCTTTTATATTAAATTTATTGCAATAGATCAGTGATTCCCAACTTTTTTCATTCTTCGGCCCCCTAAAACTGAAAAAAATAATCCGCGGCCCTCCTCAATACAAAACATATTCTGCGGCGACCCCCGGAGAAATTCTGTGGCCCACAATATGGGAAGCACTGCAATAGATGACTCCATGCTTCGTTGCCACTTCCCAACGTCCTATCTCATCTCAAACCAACTTGTTATGAAACAAAATAAAACAAATATTAGGGTAAAAAAAAATGTCGTGATAAGTCTCACATTTTTCTTATTAATTTCATAGTTATATCAGTTTCACGCCTATTAGTTCTGACAAGGGCGTAAAGTTGTATTTGCATTAAAATTTTGAAACAGTGCTTTTTTGACCTTAGTATAATGGAGTTTTACCAAATAATGCGAATTCAATCTCAAAAATAAAATAAGATTCCTTATATTAGAGCAGTGTTTTCAAAAATCTCCATGCCGTATCAAAATTGCATACCTAAAAAAACATTATATCGTCAACATAGGAAAGCAATTTCTTTTCAATCGTAAAATCTGTCTTTTTTTAACAAAAATAATGTTACACATATTTATGATTTGGTGGGGCGTACGTCCCACGTTGGGAAACACGGTATTAAAGCCTTAGGAAGACCATTTGAGAATGTCTAACTCATGGTGCTCTCTGTCATATTAACGATCAGGTAGAGGGTAAGACTGTTTTAGTGACTTTTTCTATCACATTGCGTTCAATTCCTATTATGAATTGTACTCTGTTTTTTTAGTGAAATTTTCATAGTTTGTTTTCGTAAAAGTTTTTTTAATTACTTTCCTAAATAAAACCCTTTGGTAACATAAGTTTTAGTTTAACAGTACTTAACTTTGATACATGCAGAAAAATGTGTAAAGGCTTTATCTGTACTCTGTATATGAATAGTATGCAAATGTATTCAGTAAAAAAAATATATGAAAGGTTTACACTAAAACAAGCTTAAACTAGTCGGCGAAATGTAAAAAGCTTTACAAACTGCAATTTTGCTCAATTCAAAACCTACCTCTTCAAAAAAAGGATTTTAATTGTATTTTACTAATTCGATAATAAATTAAAGCTTTTATTGAATTTAGTTTTGAATGTCACTCTTTAATAAAGATAAAGCAATTGATTTCATTTGTATAGGTTTATAATTTGAGCATTGTTGCCCATTTCTCCTCTCTTTACTATCTTGGGATTACTGATTTTAATTTACACAAATGTTTTATTACCTTTCGTGACGAGGGTAATTAGCCAATCACTAGTCCTGTTATGATTTCTCGAGTCCTATGGTGCAGTGATTGGTGTTGTGAGCTTCCGTGCCAGAACTCGTGGATTCGAGTCCCAGTACCAACAGCATTTTTTGTGATGTCTAAAAATACCCTCCCACCCTCTGAATCTTTTAATAACCGGTTGAAGTGAGATCGATTAGTTAACCATTAGTCCTGTTCTAGCCTTATTTTTCCATCCCCACTACTCTCTGAAAATGAGAGGTTGAGCGACTGAGTAACAAACATTTTTCGTCGAAAAACTTTTGTTGAGATACCTACATTAAGAGGCCATATTCTCCACATTGGGAGCGGGCATGGATAAAAATAAAAAATAAAATTCCTGGTTTGCCCAATGCTTTATATCTTATCTATATTACTCTCTTCAAAAAAAAGTTTGAGCGACTGAGTAACAAACAGATCCAGGAGAAAATCTCCATTCGGACTTCATATACTTCTCAGCGAATATGGATTTTTTTAAGTATATTTATTACTGCCCTTATTTGATTTTAATACTAATGAAATCAATCCAAACATTCTTCAAAATAATATTATAAAATTATTAATCTGAGAAAATCTCGATTAGTCGTTTTCCATTCGCAATGATGATAGGTTAGTAAAATTAATATTATATTTTCGAGAGCGGTAATTCAAGATGAAACGCGTAGTTTTTAATGCGGTTCGGAGTCGGGTGGAATATGGTAGGGAGGCGGCGTCGCGGCGGTAAAATTTTGGGGCGCCGGCTAATAAGGTAACGACTGGCAATCCTGAATCGCCGCGGATGGTAATTGCCAATTTGGCTGCACTGCCGAAGTCACTCGGTCACCTAATTAAAATTACTTCGACTGCCACTTGAACGATACTCGGGCGAACAATGTTCGAAAATTTCGCCTCGACTTATTTAAAACACCGACACAGCGGTTCGACTTAATTTAGAGAGGCTTTATCGGCGCTCGGCGATGTTTTATGAACAGACCGCCCATCAATTGATCAGCGTAATAATTGGCACTTCGACTAAGCCATCACGCCCTGTTCTTCTCAATAAGGGCATTCTCTTGTTACTTCTTTAGAACATTATCGAACAGGTGGGTTTCTGATGCATTCAAATGAGGTAGCTATTTAAATTTGTCACATAACATCAGATTCTTACAGAAAAGTTGGTATACTGTTTGTCTTTCTTTATAATTTTCAGTATTATTCGACACCTCCAATTAATTAAGTAGGTATTTACGTATACATAATCGATTAATATATGAGGAGCAAACATTCAAAAAGTGATTTGTCACATTTTTTTAAAAAAATGCCGTTTAATATCAGTTCTGATAGAATCTATGAATAAAATCTATGAATGAAAATCACAATTAACGTTCAAAAAAGCTTTTTTTCTTTAAAAAATAAATTATAAAATTGACACAATCAAGCAAACGACTCAACTCCAATACTCAAATCATCATTTACCAAGCTCTGTGTTTGTGTGACAAATCACTTTTTGAATGTTTGCTCTTCATATACATACTATATGAATTCTAAGCTATTTAATATAAATAAATTCACTTCAAGATTTTATTATGTTCTCTTAAAAAATAACCAAAAATAATTTACTGCTTTGTTCGCTGAGATTAGTGGATAAAGTCTTGTTCATTATATGTATTATACAATGTTTTTTTCTTCAATCACACTTTATTGTAGATATATGAATCAAGTCCTAGATGATTACTCCTGAATCTCTGCAACCATTTGATAGCGCTTGGCGCTGCTTTATTATATACATACATATCCAGTACAACGGGCTCTGAATTCGTAGCTGACCGTAGCAGGAACAAAATTAGATTTTGTTTCTTATAATTCAAATATATTCAAAGTTTTGAATAATTTTTGAAAATGATCTCTTCATTCTATTTTTTTTATTTGTCTAATAGTCTGATAATCATTGGTATTTGTAAAAATACTTCATATTGGTAATGAAGAAAGTGTTTTTTTTTTTAAAAAAAAAGGTGCGCTTTGTAAGCCTTGTGCGATGAATATTTGTAATTAAAATTAAAACATGTGTCTGTATAAGATAGTTAAATTCATTTGTGACAGACAGTTAGGCATCAAATCTCGTAATATAACTAATGGTGTACAATATTTAAAAAATTGTCATGGCGCGTGAAATATCATTTTAACGGCCCATATTATTGTCGGGATAAAAAAACCATCAGAGAAATAAATTATTGATATAAAAGCATCTTATTTATATTCACTGTTTTAACAAGAAATGTAGGGAAAATTCGGAAAGCCTTTGAGGGCGAAATATACATGACTTTGACACCGTATAAATTACCATACATATAAGAAATATGCGTGAGTTTTTTCTACCTACGACACATACACAAATATCGTGCGTAATATTTACACCTACATTATGTATGTGCCTTTTTTATTTGACGCCCTTCGCTTATAGATTTTTCAGATACCTACTTATAAACTGAAATGATATATGTTAACCGGTATTAAATTATCTTTTTTTAAAAAAAATCTTTAGTCTTGAATGTTTTCGATTTGGCAAAAAAAAAAAATTTTCGAAAATTTCAATTTTACAAAAAAATATATATTTCGTTATTCCACTGATGAAATGTGTTTTTCATTCTTAAAAGTTATTTATCCGAAATTTTTTTTTGCAAAAAAAAAAAAATACTGCAACAAGATGAAAAATTATTGTACAAATTTATGTTCACAATTCATTAGTTAACATCACTTAGATTTACTGAAGTTAGTATTTTTTTTTTTGAAATAATTTGACATTAGTATTATTGGGCTAGTGAATGAAATATCTATCAAAAATTATTGTTTATACAAAACAGCACTTCCATATTATATTATTATCTATAAAAAAAGATGAAATATATTTACACAATTAATTTTAGACGTATATATAATAGTATTATATATACATACGGTTTAATACTTTCTTCGGTGTATATTTCATTTAATAAATTTTCATTAAGATACTTCAATTTAAATAACAATATTCTAAGTACGCCATGTTTTAAATCAATGAAAAAAAATGGTTCTACCAAAAAGCGCGATTTGAGGGTCTGAAAAATCGCAAGCTTCTCATCTCTACTTTATGATTTGTAGACTTGAAATATGAAAATATAGCGCATTAGTAATTTAAGATATTTTTTGGAATATAATAAATTTTGTTAAAATAATAAAATTTATTCTCATTTATTGGACGTTACTGCACTGTGATGCATGTTGTAATACATAGTAATTTAATCTAGCTGCACGAAATTCTTCAAGAAAGATAAATAAAATATTCTACGCGAAGCCTGTACCTCTTTATATTGCTTTCCTCTTGCGCTCCGAACGTTCTTTTAATTTTTAATATCGAGTGAACTTTGCGAATTGCAGAAACTAATATAGAATCTTAATTAAATGCCGCAAACGGCGGTGTAACTTTGGAGGAAATATAATTTCAAATTCCTTTCATCCGACCAGACGTTTATATTTTGTATCCCCTTAATAAGACACAAAGCGACGACGAAACGTCAGACTTATATTCAGCAATAATTCCGAGCGCCAAAAAAGTATAATACATCCCACCCTCAATCAGATCATAATATTATTTTAATTACATTTACAGTCATAAAATATACTGCGAATCCAAATTCAGGAAATTGTACATGTCTCAATGAACACTACAGCATCCCAGATCATTATTTGATTTGATAAATTAATTTATAAACACACAATGACTCTTGTTTATTACGTTCACTAGAATTATTATATGTAGTGCCACAACGTAGCTATGTCGATGACGTGTTCCGAAATGGCTATCTATATATTAATAGCCGATAAAATAAGTTTTCACTTTTCACTTTTTACTTTTTACTTTTTACTTTTTACTTTTCACAAATGTGTGCGTACTGATGTCCTCGAGCGTATTTGAAAATTAGTTTGATAAAATATATATACTACAAAAAATGGTTGTTAGCAAAGTTGAACATTATTCCAAATATTAAATAATTTACGAAATTTCTGCTCCTACGAAAACTGGTTGTTAGCAAATTTGAACATTATTCCAAAAATTCAATAATTTACGAAATTTCTGCTACTACGAAAAATGGTTGTTAGCAAACTTAAACATTTCAATTGTTCTAAAAAATACATTATTTACAATTAAATAGTGCAGGGGTGTCGATATATGTCCCGTGATCTATTTCGTCTTCTACGAAATATATTTGTTTGCCAACTTAAATATTTCAATTATTCTAAAAAATATATTATTTCCAATTAAATAGTGCAGGGGTGTTGATATATGTCCCGAGATCTATTTCTTCTTCTACGAAATATGTTTGTTAGCAAATTTAAACATTTCAATTATTCTAAAAATTACATTATTTACAATTAAAATACTGCAGGGGTGTCGATATTTGTCCCGTGATCTATTTCTTCTTCTACGAAATATATTTGTTAGCCAACTTAAATATTTCAATTATTCTAAAAATTATATTATTTCCAATTAAATACTGCAGGGGTGTTGATATAT